>CAIGQV010016734.1:955085-1082734 GCA_903798115.1 Danio jaintianensis | reverse complement strand
TGTCACACACACACACACACACACACACACACACACACACACACACACACACTTTGCACGTACTTTGAGAGAACACTTTGACAGAATTGTGATTTCTGTGATACACAGCCAAATGTTATACAGTAAAATTACTTGAACATTATAATGAACTTTTGATTGTATTTACTATAAAATGTGACATGTTAGTTTTGTGCTTGTTTTTTCTGTTGATGATGTTCTGAGCTGATCTGAAACATTGATTTTGGGGCTGATCAAGGCATTTTTTACTGATCGTCAGGGTTCCCACAGATCATGTACTTTTTTGGAATATCATGGAATTTTATAAGGCCTTTTCCAGATATTGAAAATCAGGGAATTAAATATATATTTTTTTGCCCAAGTAATGGAATATCAGGGATTTTTGTTTGTTGCTTTAAATTTTAGTTTCCAATGTTTTATACCGTATCATGTTTTTTATCACATTCTATCACACTTTTGTCTATTGTTGTGGTTAGGTTATTTTTCTGTGCCATTTTATTTTATTTTATTCAACTGACCATCACTTACAGTATATTAAATGCAGTTACTAAGCTGTACCTCTTAACTAACGAAATTATGCCACAAAAATTTACATTTCAAGAGCTGTGGCTAGAAAATGACAATTTTGAAAGACTGGGAGTTCTTGTTTCTTAATGATTTTTTTTTCATTCCAATTATCCATTATTGCTGTCATTATGGCTATTTAATGAATGAAAATGATAAATAAAAAAAATTATATTATGCAAAGCACAACAGCACCTTGTTTTGTCACAATCCTTCAGTGATCGTTCTAGTATGCTGAATGATTGTTAAAGTGTTTTTCTTTATCTAAAGAATTACGCTTTGACATATACTGAAGTCTTAATGCAATTTTAGTTTGACATTCAGTTATTTGCATCATTTTGCTGTCATTAATGTTCTTTACTTTTTCCTTGCAGAGATGTCCCTAGAATACCAGAGAGCACACATGGACAACTTGAATCAAGTATGTTTTGTTTTTGATATATAATAAAACCCATTAATAACAGGATAATCAATATCTACATTTTCTTTACCTATTTTTCAGGTTCAAGTTCCTTTGAATCCCAAAAAATGGGCCCATCCATCTCAGTCACATCCCCCATGAGTCCCGGCATGCTCCGGGACACTTCTCAGTATCTGTCTGGACAGCTCTCAGTGAGTACCAGCATGTTTTTTTTTTTCCAGATGCGCTGCACATTTAGCTGATCTCTTGATTTCATTTGCTTTTATTTGGTTGCGTGAATCATTGATAAAATTGTGCTAGTTTTGACCTTTGAGGTTTAGCCATTAATTAGCTACAGCTTTAGAGTGTTTGCCAGTTTACACCATTTGCTAACAGAGATATAGACTCAAAATATGAAAACATCTTCAAGTTGAGTTGAGAAATGGTCTGCTTTTTTGTTTTGCAACATCAAGAATGTAGGCAATTTACACTACCATTCAATTGATTGGGGTCAGAAAAGTTTATTTATTTTCATTAATTGATTAATTTATTGATTTATTTTTCAAGGATACATTAATTTGATTTTAAAACAGCAAAGATATTTATAATGTCACAAAAGATTTCTAATACAAATAAACTCATTTCTATTTGTCAAATCAATTGTGAACAAAATCCATCAAAGCAGCAGAGTTGTTTTAAACATTGAAAATAATCAGTGATGTTTCTTAAGCATCACTTCAGCATACTGGATGATGTCTTAAGAATCGTGTGATACTGAAGACTGGGGAAATGACTGGTGAAAATTGAGCTTTGCCGTCACAGGAATAAATAAGTTTGAAAACGTATATATGCAACACTTTGAGATGATATGATTCTGTCTGACATTTTTGGCAAAATTGAGATGTTTGTCTATTATAATTCTGTGACATTTTCTCTTCTGTGATTCTGCAGTTGTTTGAGGATGCTGAGCTTGAGGGTTGTTGTATTACATAAAATTACATTGGTTTCCTAAAAAAAAAAAAAATATGATCCCAATTAAAATTTTAACAACAACCCTAAATCTCAGTATCTCAAAACAACTGTGAACAAATACCTTAGAATTCTAAAGTGGCAAATGATATTCAGTGTTGTTTTATTTGGATTGTGCATGTCACCATAGAGCACAACATATTACTATGTATTAAATATAATATAATCTCAAAGAGCATTGATTGGCCAGCTTAGTCAGCGTGTTATGATTGGCCAAACACCTTAAACATGTCCAACAGAATAAATCTCTTTGTTAGGTGACTGAGCTATGCAACTCTGCAGATCCATACATACATATATACATATTAAACATTTGTTAATTTCTAGACAGTTGTATTAGTCCTAGACACAACTAATTGCATTGCAATCAATGCAATTAATTGCTGCATTTATGTGATGAAAAAGTAAACAATGTTATAATTTACACTTTTATTCATCTAGGAGACAGTAAATTGATCAAAAGTGACAAAGTTAATTTACATTTTACTGTTAGAAAAGAGCTTGGTTTTTTTTATATCAAATAATCCTAAAAAAGTCTAACAGCTTCCAGCCTTCCACATTTTTTTTAAGTAGCACAATGTAGGACAATTATTAAATACTGACCACCAATAATGAGTGATGAAACTGAGCTGTTAAACCAAAAACATCATTTTTGTGAGACTAAGCTATGTGAATCTGCAGATTTTAAAGATGCACAAAGAAACACATTATTCTCAAAGAAAACATTACAAACCATCATTTTGGACTTTTTAAATGAGCAAAAAATAGTGGAAGATATATTACCTTATGGCAATCATGCGATTAATCGTAATTAAATATTTTAAACGTTGACAACCTATATATATATATATATATATATATATATATATATATATATATATATATATAAACCTCCTGTATTCTTAGATTTATTAGTTTGCAGCAGGTGTATTTTGCAATTCTACACAGTAGTGTCAGTCCCAGACAGTGTCCGTCAAAGAACAGCTTGGATTCTCTAAGGAAGGAATCCTTGAAGCGGAAGAAGTATTATTAGTTTTCAAGCTTGTTACCTGATTGACGTAGACTGTACAGGTCAGATCACAGTGCTGCCTGATCAGGATGTTAGATAAAGTCAGTTCCTTGAACGGAGACCTACTGTACTTTTCGCTCAAGTTTTTCTGTGTACTTGAGCAACCAGCCTTGATCTTAACGGTAGTTTCAGAGTAGAGAAATCAGATAAATAACTGACACAGCTTGCATGATCAGTCTCAGTAACCGAGGCATTGGTGAGGTAAGTTTAATTGAGATTACTATATTCATATGTTAGTCAGTTGCTGCAGGTGTGAAAAAAATATATAATATTATTATTCTTTTTTACATTTTGTGATAGGGAAATTAGCTATAGTAACGATGACTGTGAATTTGCTAAACATTTTTATTAAAACTGATAATAATATATGTGCTTGTTCTGTTTTTTGCACTGAAGTGTATCTGTTTTTCTGTCCGGGCAATGCTTTAGTGTATAATTATGGTTTGCGCTGTTGTAAATTTGTTTTCTTTTTGTTTGGCATGAGGGAGATTTATCCTAAATGGTGAAGTAAGACAACTGAACGCATATTTGTGTTGTTGTTTATATGGCAAGATTGGGGAAGATGAATAAAAAACAAAAAAAATCACTTTAGAATAAAATGCATTACTTTTAAACATTAAACTTAAAAAAAATGATAACATTAAAGTTTAGCAATTACAGATTGATGATTAACCAGCCAATTTAGTATTACAGGATATTAAAAAGAAAAGTAGGCCAATTTAGTTGTTACAAGACAAAATTAGATTATTCTGCTGTCTAACCCTGGCCAAACATTTACAAAATCCATCAAATACTTTTTAAATGATTTTTATTAGTATTTAGATATCTATTTATTTTTTATTTTTAGTGTCATCAGTTGTAAATACTAAATCAATTATTGTCTTTAATTCTATTTTCACCATTTTGTTGAGTAATTTAGTTTTCAATAACGAACAAAACAAAATTGCAGTACAAGATATTCACTGGAAAATAACATTTATTTAATAAAACATATACAGGCATATAAAAATGTACATATTTAACTGTTCATGCTTCTTTTTGCCTGTATATATCATAAACGCAACACTATGAATGCAAACAGAATGATTACAGTCAAATAGCCTACAGTATATGTGTTAATGAAATGTAACGTTTTTAAATGTACTGCATGGGTATTAACAAGCATAGGTATTAACATGTTTTCAACGACTTGATCCCAAGTAGTTCACAGACCAAACAAGCAGTGATGTTTTTTACATTTTATTTGCAATCAATATAATGATAACCTTTCCCAATCATTTAGACGTTAGACATAACTGCCTGAATTTACTTTAAACTAAAAGCTTTTTCACACTTTTTTCAACAATTTAACTTGATTAATGCTGTTATTTAGATTACATAACTCAATTAAAAATAGCATAGTCATAAAAAAGTGATTCCAAATTCTGAAAATAACAAGCAAGGTATTAAAATGTTTCTACACAAGTTGTACTGTACTTGTCAACATGTGTCATTCTCTCTGTAAATATATAAAAAAACTTACTGTATTTTCACATTTCCGGACTTGCACATAAGTTATTTATCTAATTTTTGATCACTCTTGTCACTAAGTTAGGCTAAATCTCTTCTCAGATGGGTTGGTTTGACTTGTGTGCCTCTGTGCAGTTTTGGTTTAGTTGTATTGCTTTTGTTTCCTTTGTTAATTTTGCTTATCCAGAGTCCATGCCTTAGTAGAAGAACCACGGCTTTTGTCCCTAGGGTCCAGGTAACATCGTCAGACTTCTCTCTCTCTTTCTCTGCTCAGTCTTTTCTTTCGTTTCTGGCAGTCTTTCTCAGTCCCTCATTACTCTCTCTTTCTCTGTGCGTTGTTTGGAAAATGCACTACAGGAATAGTTTCTCCCTCCTTTTACTCTTTTGTTCACTTTTAATCCCTCTCAAAGTTATACGTCATTGGCTTCGTATAATTCACAAGAGCTGTCTCATTATTATTACGGTATGATTTTTGCTTAATTAATTGAAAGGCCATCCTGCCGTGCTTGAGAAATTCAGAATGAACTACATTCCTTTTTTTAAAGAAATGTTTGTTTTATTATTATTTTTAAATGTGCCATTGAAAAACAAAATCAGTTATTATATATTAAATGTTAAATATGTATTAAGTTTCTTTTTAGAGAGATGTCATGTAACATGGAACTTTATATTTGTGTTATATTTTAAAGAATTAATTTTGCATGAAATGCGTACGTTTGGCAGTTTAGTTTACTTTTTTCATTTCTGAACAAGTAATACTTTACAATAAGGTCTTAATTGTTGATATACATTTATTTTGACAGCATTTATTAATCTGTTGATGTAGTTTTACAGTTGGTAATGCATTTTCATGGTTGTTTACAGTGCGTAAACTAATGTGATCAAATAAAAGTTGTGTTGAAATCAACAATGTTAATTAATACATATATGTTAATTATTTTTGTATAACGATGTAAAAAAAAAAACTTTATTGCAAAGTGTTACTGAAAATGAATGTAAAGATAACAAAAATTCAAAAATCATCAGTACTATCAAATATTATGTTCCGTGTTACAGTGAAGAGATACTATATGCTAATTACCACACTTTCAAGATAATTGCATTTTCCAATGTAGAACATTTCACTAAAACTCATAGATAAATAAACAAATTGTACCGGTGAATGTTTAGCCAAATCTGTAAGGCTTATTTTCTTCTGTGGAACACAAATGTTTACACATTATTGACAATTTTTTTATGAATAAATAAATTTTTTAAAATGTATTAGTTGTTTCACATTGAAATATTAATATTGATATTTTACAAATTATTTTACTTTATCATTTGTGTTTCATTTGTTATCCACAGAGGACAAATAATATGGGTTCGAAGCAACATGAAAGAGAATAAATTACGAATTGTCAATTATTTAATAGCACTTGCAAATGTTTTAATATTCAACTGTAATACCTTTAATGGTTGCTGCTGTAGTTTTCAGAAATGGTTGTAGTGATGTTAGATTTTAGACTTTGTATTTTGCAATTAAAAACACATATGGACAAAAATCAAATGGTACAATTTGTTTGGACTGAAGCCTTCTTTCCCCCTGCTGTTTTTGCAATGGAAGCAGCCTGGATTGTTGTAGTCTGTATTGAGCAATTTCTGTTGCTTTGCTGCATGTTTTAGTACTGGAGTATCTTTAAGAATAACAGGTTCTCTCTGAAGGTGCATTATAGATATGTGTTTCTATTAGATCTAGTGATCTGGAAGGGCAAATTCTTGGAAGCCAGAACATTTCTAACTGTGAATGATGCAAAAGTGTTCATAGAGGACCAAAACAAACATTGTAAAACACAGGAAAAACTGGAGAAAATTCCTTTATTTTGAGAATTTTTGTTCTCCATGTTTAGTAACCATCTTGTTTTCATCTTCCATTCTTTGCCCTTCCCGTTTTTAGCAAATATTTTCTATGTAAAAATAGATGCATGCATGAGATTGAATTTTTGATTTATTTATTTTTTAATTCTCAAATATCTTCCACTAAGACTTTTAAAACTGAATCTTTTAAATTCTAGTTTTTGTGTTGAAATTAGATTATATATTTTATATTATTTTGTGTCACATTTCTTTTGCTTAGTCTGTTCTGTTGTGTGTTTATTTATTTATTTAGGCTTGGATTGCTAGACTTTGAAAGTGTCTGTCAGACATTAGATTACTCTAATTGGGTGAGACTTGTGGCAGACACACCCTCATCCCCTGGTCAGTCCATGAGGGATGGAAAATTCCACAAATCAGACTCACAACACACAAACAACTGTTCTGAATCCTTTTACATGCAACCAAACGTAGCATAGACAAGTGGTTTCTCTCGAATAATTTGGGTCAAATGCAGTTTAAGGTTTACGTATTGGTGTACATACTGCCAATATGCATTTTTTATATATTAAACAATTTAGTACTTTGCATGTACTAAATTCAAAGAAAAAGTAAAATTATAATGAAAATGTAGAAATAAAAATTGCAGAAATTGCAAATAAAAATAAAAATCCAAAAAATTGGAGAAATAAAAACTCATTTGAGTGTTATATTAGTTTAATTTATATGCCATTATGGTATTTAAAAAAATACATTTTATTGTCTCCTATGTGATTTGGTTTATTAATTATTTTTTTTATATTTTATATCAGTTTTTTTAATACATGGTTTATTTTGTTGGTTGTAGTAAATGTAGTTATTCCCTTAATTTAATTTAATTTTTATTTTATTTTATTTCATTAACATGACAAAACAGTGTGTATTCTATCATATTTTTCAGTACAGTACCTTGCATCATAGCATATCATTCAGCAAACTGAAATGAACCTGATGAAACTGTATTTAACCTGGAGTATTGAGTGCAACAAAAAGTCTGACCCCTTAAAATGCATCAAACTAGAGCGAGTCAATGCTTAGAAATAGTTAGTTTTTTGTATTCATTTAGTGATGAATTTAGCTGACGATCAGAGATGGAGATGTTGCTTGATTTTAGTTGATGTTTGCTGTTGCTGTAGCTGCTCTAGGAAAGATCTGCCAAGCATGTGAATCTGCACAAATGGCATAGCGAGGAGTCTGCAGGCCTGTCCTGGAGCCTCTGAGGTGAGCTCACCTCGCAGATCTTCTCACAGAGCCCATCTCTTTCTGCAGGTCAAGCTGTGGTACGATAAAGTAGGACATCAACTCATCGTCACTATCCTGGGCGCCAAAGACCTGCCTCCACGAGAAGACGGCCGGCCTAGGAATCCATACGTCAAAATCTACTTCCTCCCCGACAGAAGGTACATACTTGGTAGAGTACAGATATATGCAGTGTTTCATTTTTTAAAAGACTTTTAAAGATTCTTTTTTTTCTTGCTGCTGAACACAAAAGAATATATACAAATATAAATATAATGTAAAATATATAAATATAAAACTATTTTCTTTCACATAAAATGCAGTTGGTCAGAATAATATGATATTTAAATAATACAAAGATATTTTCAGACATTTGCTTTGAGTTATAGATACAATATATATTTTTTTTTCTTTAAAAGTGTTTAGTGAAGTAGTCCTGATTTTCATTTAAAATAAATGAAATATTTGACCAGTTATCATTTTCTGCATAAATGAATGAGCAAATATTTTTAATAAAAAACTAGGAAATGCTACCAGACCTTTATAAAATAAAACAAATATTATAGTCCACATGAAATCAAAATTTACAATGTTTATATTATTAGCATACCTTGTTAATCTTAAAGTAAACACTTAATATGTGTTAATCCACTGACTAATTGGAAAAGAATTTAAAGATTTTTCTTAAACCAAAATCTAATTACTCTGGAATTGTAGTCCTTCTTTGATGATGTCAGTTTGACGGCTTTGGCGACGCCCCTCAAACTATTAGTTTTCTGTGGGTGAAAGATAAGAGGAAGAGTGCAAAAATAAAACCCCGCCCCCTACTCAATATGCCATTTTAGTTGGAAATACATCATCATACTGAAATAAATGTCTGCAGCAACTTCTGGTTCACATTAACTTTTTACTCTAAAACCATCTCTAGGAAATCTAGAATTTCTTTTTTCAAGCAGTCTCTTAAATTGAGTCATGACTGTATATACTGTATATATCCATATGATTATAAGGACCAGGTTACACTAAAGACTGGAGTATATTTATATCAAACGTATTATGTAATACAAGTATATATAAAAACACAGTGTTCCCCTTCATACGGGAACTTCAACGTGCGTCTGGAACAGACTATGGGAGTACGTCAGACGACCAATCACTCTGAAGAGTAAGAAAACGGGCCAATGAAATGCCAAATTGAATTGGCAGAGCTCTGCTCCACAGCTGGCAGCAATGAGCCATCAGCGCTATATAAGCTGCACGCTGTGGAGTGAGCCTCAGAATTTAATTACTTCAGAGCCTCTCACAGAGACTGAAGACACTCTATCTGCCAACCTGATTTCAAAACTGAAACCAGTTTACTCACCAGTGCGGGAGATGACGCGACAGCGGCAGTCGATCTGGGCTTCCTGTCCCCTGGGCGTTTCGCTGGTGTGCACAAAAGAGCAGTTTCCATTAAAAGAGCAGATTCCCTAAAAGAGCAACACAGTCAATCAACACGTCTTTTTCAAGACGCTGTTCTGACTGTGCATTTCTGGATGCGGTGGTTCCTATCTCCGGATGATGGGCACGGGTATCGCATCACACGTCTGGGGGTCCAGCATGTCGATGCGGTGCTCGCGGACAGCTCATGCTCTCACTGTGAGAGCATGGCTGTTGCACAGCTGAGATCGCGGCTTCCAAGCCACCCCCGTTGCTCCCCGTGAAAGCGGTTAGCACGCGGGCAGATCTGAGGATTACAGTGGGGGCTTATCCGTCGCCTCCGGGCCCGTGGACCCCCCACTCCTCCACAGCGCGCTCCATCCAAGCTTCGAGTGGTGGTGCGGTTCATCCCCCGGGATGCCCGCGCTTTCGCTTGATGACACCGGAGATCAGATGTCCATCGCGACATCGGAGGGCGAGCTGTCATGCTCAGATGACAGACTGGGCTCGCTTCCATCCTACGGGGTGCAATGCGTAGTCACGGTTCTCGAATCAGACATGATGGCTGCGCTTCCTGGGCTGCTTCGGTGGTGTGGCTGGAGATGGCTTGTCCCCCAGTCTCACTGCCGGATCGACTAGAGGTGTGGTGTGCGGGCTGATGTAAGATGAATCTTCCAGCTCCCGTCCACTTCTTCCCAGGGGCGCACAGCGAGCGTACGCTGGCATAGAGGGCGTTTTTCTCTGCCCGGTCCTCGTTCGCTTCCGCCTTCATCTCCCCTGATGGCGAGGCGGCCAGTGGATACGAAGCTATTCCTCAGGTGGTTGGCGCCACCTGGAGGGGTAAGCTGAGACCCCCGTCCAAGGCGGGTGGGTTTTCTGTGTCTCTCATGGCCAGAGCCCACACCGTTGCGGGCCATGCCGCTTCTGCCCTGCACCACGGCACCTGCTGTGCTGCACAGGGGTGGTTCTTCCCCAGGCTTATGCGTAAGCACCGCACGGTGGTCGACTATGCTCTCATGACCTTCAAGTCGGCCGCCCATGCCCTGGGGAGGACGATGGCCACACAGTGGTCCGGAAATGCCACCCTTGGCTTACCCTGGCAGATATGCGCCGCGCCAACAAAGTACGCTTTCTTGGTGTGCCCATATCCTAGGCAGGCCTACTCGGCGACACTGTCGGGGACTTTACCCAGGAGTCCTCGGTGGTGAGAGATCAGCCATGCGCGATGGAGCGGGTCATCTCCTGGTGGGCTCGGAAAACTGCTCCCCCACCGGACCCGTCCGTGCTGGCTGTTCTTCGCCGAGATCGTTCTTCCCGCGGCTCCAAAATGCTCCGCCGTCACAGCCCGTTACACTGGCTAGTGAACGCGCCGAGCCTCGCCGCAGGAAGTTTACGCTCCCGTCATAGGTCGCCGTAAAGTCCGGTAATCGGACCGCGAAGCGAACTTAAGGCGGGTCACTTGGAGAGGAGGAGAACCGTTCTTTCCCCGGTGGAGGGCTGGGGCTCCCCCCGCGAACGAATGTAGCGATCCGAAAAGAGCGGCTTTTCCTCCCTCTGGGTGTGGAAGCCCAATTGCTGCCAGTATGGGACGCACTGCCTTCCAGCTCTCAGCTTTGGTGCACTTCGCCACAGGCTTTGAGGGCGCCAGAGGATGATCTCCTTTCTCACACCTCCAGCCTCTCCGCGGGATCCTGGGAGGAAGGTAAGAGACTCTCTCTTATTTTCAGCTCTTCCTCGGGCCCCTCTGCTTCCCGGGGTGAGCACTCCCCTCCCGAGCTGCCCCTCCGTTGGCATGTCATTGATCAGTCCGATGGTGCCATTAGCGCGGATTCTGCCAGCCTGGTTAGCGCTGCCCAGCCCGTCGCGGTGGCTCATGCGGACGATCAGACTCGGCTATGCAATTCAATTTGCTATCCGGGTCTGAGCATGGCAGTAAATGGTCCTCCCCTTCGGGCTCTCCCTGTTCCATGCGTGGAGGATGCCCTGTGTCTCTTCGACGCACGCGCATCTGCATTTTTGATTATTCTTTGACTGGGTTAATTTGTTTTTTTTCAGACCTTGAATTAGTCGATTATGCATAGGGACCTGGTGCTCTGGCACCTCGGCCTGTTGGGGTTTCGGGTCAACCGAGAATGAGCAAGCTCTCCCCCGGGCAGAGCTTCTCTCATCTCGGGTTGGAGCTGGACCCGGTCTCCATCACGGTGCGCTTTTAGCGCGCTGGGCTAGTGCTGCCCTGTCCGTTTAATTCAGCAGTTATAGTGGTTTCACTGAAGTTTTTCAGAGGCTCCTGGGGCATATGACATTTTGGTAGCCGCTATCACGCCGTTCAATTGTTCATATGAGACCACTTCAGCGCTGGCTTCGCGATCGGGTCCCCAGATGGGCATGGTGCGCGGAGACGCACCGGGTGTCCATTACTACGCTGTGTCTCCGCACCTTCAGCCCCTGGATGGACCTTGCCTTCTACGGGCCTGGGTGCCCTTAGAACAAGTGTCCAGTAATGCTGTCATTCTGACGGATGCTTCCAGTACGGGCTGGTGGGCTGTGTATATCGAGCATGCAGCCGCAGGTTTGTAAATCGGACTTCGGTTGCGTTGGCATTCAATTGCCTGGAGTTGTTGGCAGTGTTTCTCGCTCTCCGCCAGTTCCTACCGGTACGGGAGGGGGCACATGTGTTGGTTAGGACGGCCAGCATAGCTGCGATAGCGCACGTCAGCCGTTTGGCTGATGTGCGCTACCGCCGCATGTCTCAGCTCGCTCGCCATCTGCTCCTCCGGAGTCATGCGGCTTAAATAGCTGCGCGCCGTTCATATCCCATACGAGCTCTACCGTGCCAGCTTACATGCTCTCACGACGTTACGTTTCTGGGAGAATGGAGACTCCACCCCGCAGTCCAGCTGTTATGGGCACGCTTCAGAGAGGCCCAGGACATCCTGCCGCTTCTCCCGAGCGGCCCTTCGCCAGCTGCTTTCCCTGCTCTGCACAGATGCACTGGCTCTCAGCTGGCCCCGGGTTTACGCAATATGTGTTTTCCCCAGTGAGCCTGCGCGCGCAGACTCTGTGCAAGGTCGGGGAGACGAGGTGCGGGTCTCGCTCGTTGCGCCTCCTTGGCCCAACCGGACCCGAGTTTCCAGACTCACACTCCTCGTGATGGCCCTCCCTGACGAATTCCCCAGAAGAAGTACTCCTTTTTCTGGGACGGGCACCCTCTGGCACCCGCGCAGCGTTCTGGAACCCTCATTGAGGGTTTCTAGACAGAGCGCGGTAGACTTAGGTGACCTATCAGTAGATGGTTAACACCGTCACTCAGGCTAGAGCACCCTGTATAGGCAAGCCTATGTCCTGTAGTGGAGTCTATTCGTTGTGTGGAGCTCTTCTCTCTGAGAAGAACCCCGGACATGCCAGATTAGTGTTGTGTTTTCTTCCTTTAGGATAACTGGAGCGCAGGCTGTCACCCTCCAGACTGAAGGTTTGGCATGCTGCCATCCCCGCTCTCTGTGGCGGCGGATGGTAGCGCGCTGGGAAAGCATAACCTTATCAGCCGGTTCTTCAGAGGTGTGTGGCGCGAGATGGTTAATTCCATCCCCGCCCCCCTCTCTTGCCCTCTCGGGATCTCTCTAGCCCCAGCGGTTATGATTAGGTCCGTTGAGCCACTCGACTCAGTATCTATAAGTTTTCTGTCCATGAAGGCAGCTCTGCTGGTCGCGTTGGTATCAGTCAGGAGGGTTAGGATTCCGGTGGCATTTTCGGTCCCGGTTCAGCTTGTGCCAAGGTTCCTACCACCCCTTTTTTATATTAAAAGTGGTAGTGAGCCTGCAAGCGCTGTCTGCAGAGGAGGCAGACCCAGCCCTTTTATTGTATGTCCACGCACTGCGCTTAATGTGACACGTAGAGCATACGTCTTTAAGCAGCTCTTTTCTGTTATGATCGGCAGAAGGGAGGTGCCGTATCAAAGCAGAGGTTGGTCTATTTTATAGTTATGCCACTGCCCTCGCCTTATGTGCCAGGGCAAGCTGTGTCCCCCGGGAGAGAAAGCACACTTAAAAAAAAAAAAAAAGCGGTGCCTCCTTTTCGGCGTGAGTACGCAGCGCCTCTTAACAGATTATGCAGAGCTGCGGGCTGGGCGACACCCAACACATTCACGAGATTTTATAATCCTTGAGTGGAGTCCGTTTCCTCCCGATTACTGGGTCACTCCGGTCAATCGGGACGAAATTAAACTCGGTGTCAAAAACGCTTGCTGCACCATGCTCCCTAACCCGGAGATACGTGCGCCTTTTCTATTCTGCTAGTAAGTTTCCCGCTTGGCGAACCCTAGAGAATTCCTCCGAGGCCCCAAGCACCCGACTCAGCGGAGGAGCCGGGTGCCTGGCTCAGTGTGATGTCTGGTATGCCCACTCTTGGTCTACCCACATGCTGAGGTTCGGTTCCAGCAATGTGTGGTCCCCGATGGTGATCCCATATGCTTATTCAGCCACGGAGTGTTCCCCCTGACCAGGCGGACCCGTGTCTTCCCTACCCGCTAACCAGCTTATCATATGTAGCACTCCCCCTCCATAGGGCTAGTCCATATGTCCTTATTGCCATCAAGTCTCCCCTCTTGGGTAGCAGGTGGCCTCCGCAGCGTCCTCCCCCTTCGGGGACTGGCACGCTTTTCCAACGTACTGTCGTATTTCTAAAATCCCTTGACTATATTAGCTAGGTAAAAGCACATTTACGACCCCTGATCTAAATTGTAATTATTCCCATGTAATGGTAATTAAGGGCCTAGGGGACGTTGGAAGGTTGCGCTCTTGGTGATGCTTGTGCGCCCACGCTATGCTTGGCAAACTTCACATCAGGAGCGTGACAAACTTAGCTGCTGTGGGGTTTTCCATACAGTCTCCCATAGTCTGTTCCAGACGCACGTTGAAGTTCCTGTATGAAGAGGAACGTCCTGGTTACGTCCGTAACCCACGTTCCCCGAATAAGGGAACGGAGACGTGCGTCTCCACTGCCACAGCAGCTGAGTCTCCAGCTGATTAGCTGAGTGATCGGCTCTTCAGCAGGCAAATTCTGAGGCTCACTCCACAACGTGCAGCTTATATAGCGCTGATGGCTCATTGCTGCCAGCTGTGGAGCAGAGCTCTGCCAATTCAATTTGGCATTTCATTGGCCCGTTTTCTTACTTTTCAGAGTGATTGGTCGTCTGACGTACTCCCATAGTCTGTTCCAGACGCACGTCTCCATTCCCTTATTCGGGGAACGTGGGTTACGGACGTAACCAGGACGTTCTCATTGTGAGCAAATGAAACCTTCAAATTGCTTAGATATATTTACACAATTGCATAATTTGTTATGCTTTTTTATAGTTAATACATTTAGTATTTTTAGGGTACAAACTAAAATAAACATTTTATAACCAAGACTTTAAAACCCTAATGAAAATGACCTGAAATCCTAAATGCCTATGAAAGTGATTTTAACTAGGAGAAAATGAATGGGAAATACTGAGAATAGTCAAAAAGTAATTTATTTAAGTAACAAATGAGTTATTATCTGGATATAAAACAATATGAATAAAATAATGAATAAATGAAAGATTTTACAAATTGGGTGTCATTGAACGGTTTCAGTTTATTAATGAAACTGTAAAATTGTATCAGCTAATATATGAACTCCCTTTGTCTTCTCAGCGATAAAAGCAAGAGGAGGACAAAAACGGTGAAGAAATCTCTGGAGCCCAAGTGGAACCAGACCTTTATGTACTCGCCAGTGCACAGGCGAGAGTTCAGGGAGCGAATGCTGGAGGTCACGCTATGGGACCAGGCCAGAGTCCGAGAGGAGGAGAGCGAGTTCCTGGGAGAGGTCAGATAAACAGCTTCAACAGCTTTCTACTGTAGCAGTCTAATAATGCTATGTGCAGAACTATAAAACAGCTCACAATATTTACTTACTATGATGCAAGAATGCTTATTTTGGTAGCAATATACGACATAAATAGAGGTTTCAGTTTAAAAAAAACTATAGTAAGATAGTTGGTGACATTCAAGGCAAAGTTAGATTCTAGATTTTTTTCTTAGATTCCACATTTTTGCTGCAATATAGCTGCATTTTAAGGCAATGGTGCAGGGAATAGGATAAAAATTGGTTATCTGAGAACATTGTGATGCTAGGACAAGATTTGACAACCTATGATGCATTGATCACTTAATTATCACTAAATGCCCTGGCAGTGGCAAATAGCAATTTAAAAAAATCATGCAATTAATTGCGATTAAAAAAATTAGCGATGCCCAGCACTAAATCAAATATATTTAAATGACTCACTTCTTTAACATTACTCAGCATATTTAAATGTAAATTAAGCAGCAGACCAAATAACAAGAGACTTGGCAATTTACCCAGTCAGAGTAGAGGAGGCTCTCTGCAAAGAGGAGTATAGAGAGATGTGTTTTAGATGCTGTGAGAAATGAGCTGATGAATATGAGAAAATTTAAGTCTTAATAGTTGTAAACCTATTGAAGGAGTTGTTGAAAACAAAGTTAGGAACGTTTAAAGTGGCAATAATGGGGCACTTTAAACTCAAAACTTCATCATAAATGTCTGTATATTATATGTGTGTGTTTGTGTGTGCAGATTCTGATAGAGCTGGAGACAGCGCTGTTGGATGATCAGCCTCACTGGTATAAGCTACAAACACACGATGTGTCCTCAATGCCTCTGCCGAACCCCTCACCATACATGCAGAGACGCCTCTTACACGGAGAGAGTCCAACACGCAGGTTACAGAGTATGTACAGAAAACACACACAATCTGTTTAATGATAGTGAATTGAATTGTTCTCACTACAACTGAATTTGATCTCAGTCTGATTTCTTCCTCGTAGTGTGAATAGCAAATATAACATTTACAGAAACACAATCATGTACAAATCAACGTGTCTTGTCATAAGTCATGTTTTTATGTCAGTCGTGTTTAACATGCCAGTTGTTTAAATCTTAAAATAATTTATGAATTGCATTGTATTATGTAGAAATGTGCAAAAATCCACACTACCATTCAGACGTTTGGGATTAAGTATCTAATTCTTGAGAAGGCAAATTTTTAATCAAGATACAGTACAAAACAATGCTGTTTAAATGTCATTAAATGGAATAAACATTCAAATAAAAAAACTGCTATTTTCAATTGTAAAGTTCAAAGTTTAATTTTCAGGATTCGTTGCATCACTCATCAATGTCCCATGGTCTTTAAGAAATGTTATTAATGTGATTTTCTGCTTAATAAACATTTCTTATTATTATTAATTTTAAAACTATTATTTTAGGATTCTTTTATGAACAAATTTTATTTTATTAGTTTATTTGTTATTTTAAAAGAACATTAATTTAAAATCTAAAGATTATACTGTAGATACCACTTCATAAATTCAGTGTATCTGTGTGAAAAATAGTAAAGTGTAATAGATTAATAAATAAAACAAATGCTTTAATAATAATAATAATAACAAAACCCTTGTGACCCCAAACTTCTAAATAGTAGTGTAAATATATATTGTGATTTTTTTATTTTTTTAATTCAAGAAAATCTGAATACAGCTTTTATTAAATTTAAATATAGTCAAAAAAAATTTCAAATATAGTCTGTATATTCTGTACTTTTCCATATCCACAACGTAATTAAAATTCCCAGAACATCATTACATCTCAATACTCACGATTCGGTTTGTATCACGTTTTTATGGTCACGGTTTCAGTTCTGTATATGATATATTTAGTAAATACTATAGGACACAATCAAATAAATGTAAAGAAAAAAATCTATCTACAAGCAAAATCACAAGTAATTACAATATAGAAAAGATACTAATAAAATAAACTGCTTTTCGGGTATCAAACAGTAGTTTTCAGATACAGAAACTGCATTACATTGAAATATAACATTGCATATAAATTAAAAAAAGACAACCCATAATTTCTTGAATGTTCACTTAAGTCATCATAACCAACTGCGTTTGGTAGGATATTCATTAAGTCATTGGTGTTGACAATTTTTGTTTGTACTCACATTTACAAGTTTAAATTATTGTATTTATCAAATCTCACACACAATGTCTTTAGGTTCAATTATTAAATACGGATAGTGACGTACACCTTTTTAATCATTGAGTGAATCGTATATTAGCCGAACACTGTTTTACAAGTGTTGATATTCTATAGTATTGAACTTATTATGCAATGCTAAGCTCTTTTTCTGAGTTAGGGTTATTTTAGAACGTCTGATTCATTTACCTATGGGGATTGATAAACAGCAGTAAACGGTCTAACTAATTGTATAGTGTTTATAACAGTACATAAAAATAATATAATAAGAAAATACAGGTTTGCAACATCAAGCAGCATAGCAAGCAGTTTCTTGCAGCTAAAAATAAATGGAAGTGAATGAGACCGTAAATCTAGGGCCGATAAAATTCCAATGGCTGCACTCTCTTGTATGTGAAACAATAAGGTCAAGAGACGCTTAAACAGATTCAATATGAAGCGCATGGCAAGCACGTGCCGAACAGTGGATAGAGAACAATTTCTTTCTTTTTTTTTTTTCAATCTTTTTTTTTTACAGAGAACTGTTACACTCCTAATACTTTTATTGAATATAAAATTTATGTTTATCTATATCTTTAGACATCACATTTTATGTATGTTTGTTTTTGCTGATATGTTTCTCGTTTTCATGTTTTGTTTCCTTCAAAACAATATTACTGTCTGTCCACCACTGACACATTTGCAGACAAGGGCCCGTATTTTTTCAACTCAGGTAACTTTGATTCGCCTGCTCCAGCTAGCATGTGATTGGCCAGCAGTGTTATGACTGTCCTCTACACTCTCCAAAAGTGTTGATCTCCCCTCACTTCACCTCATACTATGATACCAAAACAGCTTGCATGGACTCAATGGCCATCGCTGCTGCTGCTACATACCACCAATCCTCATTTTACAGCTTCTCAGCACTTATACTTCTGATATTACCCATTTAGAGTGTAGAACATCAGAAAATAGTTGTTAATCCTTCCTGAGCAGATCTATGTGTGGACTGCTTATGCTTTCCCCAGCCTCTCACAAACCTTTGTGTGGTTGTTGTTTGCTGTGTTTCAGTATTTCGGGTTTAATGTAAATGATAGCAAACTTGCAGTACATCACATATGGTTCACACTGGTCTTTTTTATTTTATTAATCTGAACTGTATGTTTGTAAACTCTGTGTGCATTTCATCGCTGATTTTAGTTTAGCGAGGGGATAAATATTAACATGAAAGATAGCATGTATAGCTTCTCACCTGAAGCCTTAAGGTTTGAGGTGTTTGTTTTTCAGTAATCTGAAATCTTGATTTAATGATAATTTAATAATTTAAAAATATATATATTTAACCCTAGCAAAAGTATGACTGCTTACTTATTATACATATACATTTTTCTAAAATACAGGTCATAGTAAAAATGCTACATATTTGGATATTTATTTTCACAAAAAAACTAACTTTTAATTAAAAAAAATATATCAGTAGTACTATAATAATTCTAATGTGATGGGGGGAGGGGTTTAATTACATAGTAAGACATATATACATATTTTTAACATAGTTATTTACTTGTACAGTATGTGTCTGTGTGTGTACACGTGTATATGTATATCAGTGTTTATCAATGAATTATTAAAATTATCTTAAAATGCTGAATCTGTAAATTTTATTTATTGGAGGTTACTGATTATAAACTAACAATAAAAAGGTGTATTTTTATTAGCATTAAAAAATATGAACAAATAACTACAACAAATGGAATGCTCATTATTGTAAACCTAGTGTAAAGTGTTGTAATCAGTCACTATTTTGAAATATTAGCAATTTAAATGATCCATTTTAGGTCAATATTAGATATAAGAACATTATATCATTCTAAAACTGTTAATTGAAAAGATTTTTTTTTCTTCCCAAAAGTTATTTTAATAGTTTCACTTAAGTCTTATTTGAATTTTTCCCCAAAGTAAAATATTAGCAACATTAAAATTATCAACCACTAGAATACACTTACAGAATATAATAAATTTCATTATTATTAGTAAAAGTAATAAAATAATACATTATTATAAAGCACATAAATCATTGGTGCCTCCTCTATAACCTATTACGGTAACATGAAACTGGTTTAGTGTGTGCTAATTGACTGTAGTTAGATTACTTAAACATCACGTGAGACGTTGTGTAGATTACAACAGATGCTCACGTTAAGAGAGTCTTTTCTTCATTATGACTCGTGAATTCTCTTTTCTCTCTCTCTTTCTTTCTCTCTCTCTCTCTCTCTCAGGGTCACAGAGAATCAGTGACAGCGAGTTCTCTGATTACGACTGTGAAGATGGGGTTGGTGTGATCTCAGGTACAGCTAAGTCACCTTTCCCTGCTTTAGCACCACACCGTACTTGAGCGCCCTTGACAGCATTTCAATAAAGTTATTTTAAACTATACTTAAAATATTACTTTTTCTAGGTGCATTTGTTGCAAAACCAAAACAATGTTTAATTGTAATAGTCTAAAAGTTCTCTTTTAGATATTTAGAGTGAAATGTGAATGCATGAAGTAAACTTCTAAATGTCTTTACTGTCACTTTTGACCAATTTAATGTGTCCTTGATAAATAAAAACATTTGTTATGTTAAGGATACATCCAGACGGATATCGCAGAATGAAGCCTAATAGGCTTATCAGCTACAACATAAGACTGAAGGGCTTATTCTGCAAAAACTACCGCTGGGATGTACTTTATCCTGCTTATTAAATGGCTACTTGCTCCAAAATTCAAAAATTTAACTCAAATGTTTGATCAATAATAGTTAAATAACTTTTTAATTAAAGGCAAAACTGGCAGAAATTAAAATGGCTGAATGGACTTGATGGAGCATACACTAACCTACACATTATTCAGTCTCAAGATGGTGCCAAAGAGTCAAAAACTGTGTTGTGAACAACAAGCATATAAATATGGATGTAAACATATTCACTAATTATTCAAATGATTCAAAGAACACGAATGAGCCTGTGTTATTAATTCCAGCGGTTATTATGTATATATAATAATATAATAACGGAATAACATACAATACCTTGGAATGTTGCAACTGACCAATCAGAATCAAGTATTCCAGACAGCTGTGTAATAAAATAAATAATACTGACCACAAAAAATGTAAACACACAACTAAAGTGATATATTATTTGAATTACTATGTATTTATCCAAAAGTGGCGTCACGGTGGCGCAGTGGGTAGCACGTTCGCCTCACAGCAAGAAGGTCGCTGGTTCGAGCATCGGCTGGGTCAGTTGGCGTTTCTGTGTGGAGTTTGCATGTTCTCCCCGTGTTCGCGTGGGTTTCCTTCGGGTGCTCCGGTTTGCCCCACAGTCCAAAAACATGTGGTATAGTTGAATTGGGTAGGCTAAATTGTCCGTAGTGTATGTGTGTGAATGAGTGTGTTTCCCAGTGATGGGTTGCAGCTGGAAGGGCATCCGCTGCGTAAAACATATGCTGGATAAGTTGGCGGTTCATTCCGCTGTGGCGACCCCAGATTAATAAAGGGACTAAGCCGAAAAGAAAATGAATGAATGAATGAATTATCCAAAAGTCAAAAAAGACAATACAATAAAAATAAAAATAAAAATCTACTATGGATGTCAATGACTACTGTGAGTGAGGGTGAGCAAATGCTAAATTTTGGTTACTTAAAACACTCAAATCAATTATGTACAGTTTTTAACCATTTTAAAATATATATAATAATAATTTTGACCATAAAATGACTTGCAGATGGGTTCCTGTTGTCTCTATCCATCATGATCTTGAAGGTGTCTGATGGTACATGAGCGGCCATGGTCTTTGTGTGCTTTTACACACGCTGACAAATCAAATTAAAGGATATTGTGAGAGAGAAGATTACTCTGAACTTTAGTTTCCTCCTTCCAACTCAGCAGAAGGAAAATCCTCTCTGTCGTCTCAAACACACTTTGACAAGACACTTTATGTTTATGTTGTGTGATGGATTGTGTTTTATGTTCTTGAATGAATTGTTGGTATAATCAACATTGCATTAGACCACATACAGTGACCACAAAATATTTGTGCTATTGTATTAGAAATTAATTATTGTAATGTTCCATTTTATTCAAAATTTGAGTTATTTTGGTAGCACTTTTTGGAAGCACGTGTTTAACATTTACTTTTGATTTAAATGCAATGGTGGACGAAGTATACACAAATTAGCCACCTGAGTAAAAGTACAGATACCCAAATAAATGGATTAATCCAGTACATTATTAAAGTCACTTCTTCTATTCAATGTACTTAATGATCAATGTTTAAAAAGTAAACAATAAATTGAAATTAGAACTGTTATCTTGGACACTTGGGTAAAGAGAGGGGCAGAGCTGTCAACTGATCACCACCTGGTGGTGAGTTGGATCCGCTGGCAGGGGGGAAAGCTGGACAGACCTGGCAGGCCCAAGCGTATTGTGAGGGTCCTCTGGCTGAACCTCAAGTCAGAGGGATTTTGAGACCGAGTGGTCCATGTTCTCCGACTCCATTGTTAACGCGGCCGTGAGGAGCTGTGGCCGTAAGGTCTGTGGTGCCTGTCAGGGCGGCAATCCACGAACCCCGTGGTGGACACCAGAAGTAAGGGATGCCGTCAAGTTGAAGAAGGAGTCCTACAGGGCTTGGTTGGCTTGCAGGACTCCCGAGGCAGCTGATGGGTACCGACAGGCCAAGCGTGCTGCAGCCCGGCGGTTGCGGAATCAAAAACTCGGGCCTGCGAAGAGTTCGGGGAGACCATGGAGGAAGACTATCGGTCGGCCCCAAAGAGATTCTGGCAAACCGTTCGGCACCTCAGGAGGGGAAAGCAGCTCCACATCAACACTGTTTTCTCGACTGGGGATGTTGTCGGACGGTGGAAGGAATACTTTGAGGATCTCCTTAACCCCATCGACATGTCTTTCATTGAGGAAGCAGAGACTGGGGATGCAGGGGTGGACTCACCCATCACCCAAGTTGAGGTCTCTGAGGTAGTTTGCAAGCTTTGCAGTGGCAAAGCAGCCGGGGTGGATGAGATTCACCCTGTGTATCTTAGGTCTCTGGATGTTGTAGGGCTGTCTTGGCTGACACGTCTCTACAATATCGCATGGAGGTTGGGGACAGTACCTCTGGACTGGGCAACTGGGGTGGTGGTTCCCATTTTTAAGAAGGGGGACCGGAGGGTGTGCTCCAACTATAGGGGGATCACACTCCTCAGCCTCCCTGGGAAAGTCTATGCCAGGGTACCAGAGAGGAGGATCCGGCCGATGGTTGAACCTAGGATCCAGGAGGAACAATGCGGTTTTCGTCCAGGCCGTGGTACACCGGACCAGCTCTATACCCTCACCAGGGTGCTCGAGGGTTTATTGGAGTATGCCCAACCAGTCCACATGTGTTTTGTGGACTTGGAGAAGGCATTCGACCGTGTCCCTCGTGGCATTCTGTGGAGGGTGCTCTGGGAGTATGGGGTCAGAGGCGCTCTGTTAAGGGCTTTCTCATCCCTGTGTGTACAGAGTAGGAGTTTGGTTCACATTGCCAGCAATAAGCCAGACTTGTTTCCAGTGCATGTTGGACTCCGGCAGGGCTGCCCTTTGTCACCAATTCTGTTCATAATTTATGTGGACGGAATTTCAAAGCGCAGCCTTGGGCTGGAGGGTGTCTGGTTCGGGGGCCACAGGATTTCATCTCTGTTATTCGCAGACGATGTTGTTCTGTTGGCTGCATCGAACATGGACCTTCAGCATGCACTGGAGCGGTTTGCTGCCGAGTGTGGCACAGCTGGGATGAGAATCAGCACCTCCAAGTCCGAGGCCATGGTGCTCCACCGGAAAAAGGAGGTTTGCCATCTCCAGGTTGGAGGAAAGTCCTTACCCCAAGTGGAGGAGTTCAAGTATCTTGGGGTTTTGTTTAAGAGTGAGGGAAGTATGGAACGTGAGATTGACAGGCGGATTGGTGCATCGGCAGCAGTAATGCGGTCGATGTACCGGTCTGTTGTGGTAAAGAAGGAGCTGAGCCGAAAGGCAAAGCTCTCGATTTACCGGTCAACCTACGTTCCTACTCTCACCTATGGTCATGAGCTTTGGGTCATGACCGAAAGGACAAGATCTCGGATACAAGCGGCCGAAATGAGTTTCCTTCGAAGGGTGGCAGGGCGCACCCTTATAGATAGGGTGAGGAGCTCTGTCACCCGGGAGGAGCTCGGAGTAGAGCCGCTGCTCCTCCACATCGAGAGAAGTCAGCTGAGGTGGCTCAGGCATCTGTTTCGGATGCCTCCTGGACGCCTACCTAGGGAGGTGTTCCAGGCATGTCCCACCGGGAGGAGGCCTCGGGGAAGACCCAGGACACGCTGCAGGGACAATGTCTCTCGGCTGGCCTGGGAACACCATAGGATCCCCCCTGAGGACTGGAGGAAGTGTCTGTGGAGAGTGAAGTCTGGGGTTCTCTGCTAAGACTGCTGCCCCCGCGACCCGGGCCCGGAAAAGCATTTGAAAATGAATGAAAAAAAAAAACTAACAAAATTATGCCTGACAAACTGTCAAAAATGAACAGCACTGTCTTATCTCTAAACAGGTGATAATTTCTCCCCCTTTTTTTCTTTTTTTTTCTTACTTTTTACAGCTTTATTTAAGAAATGTAGTGGAGTACAAGTTTCCTCAAGTAAAAATACTGCAGTAAAGTACAGTCCACCACTGTTTGAATGAGTGTTGTTTTGTGTTTTCTTCAGATTACCGGCACAATGGCAGGGATTTCCAGAGCTCCACTCTGTCTGTACCGGAGCAGGTGATGTCGTCCAATCACTGTTCACGATCAGACATGGTCCGCACACGCTCACGCTCACCCAGTGTTCCTCCGCCTCAGAGGTAAACTGCACAACATGCATACAGTATGAGTGATTGGTTTTATATTACCATTGAAATAAGTGTATCATTTTACTTTCAGCACTCAAAACTTCCTCTGTAGTGCAAAAAATATTGAAACAATGCTCCAAAAATATCTAATGCAAAGTGTAAAATATGTTTGTCAGATTCTGTACTTCATCAGCATCTCAGTATTAAAAATTGGCGGTTAACGTTAATTTTAAACAATGGTTATGATATTTATACTGTATACTCATTGCATGAACTCAGCTCAAAGGGCAGAATTAAACAAAAATATATAAAAGTAAAAGTGTTTGTTAACCTCAAGCAAAAGTAAATACTTCCTCCTGTTAAAGCACACATTTACAATTAAATGGTTTTTAACATCAGATTTTGACCATATTACATAATATTTGTACATATTTATTACAACTATGCTTTGTTAAATTACTTTGCTATACATCTTATATATAAAATATTAAACATACACAATCTTCACACCTTCTTATTGGTGTTTTATGCTTTTTTTAAAAGAGTACAAGGACTTCTAGTATAATTGTTAAAAATATCAATTGTTACAGATTTGAAAATATCAGATCTTTACTTTGAAATGTTTACCTATTTTTCATATTGCTTTTCATATTACGTCAAACTGTAACTTTTTTCTAAACTTTTCAATTGTAACCTTTATACTGCAAACCATATTTAGATCAAATTATTTTATCTAAAGTGAAAACATTTTTTACATTTTTTTCAGGATTAATTTCATAATAATAATTGTTATAAAGCAATACGGGTATATTGAAATACAGTGGAAATAAAATTAAATAAATATAAAAAGAAAGAAATTAGAACTGCAATTATCATGTGAGCACTCGTCATGTGATTATTAATAATGTATTATTTATTTACAAATACTTAACTGGAACACAGGAAGTTGACAATTCAAGACTGGACAAAGACTAAGTAAAACTAGGGGAGTATAAATACACAGGACATGATTACCTTAATTACAAACGGGTGTAAACATAGGTGGAACTGATGAACACTAATAAACGGTGGAAAACTGAACAAAGGAATCGAATGATATAACAAAAGCACATGGAACACATGACGGAGAACACAGAGACCTGACAGTAATAATATTTTGTATAATAATATGTAGAATATTTTACAAGTACTAAACTGAAATTAAAACTAAATAGAAAAAATCTAACATTTAAACTAAAACGGTAAAAAAATAAAAAAATCCCAAAATATAAGTAATATACAATAAATATAATAGTAAAATAATAACATTATAAAAAAATTAAAAGCTGCAAAATTATTATTGTTCAAGATTAGAAAATGTATTTAATGAGAAAATAATGAATGCATCTTCCAGACTGTGTTGTTTGTCTTCTCCTGAATTATTGCAGTGAGTCTATATATTAAGTGTTTTATTGTAACTATGTTAGATCTGTCATGCCGATCAATGCAGTGTAGCCCAGTACCTGCATAACTCTTCATATCCACAAACAGAAAGTAGATCTGACTACGATGTTTCTTCCATGAGAACTATTTTTGTATCTTTGCAAAGCAATATAATTGCAAGTTGTAATAGCAGAACTTTAAATTTCTCTCCTCCCCTTCAGTCGAAGTTTAGACCATGGTGTGAGAGGAGGACCATCGCATTATGGCCCCCAACATCGCATGTCTGAAGACAGATACTCACCAGACAGGTATGCGTTCACGTTATATTCTGTTACAGATAACATCCCAGTCCTTGTGACCATTGGGCCCTTAAATGTTTTGTTTTCAGATCTAGGCCTGATCTAGGGAACATAAATGGGAATGTTGCCATATACATGATTCATCTTTTCATTTAACATTGAAAAAGCACAGGGGAATCTGTAGAAAGGATTAATTCAGTATAAAATACAGCGTGTTCCTCCTCCTTTCTCTCACTCTTTCTCTATCCGTCAACCTCTGCTTCTCTTGCTTTTGTTATCTTTCCATCATCCCATTTTCAATAGCTCCGTTCAACCATATTTCTGTTCTTTACTCCCTGTGGTTGCAGTCATTATCTTACCCTTCCTCCTCGAACCAGACACAGACAGGCATCTATCGACTCCGCTGTCCAGGACCCCAGGTATACTGCTGTGCCCCACCCACTTTCTCCTGCTGCCCAATCACAGCACTCATCCCACATGCACCCGTCCACTTCCCCCTCTTGTCAAATCATAGCGCTCATCAAAGCTTCACCTGCCCACTTCCTCCACTGCTAGTTGATTTCAAAGTGATAGCTTGGCCACACATAGCACTGTATAAGAAACCGGTTGCTCTTCTCACTGTATTCAATGAAATATGCAATGAACACCATGAATGCATTCATATATTCATATATATCTATATATTCACAATATATCTTTGTCACTTTATTACTGATACCATCACATTTTAAGTACTTTAAAGGGATCTACTTAGATTTGAGAAACCCTTATTTTATTTTTTAATAGAAAGTTTCTTTTTTTGTTTTGCTTTGAAGTTAAAATTAATTTGGAAATGGCTTTGTATTTTGAATTGACATGGACATTTCGGAATCACAAAATCTTCTATGTTCAAAAATAGTATGTTTCATGTGTTAAAAGAAAGATGAAAAAATTAGTATCAATATAAAATTAAGAAAAGACATTATGAAACATTTCCCAATTAAAGACTAGGACTTCACTAAGACTTGATACGTGGATTAGATACTATAGCAAATATTACAGTATAGATATTACAGTATAGAATGGCATTATTATGGTAACCCTTTAAAGGAATTTTAGGATTTTGTTCATACCCTAGAGCAGGGGTGTCAGAATGACCCTATAATTCAAAGTAATCAAAAACACTAGCAAGAATATATTTTATACAACAGTACAAAAAAATCAAATCAAATAAATGTGTTCTCTGGGTTGGTTCTGTTTCACCATCGAAAAAAATAGTACCAAACAAAGCCTCAGCTGTGGAAAAACGTTTTTTTTTGTGAATTATGTTGTAGTTAGTATGGTGTGCAAACTATGGTTTAACAAAAGTTAATTTCGCCTGCACACAAGGGGACATTTTGTAAAACGAGTTTTACACATCTGCCCTAGAGCATGCATAAAGCACAAAGTACTCAGTTCTTTCGCCTTTATTTTTGTACCAAGCCGATTAGAGTTTTGTGAAAAAAAATCTATAATGAGCGTAGAAAACCACTAAGCTCATCACTTGTTTGTTTCTTTTTTGTACAAAAATGGCGCAACTGCTTAGTAAATCCAGCCTACTATTTCTTCAAAGAGCATAGTATATTGTTATGCACTTATAGCAACATGTTAGTGTGTGATAGTAATGTAATGTACTATGTAATGTACACAAATAACACTTGCCCATTTTTAATTCTCACCATTGGAAAACCACTACCACATTACCACTGCATACAGTATTTATTGCTGCTGGTGTTTGCCCCAACATGAATTACAGTTTTGATAGCTTATCTCTTGTCCCAAGGTTACTTGATTTATTCTTTGTGCTTCTGGTGATGTTCACCTGTGCCTTCTTTCAGAGAGGAAGTGCCAGAAAAAGAGAGCAAAATAGCCCAAACCCTTTATCTCCTATCTAACTCCCACTTGTCCCACTCATTTCTAACTGCTGCACTCTCATTTTCTGTTCTGACTCATAGTATGTACCCGCTCTTTCGGGAAGACGCGGTCAACTTACTGCGCTCCACTAGGATGGCCCGTGCTTACTCAGATGGGGCTTACAATAGCTTGGACAGGTAGTAATCCATAGTAGTTCACTCCCGTTCACATATTAGCACCGTGGATTGTAGTTTGGACTAGAATTAAAGGGTTCGTTCACCCAAAAAAATTTATTCTGCTATTAAATACCCAGTCTCATGTCTTTCCAATGATCCCCTGATATCTTCTTTCATATTCAGAAAACAATTTAAGATATTTTACATTAAATCTAAGAGCTCTCTGGTCATCCATATGGTCCAGAGATATTTAAAGTCCATAATAGGAACTAAAAACATTTTCAAAACATTTCATGTGACGTCAGTGGTTCAACTGTAATCATACAGCTTTCCAAGAAAACTTTTATGCACCAAAAAACATTGAGAAATCATTGGTGATCAAAGATGTTTTTACAGTTTAAAGTTTTATTGGAGCTGGCTGTTCATTCCGCTGTGGCGCCTTCTGATAAATAAGAGACTAAGCCGAAGGAAAATGAATGAATGGAGCTTGATATGATTACAGCTGAACTACTGAAGTCACATGAAATGTATTGACAATGTTTTTGGTTCTTTATATGGACTTTGACTATCTCGGACCATTGATGTCTATGAAGGATAATGAAGCTTTCAGGTTTTATCTAAAATATCTTAATTTGTGTTCTGAAGATGAACAAAAATCTCAGGGGATTGGAGTGACATGAGTGTGAGTAATTAATAACATAATTTTTGGGTGAACAAACCCTAAAGTGGCGCCTCTCAGAATGATTCACGTTTACGTCTCCAGATTTACAAAGTGTAAAATCCATAATTAGAAAACTTTACAATTGGTGGAAAACTTTCTAATGGGTGGAAACGGAGACGATGATGTCAAATTGGTCATTTTCTTAATGTTTTTTGTTTCCCCCCAACAACACCACACTAAGTAGCAAACTTGAGTAGTGTTGTTCTTCCTTTCACTGTGAAAGCTTAGTAGTCACAGTAATGATAAGGAGTCATTACGGCACCTCTTTAGGTTTACAGTGTACCGTCCAGATTGTGACTTTGCAGGCATTTACATTAGGTATGCCAGTAATCTTATAGTAATATTTCCAGTTGATATATGAGCAATGCGTATGCATATATACTGTATCCATACAAGCTCTTCCATCACTCTTTCTACAGTGGTGTTATAAATTGTAACTTTGTTTCCTGGGCTGCCTATTTTTGTTTTTTTTTTGTTTTTATGACCGAGCGCTAGTACAGTTCTTTCAGTTCCAATTCAGGAAGTGTCACTCTGTGACGGAACTGCCAATTAATAAACTGAATTTATCAGTTCAGGATGTGTTAGTAGGCTCATTGAAGACTCAGATCTTGTGGAGTGGATTAAGTCAGCCTTGGTAGACAGAAGCTCTAAGGTGTGATAAATTCAAATAAAATGTTTGCGCTATTTTCATATGATAATGTGTCTAAAGGTGCAGTGACATTAGTGAAATTTTATTGGCAGAAAGGTAAATTGCCAGTAATCTAGAAATGTGAAAAACACCTCACACAGAAATCACTTTGAAATAAAGCTTTTAGGATGGTCAGCGTAGTGTTTGGCAAATTGTGAATATGAATGGAAGGATCTCAGATTGTGTGGATGCTGAGATTCTCTACTGGTTTATGCTTCCCTGGGAACTGAACCTATTAGCCTTGGTGTTGCTTGTGGCACATGGACACTTAAAAATAAGTTTTAAAAGGGGGTTTTCATGGTGATGCAATAGGACATTCCTTAAAGAACCTCACAGTGATCTCTTAAATGAACAAGGAGTGACATTTCAATATCATAAAGAATCAATTTTAAAAAATCCTTCACACTTTTAGATACAGACATGATTGGTTCCTTAAAGCATTCAACATCTTGACAAGAGGTACTGTATACCATTTCCTGGAAGATGATAAAATTACTATAAATATATAATGAATAGTACAGTAGATTTAGGCCTATGAGCCTTAACAGCAACTTAGCAATGGCAAAAGAACATGCTAAAAACCATAAAAACCCCTTAGCAACTTTCTGGCAACAACTCACAACAACCTAACAATGCCAAAAACCTGAAATGCCACTCAAAACCCCTTAGCAACTGCCTGCAACCACCCACAACCTAGCAATGGCAAAATCAGACAAAGCTCCTTAGCAATTCCTTGACAACCACCCACAAAAAAAAGTTGCTATTTGAATGTTCGTTTTTACATGTTATAGTACGTAGTTCGATTAACGTCATTACGTCTCCATTCGACGGTAGTTTCCTCTGGCGTTTCATGCAGTCGTCATGGCACCATATGGGATTTAGGCCGTTTTGTTTTTAATTTTGTGACAAGTTCAACTGCAGTTAATTTCCCACACTATGCGTGCAAACAGATGATGGCGGATACAAATTGTCAAGCAACAGGCCACCACTATTTCATTCACTAACTTTTTATTCTTGCCCCCGCGACAAATTTGGAGGTACTGGATGAGAGTACGCAGTAAGGACTGGTGGGAGAATTCTCAGCATAGTCATCATTTCCCCCCACACCGAAAATGTGCTTTCTTGCTTAAACCCATTCTCATTTGTTTTTCCTCAAACGCCTGACAACTGCCGTGTGTCCATTCTGTCGCACAATGTAGTGTAAAGTACTACAAAACGGTAATAGTTTGATTGAGGTGTTGACATGTCTGAACTGCACTTTAATAATACGACTAAACTAGGAATAATCTATATGTCTTAATTCAATTTCTTTTTAGTTTGATTATGACTTTAGTAGGATTAAGGTAATCAAACATTTCTGTTTACATGGTACACTGCTAATCAGAGTATTGTCTTAATCATATTAAAATTGTAGTATTGGTGTCTATGTAAACATACTCAATGTCTAAACAATATGTTAAAAAGCCACAAACAAACTCTTGGCAACTTCCTGCCAACCACCCACAAAAAAATGACATTCCTTAAGACAGTACTGTGTTTTGTACTTTAAATTCTCAAACATGGCTCCAGCAAACACCAAGGTCATAGGTTTAATTCTCAGAGAATGCATGAATGTTGTTTTGAATGATGTTTTTTTAAACTAAGAATTTCACTTACTGTTTAATAATCTTGAAAAAATAGTGAGTCCGATTCCATGCCATATAATAACCTAACTAATCTTGATATCTTGAGAACAAAAATTTGTCATCACGGTGAGCTAACATGAATCTATGGCATCTTACAGCTGCATTGGAGTTCTTTTATTGGCAGGTAGAATAATGTTGGCGCATACAGTGGGATTTGATTCTTCATTATTTTGTGTTCAGGAGGATGAGAAGAGATAGGCAAATGTCTACCTACAGTGACTCATATGAATCGCCTGAGAGGTAAAATATGAATACATTAGTTGAGACATTCTCTGTTTATACATCCATAATGACTTTCAAGTGGACCATTTTATCAGTTACAGACATAAACTCTCACCCCTTGCCTTGATTCAACTGTTGTTCATTCTAATCATACTTTTCCTTTCTTCATTTCGATCTTCATCACTCCTCATCCTCCATTTAAAGATATTACAATGGGCCCAATCATGTATCTACTCCATGGCCCAATCATGTCATGAATGGAACCGGTGGAGACTACAGGTAAGACATTTGAAGACATTAACACCAACAACACTTCATTAACTCATCAATCAGCTGCCAGGAATAAAACTCCCTATTTATGTTCCCTCTTAATAATAGGTTCAAATCTCTAGCTTATTTGATTCATTTTCACACACACAAAAAAAATACGTTATACGTTTTCATGCAAATAAATGCTGAACATATTTACTAAATGTTGAATTAACAAACTGAGGTTGGTTTGTTTAGTAGGACGTGTCCCAGGATAGAAATTGAGCCTTCTACAGATACAGAAAGGTATTATTACATTTAATACAATTAGTTTTAGCCTTTCAGTACAGACTCTAGTTCAATTTAGATGTTGTTGCTATCCTGTGAAATATATTTATATTTTTATAGTAATTGTTATTTTCTCTACTATTATGTAGCTTTAGCACTGTGGAAATCTAATAAACGTCACTAGTATTCAAAATATAATTGCATAATCATCTTACTGTAGTATGCTAGAAAGTAGTTGTTTAATTATGTTTAGTTAGAGTGCATCATGAAAGCAATTATATTCAACAGCTCTAATATTTAGCAACTCCCAACAACTATAACAGCTACTAAATTAGCATTTGATGGTTTTCTCCTATGCACCCTCATAGAGAGGATCAAATCCCAGAGTTCCCAGCTAACCATGATCATTTTGAGGAAGATCTGAGGTAATACAGTAGAACGAGCACAAGTATATAGGGATAGACTATGTACAGTTATAATAATTGTCATTAGTAGTCAATAGATAATAGTCATAGAGGGCTAGCTATTATAGCAATAGTAATGGTTGTCAAAATTGTTGACAGAATGAAATATGTTCACTTGTTTCCTTGCAGCAGCTTTTTGAAGCTTAAGTTTATTTGTTTCTTTATATTTTTCAGTACCCTTTTTGCCTTGAGTTTGGTTATTTATAATTTTGTGCTTTTTTTTGATGATGATATAGGCGACTTTGTTTGGTTTGAAATTTGTTGCCAATTTTTAGCCAGCCAACATTATTTTACAGGATCGACCAGCTCTCTTCGAGTATTGATGGAATATGATCCCATAGTGCACTGGGGCTCAGCTGAGCATGGTTTTTTGACTAACAATCTGCAGGTACAGCCGCAGCATGGTGGTCAGACATGACCATTACAGGTCCAGGTCAGCCGACCAGCGGCCCATGATGGAGCGACCAGTCTACACGCGCTCGCGCTCATCAGAGCGTCCCGACTCCGGATACATGAGATCCATGCCATCCTTACCATCAGGGAGATCCGCACCTCCCTCTCCTGCCTTAACGAGGTGACCCAGACCATCACAACAAGCACTAAAGCGCTAAACCAAACCATGCCTTCTGCTACCCGTCACCTGGAATGCTCCTCTCCACCTCCTCTTATTTTAACCCTGCTGTAATGATGCTGTTTATGATTTGTCTTCATTTATTCACCTTTTTCCACACATGACTATTGCACTTCAATTTATGGGTTCCACTTCCTGTTTAAAGAACTTCCATTTAAAAGAACTGAAAGAAATCATTTGGAATAATAAGGTTGTGCAATCCACATAGACAGTGAAACTGAGAGAGAGGTACATTTGGCTTTGTTTTTTGTTCTTATACATTATGAAAATAATGTAAAATTTGATATTTTTTAACATGACATAAGTACAACAAGCATATCTATGGCCAAAATTTTTGCCGTTCACTGCGTTTTGTTTTTACAGATTATTTTCTCTTTGTATTCCCTATAGTACTGTATTTTTCTTCTTCTTTTTTTTAAAATAAGAGTCTGTATAATAGTACCTATCTGCCAGATTGAAAATTGCTTAAAACAAATTCATATATTCGATAAAGTAGTTAATGTTTGCAGAATTAATAATTGATATTATTCACCCACGACCCAACCACAATTTAAGATGATATTTTTAGATTACCTGACCTGGCCAACCCGTGGATTAACTGGAGCACCCGCACATATCACTAATGGACCTAGTTATTACTTCTTTTTTTCTTTTTTTTAACACATCACTGCTTGTTTACAGTCCAACAGGAAGTTACTCCCATAATTCACGCAAAGCATTCATGGGATGTAGGAAAAAGGTGGATATAGTAGAGAGTAGTGATGATGGTTTTTACTAACGTCTTTTCATTTGGATTATTGACACACCTGTTATATCCTCTTAAGATATAATGGTGTATACCTGGCATCGTGTTTTTTGAGTTTACTAACATTTATTTATTTATTTATTTATTTATTTTCTTTTTTTTGTGGTTTAACAGTTTATGATTTGAATTATGGGCTGTTATGCCTTGTGCTCATGCATTTAGGCTTTTTCACTTTCCTTGCAGCTTTAGCAGGCACTCCAGATGCTGACTCCATCACACCTTTTGAGACTCCATAATACCTTATGACTTACGATTTGGCTGGCACATCATAAGTCACAAGGATGTTACATAACTGTTCAGATCTGTGCATGGATTTTTTTGCTGTAGCCCTTTGAGAGAGTGTCATCGAAGCAAATGTGCTCAAAAGGTGCTTAAAGGATCATTGTGTTTACTGTGGAGTTGATGTGCATTTTAAACGTATAATTTGTTTACGTGGTTAAAATGCACATGACTGTGACATATTTACTAAATGCATGCTTTTATGTGTGGAATTAGATTGATGGTTATCATTTTTCTTTTATAAACTTGACAAAAACATGCTGAATCATATTTTCCTCCAAAATTAGAAGATAAGAAATATATATATCAGGGATCTTTTTGCACATTATAATTTTTATATTACAAACTGATTAGCCATTCAAGATATTTTAGCGTCTGCATCAAATTCAGTTTACAAAATCATAATTTATACACAAAAAACATGGTAAATCTCCCCAAAAAACCTTTAATGTTTCAAAATACTTTTTTTGAAATTAAAATGACAAAATTTGTTATGTTAGAATATTCCATCATCATTCAGTGCAACAAATATGTAGGTAAAGAATGAAACAGTGTACTTATTACTACCTACTTAAAAAATAATATGAGTTAAAAAAAATAAATAAATGAAATTAAACATGACATATTCTAATATAGGGTGCTTTGATGCCTGCAAAACTCTTTTCTACACTTTCGACCCTGCATGTGTCCATATGGTTTTGATTTTGTTCTTTTTTTTCATAATTGTTATTACTATACTATATGTATCTCTATATAATGTCTCACTTCTATTAGATATAGATTAGAAAGAACAACAACACAAATCTTCGGCATATATAATCATAACACTGTATTGAAACAATTTAAATTACATAAGATGCTTGTTCAAAGCATTTTCGTACAAATGTAAAATACATTTTGACTAAACACTGTTAATTACCATAATGTAGGGATTCTTATACTATGTACTGACAAAAATACTATAAAACAATGTTTTATTTCTTTTCTCTGACAATCAAAATAAACGAAAAGCAATACAACAAAAACTACTAAGGCTGAAATTAATTAAAAAAAATAGATATATTGTATCATTTTATGTTTGCATTAAGGTGATGTTAAGAGTTAAGTTTTAGTGAGAGTTAATAAGAATTTGAGGAGAAAAGAATATGCTTAATTTTATTGAAAATTGTCAAAATTAAAAAAAGAGGTTTATTTGTTGATTACTTTAGCCATTTCTTTTGATATTGGGGTGAATATGACAATTTTGAGTTTTCATGAGACTCACCTATTTTCTTAATCAAGTTGCAAGGGTTATACAAGTTCATTTTGATTCACTATATCTACAGGACATGTATTTAACAGTTGTATTTCTCAAATGTTTGTACTTCCTTTTACTTTTTTTACTAACCTCTGAGAAGTCTGTGCCAAATATTGACTATAATACTATACAGTATGTGTCTCTTTTTATAGTATTCAATGTGGATTGTGTCATATTATTATTTCATGCTACTGCCAATATAACCATATTTAGTAGTTTTTTATTTATTTGTTTGTTTTTTTAGTATTCTCTCACCAGCGTGTTCTGCTGTAGTCTTGGGCATGTTTATGACACCACAAACACTCCTTCAGATGTAATGCTTTATTGTATGTTCATTACTGACGCACCATCTATCCCGCAGGGCAAACCCACGCACTGGATCAGTCCAAACGAGTCCCACCAGCACGCCAATGTCCAGTCGAAGAGGTCGGCAGCTACCGCAGGTCCCACCAAAGGGCTCTATGGACAGAAGTGAGTAGATTAACCAGGCCTTTTCCAAATCACAGGTTTTTGGGAAGCAGATGCCCAGACACATTTATTAGCAATATGTGGAGAATAATAATAACCAGTATCAAGTAAGAATCAAGTAAACTAAGCAAATAATTATTATCTATTATTGCACATAATTACTACTAAAAAATAACATACCAAGAACAAGAACTACAGCTAAATTCTCATCCATGGCAAAGAACAATAATGTTCGGTTTATTATTAGTACACACTGCAACATTAAGTGTTGACATGTCTAGTTAAAAAAAAAAGTAGTTATGGAAATGATATCGTTCCTTTGTGCAGTTACATTATTGTTGTGGTGTGTATTCTGGTTTTTTATGTTTGAAATGATTTTTTAGAACTTTATTGTTAACTGTATAGTTATGATCATTGGTTTGAATAGGTCTGTATACGTATCCATCTTGACCACAGAGGTTATATAAAGAATATGGTGTAATAGTTGCCAAGCTAACAAAAATATATGTAAGAATGTTATGAAAACATTATTTATAAATGTTCTGTAAACATATTTTGTAATTAAATTAGCCTTAAGGGGTCGCCAACCCATTACTGGAAAACACCCATACACTCTCACATCCACATACACACACTCATACACTATGGCCAATTTAGTTTATCCAATTCACTTATAGTGCATGTCTTTGGACTGTGGGGGAAACCGGAGCACCTGGAGGAAATCCACACGAACACGGGGAGAACAAGCAAACTCCACACAGAAATGCAACTGGCCCAGCCGGGACTCGAACCATTTTCTTGCTGTGAGGTGACAGTGCTAACCACTGATCACCGTGTCGCCAAAAGTAATGACAACAAATATTTTTTGTTACTTTAACTTATTTAAATTTTAAGTCGTACAAAGTTTAACTGAATAGTTTAGCCAGTTGAGATGACTATAAAAGTTCATTTGATTTAACTAAAGAAATTTAGGCAGCAGGAACAAAAGCTCAAAGTGAGTTTACATTTTATTTTTAATTTTATTTTTGACTGATCCAGAACTGTCCAAAATGTCTCAATTGAATTTTTACATCTAAGTCAATATGTGAAAACAATAATATATTTGCATAATGTCAGCCAAATCCATACGCAAAGAAAGGTTTCTGGAATCACATTATTACACATTAGTGGAAATGCTTTGCATTTTATTTTGCTCATTTGTATGAAAACAGCATGTTTTTGCTCACAGACAAAAAAAGGGGCAAATTTGACATGCTATTATAAATGATCTGGGTGATATTTTGAGCTGAAACCGAGACATATTCTGATAACACATTCTGATAACACCAGAGACTTAATTTAGATATTGTCAAAAAATGACACATTTAAACATGGTCTTTGTTATGCAAACATTATCCCTCAAACAGGCATCGTATCTGCCTGGTTTACCTTTTGTCCATAGGTTATCATTAAAATAAAACTGAAAAGTTGCTTAGAGTGGTGTCAGGATCACAATTTAACTTCTCTACACTGGGTGTGCACAGCGTGCATTACTTGACTGAAGATGATAAAACATAAACAGTGTATAAACAGTGATTCTGTTTACACTGGATGTGGCGCGGCATGACTAAACTGTAAACTTATGCTTCATTCTATTTAAAACATACTGACACACTGAACAAATTATTTGCAATGGTGCTTTATCTGCACTTTATCACTAAACGTCTCGTCCGGTGTAGACAAGGTATACAATTTACATACAAATCTTTAAAGAACATTATTAAATATTGTTTAAAGTCTGCTTGAACCGGAAGTTGCTCAGACTTTTATTTGGGCATGCATTTGGGCTTACTTTTTGCACATCTTTCCCTCGTAGCAAACTAACCGTAAAAGGGGTGTGGTTAAGAATATTATGGATGAAGCCGTCAAACTAACATCAACATAGATGGACCGCCACTCCAAACATGGAAGCAAATGGTCAGACTTTGATTAAACTTCCACTAAAGTGGATTAACTTGCACAGATTAATTGTTCACCTAAAGAATAACAATGTGCGCTAACAAAATAAACATTGTAAATTTTGATTTCACACAGACTTTAAACTTCAAGAGAACCTTTTGAGAACCTTTTGAGAATATTTCTGTTAGCTGGGCACCTACTACTATTTAGATGAAACAACATCATTCATCTTTACATAACACAAAAATGGATTGTTTTTTCCCCCACCCTTTTCCCCAGAAGATGGCGAGGGCATTACTGAGCCTTACGAAGGTCTGTAAGCTCTAGCTTCTGTGTGTTTAGCCTTGTCTCAGTCTTCTTTATTACAGCTTTATCATCTACTCTGTTTGACTTAACCTGCTAGCTCTGGTCTGTAAGCTTTACCTGTTGTTGGTCTAGTTTCAACCATTCGTTCAATAGAATTAATCAAGGCAATTTGTGCTTTAGCTTTGTTAGCATAGTTAATAGTGCTGTACATGTATCATTTTGTGCTGTGTAGCATACGTACTTTGTCCATGTCTGGATTATTGTCCAAATCTGATACTGGGTGGAATAAAAACTGGCCATAGAATTTTTTTTATGATCATTTTGTTGACAATAAGTAACATTGCAACCACATTCCAACTTATTCGCATTAGAGTGTTAGCAAACTGTCTACTTAATATCTGCTGACACCGCTCCGCTAACATTCAAGTGAGTATAAGACATTTTGCAAGTGCATGTCAATTTACACTAACCCTAACCCTAAAATCTATAATTGGAATCAGTTGGCATGTAGTTTTATTGCAACTTTTAATCAACAAAATGTGTTAAAGGGACCATCGTAATAAAGTGATACCAAAATAAATAAATAACTAAAAATGTTAATTCAGCTAAATCTAAAAATTCTCTCAATTTCTTATGTTGCACAATGCAGGACTTGATGTTAACACTCACCAGGAATTAAATGTGTTAAACTATGAATAAATATTAATAATATTTTTCTAATAACGTTTTATTTGTATTATTTATTATTACAGCATTTATTATTATTTATTGTATTATTTTATAGAATTTTTATAGATATACATTTTTTTACTAAAAATCGGAATTGTGCTTATAAATATGCTATTCTGAGAAAAAAAGGACCTCTAATGGTGATTTGGTAATTTTGTGTTATAAATTGCAAAAAAACTAAAACAAAAAAAACTACATTTTTTTTAATCAGCACTGCACTATAAAAGCCGCTATTACCGTATTATTACCTTATTTATTTTTTATTCTGTGGCATAAATAGGCTTTGTTTAAAAAAACAAAAAACACCTACATTCTCTCTCAAAGGTTTGTGAATTTAAAACCTAATAGCTATTTATGTCAGAACTTTAATATTCTTGCATGTTTATAGTAAAAAGTCAGCAAACTGATGTGAAAAATGTTGATAGATGCGCATATATTTATGTTGTTTTAGAGTATTAATCCTCTCAGTCACACATTTAGATTGTCTATTAGTCACTATGGTGCTTGGTTTCTTGACATTTTGGTAATTTTCTATTTTGATTGGCACTACTCGTCAACCAATGAAGCAAGAACAGGGGCGGGACCTCAGCCTCCTGCTCCTCCCCCTGTTCTTTTACAGTTTCCACAGACTGTGGCTGGTAAATTAAATTTAGAACATATGGGACACTTTTATTTCAGTCAAATGCAAATATGATATTGACATTTGCATCTGAGCTCTTTCAGTAAGTTTGTTGATAGATTTTGTAAGTATGCTTTAATGATCTTTATAACTTCGTAGGTCATTTAATGTGAATAACTGAATTAACTAAAATTGTATTTGCATTTGTACTGTAAATAACTGTAGTTAGTTCATTCAGTCTCTGAAACGGAGTAAATTTGTGTAGAATAATGTTAGTACTTTTTCTATATATTTTTACATTTCTATTGTTCTTATTTTCATGTCTGATGATGTGATTTCCTGTCCTTCTTTCTTATTTTCATTTCTGTGTGAATGTTGAAGCAGTGGGAGGGGCTTCACAACATCAAGCCCCACAAGCAGTGGCTGGTAATGCTGTTACAACATTAAGTAGCAAGCAGAGTCACTTAAATGTAATTAGAATTAAATTAACTACAGTAATTTTTATATTGTTAATACTTTTATAATAACATCTCATTTATTATTATATTATGTTATTATGTATTTTATTTAATAGCATTTTAATAGAAAGTCAGAATCATAAGATCTAAATTGTCATATAAAATCTTAAAATAAGGTGTGAGAAATGTGCTTATAAACTTGCTATACTAAGAAGAAAAATAAACATTTTAATGGTGAATTGTTAACAGCATATTGAGATGTAGAAAATAAGTATGGCGTAGAAGAATGTTGTTCATTTTTTATTCTATTTTCACATTTTTATTATTCTCATCTTCATGTTTGGTGATGTGATTTTGTTTGTCTTTCTTCTTTTGGTTTGAATGTTGAAGCAATGGGAGGGGCTTCACAACATCAAGCCCCGCCCCCTCCACCACAACAAATCATACAAGCAGTAGCTGGTAATGCTGTTACTACATTCAGTAGCAAGCACAGTCGCTTAAACATAGTTAGAATTAAATTAACACTCAGCAGCCACTAACCGGGAATAAATATTAATAATAATTTTATAATAATTGTATAATATATGTATCTCATAAACATCTATTTATTAATATAGTATTTATTATTATGCATATTATTTTATAGAATTTTTATAGAAGGTCAGAATTGTAAGATCTAAATTTTAAGCTAAATTAAAGTGTGTGAATTGTACTTATAAACATGCTATTCTGAAGTGAGTCACACACTGTACATGCCACAACCTATCTTTACATTTTCTATAAATTGCTAAGCAACAAAAATACAGAATGGTGGCGCCAGTACTGTATGCATACACTCATAGAAAAACAATGGTTACAATTTTAAAAGATGTGACGCCCTTAAGAAAAAAAGTATGTCATAAAGGCAAAAAAGTACATACTCTCTAGCATAGATGAATGTTGTTGCTGTTTTCTTTTATTATATTACACATTTGGGGCAGTCGTGGCCTGGTGGTTAGAGTGTTGGACTCGTGATCCGAAGGTTGCTGGTTCGATACTCGGTACCAGCGGGAATTGGGGGTGGGGGGAGTGAATGACCAGCACTCTCCACCACCCTCAATACCACGACTGAGGTGAGTCCCTTGAGCAAGGCACCGTTCCCCCCCAACTGCTCCCCGGGCGCCGCAGCATGGCTGCCCACTGCTCCGGGTGTGTGTTCACGGTATGTGTGTGTTCACTAACTGTGTGTGTGCACTTGGATGGGTTAAATGCAGAGCACAAATTCCAAGTATGGGACACCATACTTGGCCACACTACACTTCACTTCACTTCACTTCACTTCATTTTATTGTTCTCATCCTCATGTCTGAAGATGTGATTTTGTCTGTCTTTCTTTTTTACTCTGATTTCATTGTGAATGTTAAACAAGTGGGAGGGGCTTCACAACATCAAGCCCCGCCTCTTCCACCACCACAAGTCACACAAACAGTGACTGGTAATACTGTTACTACATACAGTAGCAAGCACAGTCACTTAAATGTAGTTTACAATTGAATGTAGTTACAGTAAATAAATAAGAAAAATATTATAAAATAATATAGTTAATGTCTGCGTCTGGACATTTAGGTGGCTGTTTAGTTAGTGTGGAGTGTGGTGATTAAATGGCAGTGTACTAAAATCCAATACATTGGCATACAACTGGATATTTTGCGTATTTAATGACGCGCATCATTAGTGATGCACTGACATTTATATCCCAGACCAACAATTGTTTAAAAAAGTTTCAAATATCTCTATTATTCCAATACAATTTTTTCCTTCCCTTGATTTAATGTTATATACAGTATATATATTAGTATATAACTGGTATATAATTGGTTATAGTGTACGGTATTTAAGTCTATAAGTATTATAAATTAATAAATACAGTAATTTGTTACTTAAGATTATAAAGATATTTCAAATGTTTGCTGGTCTTTTGAAATTTCTGTTCTTGAAAAAAAGTGCGATGTTTCCTCTAAAATATTAGGCATCACAAATGTTTTCAACATTGAATTGTTTCTTGAGGAACAAGTCGTAAATTATTCTGTATGTATTATGATAAGTCAATTATTATCAATATTGCCACATGTTAACATTTCACAATTTATGGTCTTATTAATTTCAGTGCATCACTACATTTCATAAATGTCATATTTTGTTCTTTTGTTTTTTTGTATCTTTGTCCACATCCCTGTCTCTCCCAATCATCTTGTCTTCACTGTCATCATCAAAGCTCATATGGGAATGATGCCTCCAGTCCCGGCCACTGCTACTGCACCCGTACCTCCTCCTGCACAAGCTCCTCCCTCTCCTGCACATCCCAATCTGCCGCCTTCAGTTGCCACTCCCCCATCAACCCATGCCCCGCCTCCTCCTCCAATGCATCCACCTGCAGCTCCTGCCCCTACATCGGTCCCTCCTCCCCCAGCTTCTGCCCCTCCCCCTCAGGCTCCTCCCCCTGCCCCTGCCCCAGCCCCAGTCCCTGCTGGCCAATCATCAGCCTCATCGCTTGTCCACCAGGCTTCATTATCAGGTGTGTGAATGCAGATGAGCAATTCTTACAGCACAGGGTTTCAGTGGGTTGTAAAATAAAGTCTTAAAATCTGTATTGACGGCAAGTTCCTGCTCAGTTTAATTCAGTACCGTTTCTAGGCATAGACATTATTGAAGACATTTTCTGTAGACATTATTATCCATCAAGCAGGTAACATTATTATTGCTGACATAGTCAACAATACATTGGCATCATCTTTATTAAAGAGAAAGCTATCAATATAAGTGAATAAACTAGCCTTGATGGAGTTCCACAACTACTGTATGAACTTTGTTTTCAAAAAAGCAAACATACAGCAACTTCTACAGTTCTGCTCTTCTACAATTTATGGCCATAAAAAGTCACATATAATAAGTGCAAAAAATGTTTTATTTTTAATTTTTTTTTATTTTTAACCAGTACAAGTATCTAAATTGGCGGTTCATCCCGCTGTGGCGACCCCAGATTAATAAAGGGACTAAGCCGAAAAGAAAATGAATGAATGAATGACAAGTATCTAAATTGCCAAAACATAAAAATACTGAGTAAGAACTTGCAGTGTGAACTTTATTATGCAGTGTTATATTTATATTTCCATAGTTCACATTCACATGTATTTATTTATTAATTAAAAGTTTAAATATAATGAATGTCAGTACTAAAGATGTAGTATTAATACTGTATTGTTAATATCAGTAGTAAAGATGTATTTTAAAATTTGAATTGTTAATATTACAATTGTTTGTCTGCTCCTTTAAATTTTACATTTCGACAACGTATTGACATATTCTGGTCGCTTCAAATTTATTTGTTTATTTATTTAATAAATTTACCTTTATAAAACCTGCACAATCCCTGCTGCATACTACAAAGTTTATAGCTTATGTCAAAATGTTAGCACTTATTATTACCTGTTAGCATTTCAACATCTCTTCCTTGTATTTGTTTAGCCGAAGTTCTTTGGCATAATCCTCAATAAGTTTGTCCCCTTAAATTATTACAAATGAACAATTGAAATTTGTTTGTGTGTGCGTGTGCATGCGTGTGTGTGTGTGTGAGCGAGAGAGAGAGAGAGAGAGAGACTGATTAAAAAATAATGATTATTCAACTCACCTTCTGTTTATGTGCCATTTCTGACACAAGAATCCCAGGAAAGGCCTGTAGCTCCCCCACCTGTCAATGGGAGGAAAGGCAAGTGTGTGTGACAGTGTGAAGCTCTTAGTGTGTGACAGTGTGAAGCTCTGTGAAGTTTGACATAGTGTTTGTGGTGGACAAACCTAGTGCTAGTAGATTTCATATATTTTAGGTTTCTAGATGGATTAATGGCTTATCAGATATTTAGTGTTTTTATGCTTTGATTGTGATAGTGGTATTATTGTGAAACCAGTATTTCATTGAAAATGTTTAGACGTTTTGGTTTTATACCATGCAAAGGTATTTTATTTAATTCTGAATGATATATAGTTATTATTTTTCAAGATATGTGTAAACTGAGTACCTTCATTCACCTGTAGATGGCTCAGTGGGACTATTTTTTAAGACTTGAAATCAACTAGATATTCAGTTAAGATGTTGTGATGATGACTAATTGTTATTATTTTATCTGGAGATATATTATAAATATGTCTTATTATTTATTATTGAGATTTATACATCATCTGGATTAAATAATATTTCTATTGATTTATACTTTGTTAGAATAGGAAAATATTTGGCTGAGATACTGTACAACTGCTTTCAATCTGCAATCTGTGGGTTAAAACAATTAAAATATAAGAGAGAAATATTGAAAGAAATACCTTTAAAATTGTCTAAATGAAGTGCATATCATTGCACATTATTAATAAAAAAAATTAAATGTTGATATATTTACAGTATAGTAAATTTATATATGCTTTACTTTATATTCTAATGATATTAGGCGTAAAAAGACAAATCGATTATATTGACCCATATAATGTATTGTTAATACATTTTTATTATTTTTTTTTTTACATGTATTTTATTTAATTGTTATTATTTTACAATATGATGGTAAAGTTTATTGATTGTGATTTCAATTATGTTAAATATACCTTATCTCCAGATGTATATCTAAAGAATAGTTCTCCAGATGTATATCTAAATAAGTCAATAGAATTGACAGTTTCTTTTTGTGTTGCAACTTTAGAAGTGACATGGGAGGATCAGCAGAAGAAAGTACCTGGTATGACGCAACCTGTGGTTTTTACCTGCTCTTGGTAGAGTAGATGAACTCTAGTGCACTTCTAAAGGATCTAGATTTCAGCCCTTTTTCTGCTGTGTGACTTTGCTTTTGCTGCTTTTATTATGTAGTTAAAGCGCTGTTAAAAATTGGCACGCAATTAGTGTTGCTTGAAACAGGTAATAAACTGTTGTGGGTGTTTGCTTACTGGTCAGCACTAATTCAATTTTTTACAGGAACACGAAATGTTAAATGTTAACTGCAATTCAACAAGTGCTAAATTGCAATTACAAAAATATGATAAATACACACAGATGAATTACGTCACATACTATAGTTTACACTACTTATTTCTGTCAAATGTTGATTGACTCATTCAAAAGAAGTGATCCAAATGTACTGATGGCTTCTTGTAGTGTTCAAAATAAGCAGTAAACACACAATGGCATACTGTAGTTTTACTAAAGAAAGTATTTTAGACCTTGGCTTAAAGATACACCCTGCCAGTGTCTGGGTTGAAACCATTCATTTAAAATATTAGCAAGATAAAGGTCATAGACAAATTTTGTGTATTAAATCAGGCTGCATCTCATCTAGTGTAATCACAAGGCCTTATGTATAGAAAAAGTGTTTAATAATAGTATCATCAGCTTAGTGTTGATGTATTTCAAATTCAGTCTTAATCATATGAACGAAGGTGAAAACATTGAATTAAACTGCTACTTTTTTGTCATTGCTATGGCAACTTGAAGTAGAAGGCCACATTAATATTCATTTACATGATGAAGTAATTATCACGCATATTGATGCTGAGACAAACTGTTCACACTGATCTATTTTAGAATCTGACATTTTGATACCTTATGATAAACTAAACCATGGTTAAACAAATCAGACATAAACAGGATAATATAATAAACTACATTTAGCTGTAATCTACAGCACCTCTTCCGTGATTTTTAGAAAGCTGTAGTGACAATTATAGAGTGACTCACATTACACAATTATGTTCATTTTGACGTGGAAGAGAAAGAGGTTTAAAACAAAAAGAACATAAAAGGTGTCTTTAGCTTTTTAAACAAAATAATATTTAAATTATATTCCATTCATTCAAATAGGGTAATTACGTCTTAGATTTTTATTACCTCTGTTATTATTACCTCTTTAAGTTCTATAAGTTATAAGTTAAATATAACATTTATTTCGGATTGAATTAATAAAAAATGCAGTAAAAAGATTGTAAAAACATGGTAACATTCAAAACTGACATTTTTTTTCTGCATTCTCTCAGTAATGAGACGTTGCTGATAGATTTAGTTGAAAAATATTCAGTTATCATGACTGACCAGTTATGTTTTAGAAAATAACCAGCAAACAGAAAAAAAATTAGATTTTGGATGAACATGAGTTAAAATCTGATTTTTGTTGTTATTATATCTTTATTTTCATTTCAAATTAAGCAATTAAGATGAAAAACTGAATCAACAATGCCATTGATATGTGTTAGGCATTAGTGTTGTGTTGCATGTAGTAGTGAGGGTTGTAAGGGATCATAGATGGTGGCCTGTGTTTGTAGTGTGTGTTTGAGACACATTTGTTGTTCTCAACAGTTTCCGAATCTGAAATTCATCTAAAAATCTTGTTGTGTGCGAGTGTGCGTGTCCATCATATTATTGTGTGTCACATGTCTGTTTAAACTGTCTGTTTCCCTCTCATTTCATCCAAACATCAGCATTAATGTCAGAGTCAACTGTATCAGAGAATGGAGATGCAGGTACTGTAAACAGACTGACTTTAAATCTAATGTAAAGCCCTTCGAAACAAATTGCGTGTGTGTTTGTGTGTTAGAATAGACAAGGTAAATGGTTGGGTAGTATTGTTAAAAAAGTTAAAAAGTATTGTTAAAAGGTCCCGTGAAATTAAAATAGTCTTAAGGATATTGAAAGTCTTATAACCTTTAGGATGCTTCAAAACAGTGACAAAATTCACATTTAAAAGCTATAAACTGCCAAAGCTGTCACTTCTTCTGACCAATCAAATGTTCTATAGTATCTACATGTCCCGCCTCCCTTTCTCATTTGCTTTTCATTTTATGCGTTTGATGTCAACCACTCACACTGGCAGAGCTGTGATAAAAACAAAATGCTATTGGTTGTTTTTGTTTTTTTTAAGTGGGAGGAGCTACTATATGTCCCACCCTGTCTTTGTTTCTGTTGAGATTGTCAAACATTAAATAAAAAATGAACATTTCAAAGCACTTTGCGAAACCTTTAAAGTTTCATAACTACACTGTTATTCAAAAAATTTGAGGTGGGTAAGAAATGTTTGCAGTATCCATGATCAATGATCATAGTAAAAAAAATAAAAAATTGACATATTAGGATGGGGTGGCACGGTGGCGCAATGGTTAGCACCATCGCCTCACAGCAAGAAGGTCGCTGGTTCGAGTCCCGGCTGGGCCAGTTGGTGTTTCTATGTGGCGTTTGCATGTTCTCCCCGTGTTTGCGTGGGTTTCCTCCAGGTGCTTCGGTTTCCCCCACAGTGCAAAGACATGTGCTATAGGTGAATTGAATAAACTAAATTGGCCGTAGTGTATGAGTGTGTGTGTGAATGTGAGAGTGTATGGGTGTTTCCCAGTACTGGGTTGCGGCTGGAAGGGCATCCACTGCATAAAACATATACTGCATAAGTTGGCGGTATATTCCGCTGTGGCGACCCCTGATAAATCAGGGACTAAGCCAAAGAAAATGAATGAATGTATAAACATGATGAACATGATTCATGAAGGATCATGTCGCACTGAAGACTGGAGTAACTATGCCGAATAATTCAGCTTTAGTTATTTTAATATGTCATACTATATCACTATAATGGTGTTTTATTGCATTTTTGAGCAAATAAATGAAGTATTGGCGAACATAAAGATTTCAAAGACATTACAACCATTTTACTGACCTCAAACTTTTGAAATGTATTGTATAAAGAGTTTATTTCAAAATGTGTGAAATTTAGGAAGATATCAGTGTGAGTCAAAAAATCCCAGGCATTAGTGATTAACTATTGTCTTAAGTAATAATACCTGTTAATTTTTGTTCAGTTATTTAGAGACTTAGAAATCAGAAACATTTCATAGCTATGCCTGTGTGTTATGTTTAAGGTCATTACATGCAAGTGTATTAGAAAAGGTTGATATGGCAAACATAAACTGCTTCTCTTTATCACAATTTTTGATGGCAGGTTTGTTTTGATTTAGCTGGTATTTTTTTGTTTCCTGTTTATTTAGATATGAAAAGATAACTTGAATAATGTGCTTTCGTTGACCCACAGAAGTGATCGTTTATTGATTGGAGAATTTTACCCAAAGATTTTTTTTTTTACAAAATGAGAATATGACAATTCAGCTTTAATGCTGTCTAGTATGTAATTTGTCTGATGTTCACTGTATGTCGCTTTGAACTTTGTTGAATGTGTTTTTGTACAAATTTACATACTTAACTTGTGTTTGATTTGTTTTAATACATCTAACCCTGTTTGTCTTTCCACAGGCACTTTGAAGGATCCATCAAGGGTATGTTTCCTTCTTTCATTGTTATTTATTTATTACTTTATTTATTTCCCCATTTTTAGCAGTGTTGTCACATGATTGTGCTTACTTAAATCTCTGGTCACTTTCGATTAAAGACTAATTGCTAAATGAATTGTGTAAATGTAAATATATAGTGACTCCGTGGGGAGAAGAAAAAAGGGGTCTTAGCTGATGTTTTATTTGTTTTTTAAAAATGTATAGGTGTTTTGAAAAATGTATAGTTTTTGAAGTTTTATACATTTTTGATCACATGTGAATTAGTAAATTTCTGAGTATATACCTTAAAATAAAAGAAATATTAAGTTCCATGTGGTCAATGTATATAAACTTTTAATTGATTGAATTTACAGAAATGGTACTATATTTTGATATACTGTATATCAGAATATGTGATGACTTGTATGGTGATTTGAGATTTTTATTGCCCAGCCCTAATAGAATAGAATAGAATAGAAATAGTGACCAAAGATTCATTATGGTCAGTAGTTTTATTAAACTATTATTATTACTAATTCTTTAGTTAGCTGCTTTGCAGAAGACACTATTGACGTGTTGCCATGTCCTCTAATGATACTTACTTACTCCCAGGGCCATTTATATCGAAGTTGATATTTAGCCGCACCATGTTGGTGTTTCTTAACATCTAGTTTTTTATGAGGTGGGTTGTTAGCCGAACGCTCAACCCCCAACCTGGAGGACCAGGACATACACACATACACTTTGGACAATTTAGCTTACTCAATTCACCTACAGCACACTCCACACAGAAATGCCAACTGACCCAGCCGGGGCTCGAACCAGCAACCTTCTTGCTGTGAGGCGACAGCGCTACACACCGTGTCGCCCCCTCTAATGATAAGCAACGCTTATTGAACAGTTTGTGGATTTAATAAAGTAGGCAGGTGCAAGATATACGTGTAGGTCTTAGGCTTTTTTTTAATGAAATTAAGATTTATTAGGAGCTTGATCTTTTCTGCTGTTATGAGGGCAAGAATTTGCAACACTATGAAGTCCGGACATACTTTTTTTTCCTCTGTAATTTCTTGTAATGTTTCTACAGAAGCCCTAAGTACAGTACATCCTTAATAACTAGATGTACTGTTTGGGTCCATACACACTGCTTTTGTTTTTGATGCAGTTGCCACTACCTGCGAGTTATATCAGTTTCTACTCCCACAAGTCAGTGAACTGTTTGTATAGAACATGATTAAGCACTAAAAGATTAGCTGACACCCAAATTTAGCTGTGGTGTGTACATAGCCAGTATCTAATCGCTCATTGTTTTGGTTGAAGTTAATGAAAACAAAAACGGTCTTATTAACATTACGGATTTACTGTTTGTTGCTTTAGTATGTTGAACCTGGTTATGACACAATACATAGGCACAATATATAGACACTGTATTAAACACAAGCAGTTCCTCATGGTTATGTAAAGTGTCAAGTATCTGTCAAACCCATGTTTCTGAAATATAATGTCAGGACTGAGTTTACTATTGGAGAACATCTGTAGTTATATAACAGATCTGTCTTCAGACGATCTTCTTCCTGTCTCCAGCAGAGGCACGTGTACTCTGTTTAACATAATTCAGGCGTATGTCACTAAGCTTACCTGCAGCGCATCAGTTGGTCCTCTTGATTAATGATACAAGTTATGTAATTCCCATTTCGTAGTCAGTGTGTGGCATTTGTGACTTTTTTAGGCAATTTGGGGCACATTTACTCCAAAGATTGAGACTTGTTTAAAAAGTCTAACAGAGGTCTATGAGCAGTTACAACAGGTTTACTCACTTTTTAAAGTAAAGTCAACTTGTCGCTCTTAAGGCAATGGGTTTCACTTTTTTAAGTTAAGTAATTAATCAGTTTTTTTTTTTTTAATGATAATTGCTTCTATAGAATTGATTATGAAGCTATTAATTTCTTATTGTATAGTTTTCAGGTTATTTTTTGTGATAATGTTCATGTATTATGTTATGTGGAACATTTTTACCTTTGAGTTTTAAAAAAAATTAACCTACAAATGGCATTAAAAACTTTTTCCCATTTTCATGCATTCACTAAAATGACTAAAAAATCAGTACTGTGTATCCAGGCCAGTTGATGGCAATGTCATTTTATAAACAAACAAACAAAAAATGCACGATGTCAGTGTACACATAATTATGTTGTCCTACTTTTTTTTTGGGCTGTAAGGTGTCACAGTTTTCACAAAAGTACAATTTTGACAATGATAGTGGGTTCCTTTACAAAGGGTTCCTTTACAAAGAAACATATCCATCTAATGACTTGGCAAGTATAACCGTATTTTTGTCACTTTTAGACAGATCAGTCTGAAAAATTTATAAAAAGTTTTCAATTTTTAAAACGAGGTGCAAAGAAAACATACACAACAATGGCAAAGTACATAGTGGTAGTGTTTTTGCTCAAGTATTTGCAGTTAATCTATCAACAAAGTGTTGATTTACAGTACATCACATTACAAAACGGAGACTCTCACATGACAAATACATATACACAAGCGCCAAGCCACTGACGCCATTTCTTGACTTTCCTACAGGTATACTGTTTACTAGGTGATACTGCCAAATACTGGCCTGTCATATGTAATACAGCATTTTTGGCTGTTTTTGTGGATATGTGTAAATGTGGATCATTTTGAAAACATTAAACTTTCTACAGTAAGGACAGATGAATCACTTTAACTAAAATCTGAGTCTTCCATCGTATCATTTGAAGAAGTAGAATATCCAAAAACATCCTGATGGTGTCGAGAACTGCTGACTATACCGACATTTCAGAAAACTCTTCTGAGAAATTGTGGCCAAGAGGTATATTTTAAATTTCAGTTGGCTAATGGATACACAATACACAGCTAAATGGTTACACAAGCTCAGAACTTGACCCCTGCAATTTAACTGAGAAGCAAACCTGCAATTTCAAATTCACTTTAGAAGCGTGTTTGTGTAACTTTTTTAAATATTACAATCTTTTTTTTTTTTTTCACAGCGTGGGATGGACAGCCTTTCCATGAGGTCATCGGACAGTGATGTAAGCGACGTGTCCGCTATGTCGAGTGCATCTCGTCTTAGCAGCACGAGCTACATGTCTGTCCAGTCTGAAAGAGTGCGAGCGAGCCGCAAGATCAGGTAAACACACAGTAAACTCTCTGAGCTCTCACTCATGTGGATGTGTCTTCAGTCTGGTCAAACACACTGCACTTCTGCTGAGTTCAGGTTTGGCTCTGCTTGCCTTGTAAATGAACCAAACTTCTGAACTTGCTGAGAGTGTCTCTACCAATGACTGAGATGGCATCACATGGTTTTCAACAAGTGAATCTCATGAAAAAATGTCCAGTTCATATTTCACCCCAACATCAAAAGGGTAACTTTATTGTTCATACAAATTCTCATTACTGTAATGCAATGAATATAGAGTAAAAATGTGCAAATTCTAAAAAAGACTCTTATGTTTAGCGAGGCGGGATTTATTTGATTAAATACAAACTGAAAAAAAAGAGTTAAAATTGTTAAATAGTTAAAATAACTTTTCTATTTTAATATATTTTAAAGAGCCCCTATTTTGCATTATAAAAGATCATATTTTGGTTTTGGGGTCTCCAACAACAGGCTGATATGCATGCAAGGTCAAAAAACACTTTCATTTTCTTATAATATGCATTTAGTTTTACCTAATTATCCCAACGACTCCCATATGATTCGTTCAGCGATTCATTTGTTCCCAAACCCCTCCTTAGCGCTAAGCTAATCTGCGCTGATTGGTCCGATGACAGTCTGTTGTGATTGGTCGACTGCGTTCAGCGCGAGATGGAGAGAAATGCCCACCACAGCTATGAAGTAGCACACAGAGTATGTGAGAACCCAGTGCAGGAATGCAGTTAAACACCAGCATATTACTCTACTCCTAAACCTAACCCTAAGTAATAACAACGACACACATTCAGTATTAATCCACACAGTGGCAAAAGTTGAACTATTTTGTAAATTGACCACGCTGTGCGTGACTATGAACAGCTGATGGTGGCCATAGCAACAAGAAACGGCAGAGGATTGTGAGTTCATAAACGCATTTAAATCGGTAAAGGAAGAAGCACGCGGCGCGTTTTCAACCATATGTTAGTAGCCCCATACAGATTTAACCTGAGAGATACATTACAAGCACTGATTTATAATAGATAAGTAATTACAAGCCACACGGGATGATTACAACTTATAACACACAATTAAACACATATTTTGCATATTTACACAAAACGAGGCAACTTACACTTACATGTTATGATCCGGAGGAAGAAGAAACTGGTCCATATGAACTGTAACAGTTACTGACAAAGTCCCATATATAATAGTCTCTGCTTCTCCTTCCTCTAATAGCAAACGGCCGACGAATCCCGCGTTGCAGCGTAGTTGTATCAAAAATCAGAAAAATGACCGGAACAAACACAGCGCTAGGTTGACTATACTGTGGTGTTGTTGTGAAAATTAACTTTAATCCTTTATTCCCCGCAGCCGAATCTCCATCTGTCAGTGATCATCATCTTCATGTAATGCTCAGTCCCGTGATCCCCCGTGCTCGCTAGTGTCTGAAGGGAAAGCGCGTTCACATTTTACCTGATGCGGTACTACATATTTGGTCATGTACCGTATCGACGTCGACGCATTCAAGCAAAAGATCCAAACCCAACTCGATTCATTCATTCGACTCTGAGTCGACTAGTTCGTTAAAGAATCAATAGTTTTAAACACTGTGCACTTTCAGAATTAAACCTCATTCATTCGCTTAGTGCTGTGTTACACATTGCATGGAAGGTCATTTTCAAAAACCCAGAATAGGTGCTCTTTAATATATAATTTACGTGATGGCAAAGGCGAGTTTAATTCAGTCTCAAGTGTCACATAAACCTTCAGAATTATAAATATAACCAAATGTGGTAATGAAGTATGAAATGGACATGTTTTGACTATTTGTGTCACTGTGTAGTCTTTATTGCCATTGTTTGACTTCACAATTTCATGCTCTTATTCTGTTGTCAGATTTATTTTATTTACAGTACATCATCTGCATGTCTGTCATGCTCATGGCTGTTTCTTCTGTGTCTTTTTTCTGCATGCCTCCTTTCTTGGGGTCACGGCATTGTTTATTTTTCTGTGTGTCCGTCTATGTGTGTGTGTGTGTGTATGTGTGTGTGTTTATCAGTCGTGGAGAGGCACTTCAGAGTCAGGGAGAAGAGGGCACTGTTGTTGTGGAAGAGCTGGTTGAAGCATCAACAGCCAGTGTACAGAGGGCGGGGCTTGAAGGGGAGGGAGGCGGGTCTATTGAGCACCCAGAGGAGGAGGAGGAAGAGGTGGAGCCTGAGAGGTTAGAGGAAGATTGTCCTATACAACTGGCAAATTATCCTCCAACTAGTGTCCCTATAGTTGATGTCCACCAACTTAGCGTCCTCCAGCTTTTGCCCTCAGCTAATGTTCCTGCCACTGTGATCATGCCACTAAATAGAACTTAAGGTTAAAAAATATTTTAAAAGGTAAAGTTTTATATTGTTGTATGTAAGTTTGTGTTCTTCAATGTTAAAGGCACAGTTCATCCAAAAGTGAAAATGCTGTTTTTATTTACTCACTCTTTACATACACAAAAGAAGATATTTGAAAGAAAGATGGAAACCTGTAACCCTTGACTTCCATAGTAGCTGTTTCCTTCTATGAAAGTCAATGGTTTCTTTAATATATCATATTTTGTGTTCAACAGAATAACAAAACTTAAGAAAGTTTTAGAATCACTTGTGGGTAAATAAATAGTGAGTAAATGTTCTTTTTTGGGTCATCTATCCCTTAAAAAAAGGCAACTGTGGTTGCCAGAACTTATTTCATAAAACTATAATAAATATGGTAGGAACATTTTTGGTTTTACAGATTTTACTTTTTTTATTTTTTACTCACAATAAAATGAACTGATACAAGGAGAAAGCCACAATATGTTTTGGCTCATTTTGACCATAAGCTAAATTAGCTACAGTTAATATGATAATTAGGCATGTCATGATCATTATGTAAAGTGCTCAATATATTGATTGACATGACAATATATTGCTGATTGTTTGCATAGATTTTTTTTTTAAAATGAAACTTAAAAGTACTGTCTCCACCATCGTGTCTGCTCTTTGTGTTGGAGTTAGAGATTAACTAATAAACTAGACAAATAAATACAAACAAACAAATATAAACACCTGGAAAAACAAAAACAAACAAAAAATGTGTAGTCTGTAAAACACATCAGCACTCTGGTGTCAAGCAAAACAACAACAACAAAAAACTGATAAAAGAATTTATATATATATAGGTTTATCTGAGGGTTTAAACCAGAAAAAGTGTGGTTTAAACCAGAAACTATAATTCACAACTACAAATAGATATATTTTTCCTGGTTTATACATGCTTTTAAATTGCCTTATTGATCTTTTCCCAACAACTTTTAACCTTAAGTTTGAAAAAGTGACTTTTATGAACATTTTAATAGTATAAAGAGATATATTGTCTGGGTTGGTGTAGAAAATTATGGTATAAAAGCCTGGTAATAAACTGCCAGTACATTTTCTGTTATTTTACAGGCTTATGTATCTATATATATATATATGTTATTTCTTATTCATTATATTATTTCAAACTACTAAAATGTCCATTAAAGTCACTTTGTTAAACTGTAGAGTAGAATTTTCAACATCAAAAGTTGACAGAGCTGAGATCAACATCCCATAATGCAATTCACAACCGCAAATTAACAGAAATAAACAAAAAGTTAATTAACGGATAATTTTTACAGTGTATATAAAATGCTTTTAAAATAATTGATGCAGTTATTTAACATTTTCCAGTGTACATGACTTGTCATTCAGTTCTGTGCTTGTTAGTTCTTGATATCCCATCTCTCCATTGCCCTATAATTCGTCATATTGTCCCGAAAGAGTTTGTGTCTTACATAATAAGACCCCGTCATCTGTAACCCCGGAGAATGTCGCATGAACAGCTGCCGTCTCCGTTCCAATTAGAGCAAAAAACAAGAAAAAAACCTTATGTTCTCAAGCATTTCCAGCGATTTACACTTCAAGACGTTTTCTGTACCATTTGTGGGTCACTAATTGAATATAGATGAAGTGTTTGCGATCATTAAAACGCTACAGCAGATAAAGTAGAATTTTAATGTTATTCGCTGAAGTTTTCACCAATTAGCAACCGCAGTAGCGTGAATTCTTACATAACCAGAGCTCTGTGCCCTCGTACAGATGTTGAGCATCGTAGACTGCATTTTTATTAGTCAGTCAAAGCAGCGACAACACTTTTGAAAATGCTTTAATCCTCTTTCTGCTTGACTATACTGTACAATGGTCATTCATAATGGGTTAATGAGGAGCAATCTCATTCATGAAGTCAAAGGCTATTGTTATAGTAAGGAAAGGTCATTTTTTGTGCATTTATGCAGACACAATCATTAGCTTCTGACCCAAACATTAGCAAAAGTGAAAACGTTTCACGTAGAGTTTCCACAGAAACATGTTAAGGGCTGGAGGTGGTTCATTAAAGAACCAATTAGCCTTACTCTTCTTTTGTTGTTTGAAGAGAGATGACCGAGTCCTTCTGCCACCCACCATTTCCGTTTGTTTTGTCTGACAAAATTACCCTTCATACACACTCTTTTATCTCTACAAACCCTCTTCAGGTCATATCACAGAGTATGGTCCAGTACTGTAAATCTGTTTTGGACAATAATACTATAACCCTGCATTAATTTATATTTAATCCTGTATTTATGTATTTGTTTATTCATTCATTCATTCATTCATTCATTCATTCCTTCATTTATTTCAAATATACAGCAAAAAAATTATGTTGTAAAATAGCATTGCAAGGTAACTGTTTTCTAATTAAATTTCTAATGTAGGTCTTACTCTTCTTACTCTTACTCTTTGATTCTTCATAAATTATTTTAATATGTTTTTTAAGTATTGCTCAAGAAACATTTCCTGTTATTATCAGTGTTTTATTTTTTAAATAATGCATTAATAATTTAAAAACTCCAAACTTTTGAACAGTAGGCCATGAATATATAACTGTCCTAAACTGCTGTCTTAAAAAAATACTGGTCATTTCATTAGACGTTATATTTGTATTTATGTAAAAAATAAACTTCATATAAACTCAAATCACATGAAACTGTTTACATTCTAAAACACAATAAAAATTAGCAAAAAGTCAAATGTGTTGTCAAACCTTGCACTCTTTATGACTTTGTGAAGCTCATGCAGCTCTATATTAGATGAAGGCAATATTCATTTCCTAATATTGCAGTCTGATCTTAAAGGGACAGTTTACCCAAAATGAAAATTTTGTCATAATTTACTCACCCTTGACTTGTTCCAAACCATTTGGATTTTTTAATTCTGTCGAACACAAAAGAAGATATTTTAAAGAATGCTGAAAACCTGTAACCATTTTCATCCATAAAGGGAAAAACAAATACCATGGAAGTCAATGGTTATAGGTTTCCAACATTCTTCAGTGTTTTATCTGTTGTGTTCAACAGAACAAAAAAATGAAGTCAAAGGTGAGTAAATGATGAAAGAACTTTTTAGTTGAATCTCTTTTTAGTTGTTAGAGTATTGTTGAATTATTTTTATAAAGTTTGCAACAGTTGTAAAAAAAAAAACCTGCCAATTTTAACAAGCACAAAGATATACTCTATACAGTATAAGGTGGAAAATGGTATTAAAATATCTCTTTTGGCACAAAAACGTCCCACATACAGTATTTCAGGAATAGAATATAGCTTGTTTAAGATATTCTAGGAAGATTCTGACAGCTCTGTGACAGCTTCCATAATAGGATCTCCTAAACCTGTTGATATTCACATATGAAGCAGATTTAAGTGGCAGAGGCAAATTTAAAAATAAATAGCACATACTGTACAATTGAGTCAGTCTGTTTAGTGTTACAGCAGTTAATGTCAAATGATCCTGCCCGATAAAGACTTTAAAATTCAGAGCAAAAACGAGGGTTGAAGAGACAGTTGCCTTAGAAACCGCTTCATCCTCTTCGTCACAGCTGTAGAAATGTTTGGACTCAGTCTCAATAGACCTGTCTTCATGTAAATCTTCGATAGTGTTTTCGTCTAAAGGATGAAAACCTATTCACACAGCAAAAAGGAATTTAACCTAAAAACTTGGCATTCACAGAAAGTAGCCTCTCGTTTCTATTAGTCAGACAGGTCACTGGCACACGAGTCAATTCCAGGCTAGTAGCCTAAAGACATCTGCTCAGATTTTCTCAGCAGCAGAGAAAGATTGTGTTTGATGAGTCACCGGCTCATTATTTTCTCCTTGTTTGACTCAAGAGCTTGTATCATGTCACCTAAATAGGCTATTATATAAGCTGCCGCAAACTGCGTCTCTGTGGATAATTACTTCATATTACAATCTTTTTACATAGGTGACCTTTTGGCAAGCTATGCTGAATTAAACATTTTAATTAAATAAATTTATGTTAATGCATAATGTATAATTAACTTGATTTACTAGAGCAGTTTTTATTCTCTACAGCAGTATATTGTGACTGGTGAACTTAAAATAGACTGAGTAGCATATAATTTTTACATCTCTTGCTAAAGTCTGCAATCAGAAGTAAATATAATAATAATAATAATAATAATAATAATTCAGATAGACCATTCAGAGTAGAAAATAGGCTGATTAAAACTAAACTAAAACTGTACAAAGTAAAGAAAAAACAACAACTTTATGAACAGTGTGTGCTGAATTATTTTGTAATATCAATTGCAGATATAGACAGCAGCAAAATTAACACGTTAGCAAATTATATGAAAATGTTGATCATTATTTTATTAATCAACTTTCAAGCATAAACAACAACCATCTTTTGTTAGGCTAATTAAAAAATATATTTTTTTACATTCCTTTTGCTAATTTTCTGTGCAGTACAAATACCTAAACTTTAGACTAACAATGTAGACATTCTGTCTGACAGAAAATATGATTATTCTGACCTGAGATAATACTGAATCAATCAACTCAGATCTTTTTTCCATCCATGTTAATCATGTTAATCATCTAGTGCTGTTTGACATTTCATCTGTCTGAAAAGATCAATTTAACTGCAGTACCTGCTCATTAATACAGTCACATCAGAACAATTTCATACAATTTTTATGAACAAATACATATCAAACTAGAGTTTATATTTAAAATATAGATGTTCTATAAGACTGAAGGGATTTATTCTGCAAAAAACTTTGTTCTGAGGTATAATAGTTTATTAAATCTTTAATCAAAGGCAAAGCTGACAGAAACAAAAACAACTGAATGGAGCATACACTAACCTACGCATTATTCAGTAAGAAGATGGCGCCAAACAGTCAAAAAACACAGGCAAGACAGACAAACATTAATGTGGATTTGAACAACACTTTCACTGACTGTCAAGATGATTTAAAGTACCTAGATGAGCCTCCTGTGGTATTAGTTTCAGAGGTTATTATCTCGGAATAACATACATTGGAATGCCGGGACTGACCAATCAGAATTAAGTATTCCAGACAGCCATTGAATAACCTGCGATAACAATTGCCTGGATATACTTTATCCCTTACATATTAGTAAATGAGTGACTGGACACAGCTAAAGAAGCTAGAAGTGCTCTCCAGTAGATGTCCCATCCCGTTGATGTTGTGCATGTGTGACTGTCCTTTACCTTTGACCCTGCTCCTAAATCCCGTAGCTCCTAAAGCCTGTCCTTTCCTCTCTCTTCCTGTCCCTGTCCTCCACTTCTTTCCTCTTCCTGTGACATGGCTGACAGTGAGTTTACATCTAAAATGAAACACAGGGCTCAGACGGCGACCCCGGGCTCCAACATCACCAAGAGCTCCAGTGTGGGTGGAGACATGTGTTCGCTGGGCAGGAACGATGACGATGACGATGACAAGAAGAGGCGCTCCAGCTTTGGAGCTAAGATGGCCGCCATGGTGGGATTGGGGAAGAAGAGTCAAAGTACCTCTCAGCTCGACCCAGAGGGTGAGTGAAGTGGGATATTAACACAATCATTTGGTAAACTTTGTGAAATTAAGACTAGTTTAGACTAGAATAATTGTACATGGTTAGTGCTGGTGACGCAAGCTGATAATGCAGGTTTTTTTATGATTAAAACACTGTTTTTCGACAGTTTACAGTATTTCTGGACAACTTTTACAGTTCAAGGCATTATTTCTACAGTCATGGTAGTGTCTCTACTGGCTTGTAGAGAATATATAGTTTATTGTTTTCAATTGCTTTAAAATAAAAAAAATGCTTATTAATCACAAGTGCAATATGGGGTTGCTTTCAGTGACCCTGCTCAGTCGGTTATAGACATTTTTGACCAAGGTAATATCATAAAATGTTCATTCATTCATTCATTTATTCATTTTCCTTCAGCTTAGTCCCTTATTTTTTAGGGGCCACCACAGCGGTATGAACCACCATATCAGAAAACAGTTAAATTAAAATATGTAATACTGGTAAATTGGCCATTGATATAGATTTCTAAACTGTTTGGGGTCAGTACAAAACTGGTTTAGTAATTTTATTGTATTTTTTTAAAGTAGAAGAAGGTGATAAAGTAAATAGTAGATATAATATGATATAAAATATAATAGAGTGTTAGATAGTAGATAGAAGGCAAAAAAGGATCTGCAAAGGAGATTGACTGCAAACATTTATGTTGTGGGGACCCACTTTATATTAAGTGGTCTTAACTAATATGTACTTACACTGAAATTAATAATTTGTTACAATGTACTTATTGTGTAAATACATGTTTTTACATTGTACTTATGATTAATTGAATACCTGTGTGTAAATACATCTGTAATAATTTCGGTAATTACTTTTGTAATTACACTGTTGATCATCCCTTACACCTTAACCCACCCTTAAACCTACCCATACCACCAAACCTGTCCCTAACCCTACCCTTATCCCACTTCAAGAGCACCAGATGTGTTTTTTGATGCAAGTACATAGTAAGTAAGGCCACTTAATATAATGCGGGAAATGTAGGGGAATAATATTACTTTATTATATTAATTTACAGTAATGCATTTCTATATGACTATACATTTATTTTTATTCCTATGTCAAAAAACTAAAAGTTCAGCACTATCACACGATTCTTCAAATATCATCCAAATATGCAAATATCTAAAAAAAATAAAAAAAATTATATATATATATATATATATATTCATTCATTCATTTTCTTTTCGGCTTAGTCCCTTTATTAATCTGGGGTCGCCACAGCGGGATGAACCGCCAACTTATCCAGCACACGTTCTACGCAGCGGATGCCCTTCCAGCTGCAACCCATCACTGGGAAACATTCACACACACCCATTCACACACACACACACCATGGACAATTTTAGCTTACCCAATTCACCTATACCGCATGTCTTTGGACTGTGGGGGAAACCGGAGCACCCGGAGGAAACCCACGCGAACACGGGGAGAACATGCAAACTCCACACAGAAATGCCAACTGACCCAGCCGAGGCTCGAACCAGCGACCTTCTTGCTGTGAGGCGAACGTGCTACCCACTGCGCCACCGCGTCGCCCATATATATACATACAGTTGAAGTCAAAATTATTAGTCCTTAATTATTTCCCCCATATATATATTATATTTCCCCCATATTAATAAAGGGACTAAGCCAAAAATAAAATTAATGAATATATATATATATTCATTAATTTTATTTTTGTCTTAGTCCCTTTATTAATCTGGGGTCGCCACAGCGGAATGAACCGTCAACTTATCAGGCATATGTTTTACGCAGCGGATGCCCTTCCAACTGTAACCCATCACTGGGAAACACCCAAACACTCCCATTCACACACATACACTACGGACAATTTAGCTTACCCAATTCACCTATAGCGCATGTCTTCGGACTGTGGGGGAAACCAGAGCACCCAGAGGAAACCCATGCCAACACGGGTAGAACATATAAACTCCACACAGAAATGCCAACTGACCCAGCCGAGGCTCGAACCAGCAACCTTCTTACTGTGAGGCGACAGCGCTACCCACTGCGCCACCGCGCCGCCATATATATATATATATATATATGTATGTATGCTACATTATTAATCTGATAAATGAAATGCTTTATTGCTTAAAAATAGTTATTAGTCTTACTGAACCCAAACTTTAGTGTATACAGTTATTTGTCCTTCCTGACAGTGTTTTGGCAGACGGCCTTGCAAATATTATTTTTATTGGCTTTTTTTATCCACATGAAATAATTGGCTTTTCTTATCCACCATTTACAACGAACGAGGGCCCACGGTTGGTACAGGCTTTTACTGCTGACCTAAATAACAGATAAACAGAAGACTTTGTTTGGATGAGGTATTTTGCAGAGCGTTGAATCAAATAGTAAATGCAGGTCATGCAATCAATGTGCACAAACTGCACCTGTTTAAGCAGGCCAGTCTTCTACATTGAGATTTTTCTATTTCTGTTAGTTTGAGTTAGTCTATTAGGGTGTTTTATGTGGCATTTATCAGCACAATGACTTCGATCAGAACCTCTCACGTGCAGCAATTCAGATAGAAGTGGACAAGCCTGAATGTTTTTCTAGGCTACAGTGTTATTGTGGAGATAAACAGTGTCTGACCGACTCAAGGTCTGTCATATGTCGATATTCAGACTTCAGGACGGCAGCTTCACTGATGACTATACCATAAAGAAGTTATTTCAGTATTTCACTAAGTGCTTTGTGAGTTATGGTCAAAACATATGGCTCTCGAGGAAAACCCAAGATAAACTCAGTCAAGAGCTTTTTTTATGGAAAAAATATTTTAGTCATACTTGAGGTCCAAGCCCATGTCCTATGTGATTTAAAGTCAGCATAAAAGAGGTGCTAGTCTTTCCTTCTCTGTGTGGCATATATGCAAGTGAAAGCTTCTTGAAAATGGGAAAAAAATCTAAGGTGGAACCTGATTTTGTGAATGATGGATTAATAGGATGTTGAGATTTGCTGTTGGTGGATTCCATACAAGTGACAGGTTAACCCTGCACTACCCTTATGAAAACTAACAATGGTTTGAGTATAGTAAAAGTGCTGTAACCACTGTTCTTGGTCCATTGATTTTAATATTTATAACCACAGTTTTACTACAGATACTATGGTTAAACTATAGGTAGTGTAGAATAGAGTCTGAATAGATCTGTGTTCATTCATTATGTAATACAGACTTTATCAATCATGACAAATCAAGGTTAGTTTGGTCAAAATGTCACATTGTGTAATTCCCCAAAAACGTAAAGATATGTCTAAATGAATATGTTATCTAAAAATCTATATATTTAAGATATACAATAGAAATTGAAATGTCTTATTAAGAAGAAATAAAGAAGAAAATACAGTGTAAAATGTCAAGGAATGCCCACTAATAGTCAAGTGAATGCTATTTAAAAGGAATTGGCTTGAAGTACAGTATATGGGCAGGGAGGTTTTTTTTCATATACTGCTGACATCTGAATTAAGCCTGCACTATTTGGTTAAACAAATATATATATATATATTTTTTTTCTGTGATATTATGCATATAGCTTGTGTCAACCTTTCTGTCAAAATCTTCAGACATGAATACTTTCTCAGAAAGTTACAGTTAATTTTTTACTCTAAAAATAGTATTTAAACATTTAACAGTTAGTTATTATTCTAGCAAACACTAATAAAGTTGTATAAGAAAAAGTAAATACTATAATTTTTTTGATATTTTGAAATATATTCCTTTAATATGTTTATATGCCTTTAAATGACCTCTTTTCTGAGAAAAAAAAAAAACACCTTTGTGTGTGTGTTTCTTTTTTTTTTGCCACGACCTAAAGAGTGGCCCAATCTGCACACATACACACACAAGCACGCACACACACGCACGCACACACACACACACACACACACACACACACACACACACACACACACACACACACACACACACACACACACACACACACACACACACACACACACACACACACACACACACACACACACACACACACACACACACACACACACACACACACACACACACACAGACAGACAGATAGACAGACACACACAAAAAAGCGTACAGCAGTAATATGAGCTAGTGTTGAGGTAGGTCATGTCTTTCACAGGTAGAGTTCAGGAGTCCCACTGCTGTAATCGTGCTTCCCCCCGCACTGCCTCATTTACTCCTGCTAGGACGGGATGCATTAAATCGGATGTTCCATGTAGTTTTACAGTGAAATCATTAGTCCATGATCAGATGAACTGGTCAGAGCTTCCATAAAGTAGTTTTACAGCATTTGCCACATGCAGTGGTGTGAGCTGTCCTTACAGATGCCCTGTTGCTGTCTGTTGAGGAAAGACTGTTGGGTTTAAAAGAGCGTGGATGCTAGAGGAACTTCCTGCAGCGCCTGCTTTGATTTGACTGGTGATTTGACGTACAAGCTAACACTCTTATGTGGTAGAATTAAAAACAATGTTCCTCTGGAGTTTTGAAAATTAAACTGTAGAAAAAGGTTAGGGTGACCCAAGATCTGGACAAATGAGGTCCTTTTTTAACCTACATTTATGTTGAAACTACCCAGCAGTTGCTAGAGTGAATATGGATAATAAGACCCCACACTTGCAATTCATTCCCTTGTATTTATTGTGTGCTTCTAGTGTACTTTAAATCTAAAAAGTATTATAAAACTGTACTATAAAAACAGTAATGAAATAAAATACCATTTAATAAATCTTCACTTTTTTAATACACATGGTACACTTTTAAAAAGTGCATTAGTAATAAGGTCAAATACATTTTTTTTATGTAGTTCATTGTAATTTTAACTGTAGTGATTTGAACTATTATTGCTATTACTATTATTTTTATATTGTTAATACAGTATTTTTTATACACCAATAGACATAACAATATATTACATTTCAGTTGAAAATAACAACTGTAAAAGAAAATAGAGACATATATGATATTACTTATTATTATTATTGTTATTATTATTATTATTATTAGTAGTAGTAGTAGTAGTAGTAGTAGTATTACTACATGTAAAGCTGTACTTAAGGTAGCTAAACTGCATTTAATATAAGTTTAAACTTTTCTTTGTTGCATTTAACATGCAGTTAAGTTTCAGGAATATTACATTCAGAATTTAGGATATTACGTAGTAGTATTTCCATAATAAGTACTTGCTTTTTGGAAGTAAGCCAAATTGTACAAGATTCTGAGTGGTTCGAGTTCTATTAGCAATAGGAATATTCCACCCATTAATTAAACCATTGCCACCCTTTAAAAACCATCTTTAATTGAGTCATTAAAAAGCATGCACATTCAGTTTTGGAGAATATAGAATATTTCCAGAATATCTTTGTCCATAAATTACAAGTCAGTCAATAACAAACATTCTTTAAAAATATCTTGTTTTGTGTTTGAAGAAAAGTAGTTGTGCCTATTCTGCTGTACGATTTTTGTACATCCACCAGGATCTCTTCAAACAGGTTAAGGATATTTTTGTGGTGCAGTAGATGCAGTAATGATTCACTCTCCTGCTAAACAGATCAACATGTTGCCATACTTAACAGGCTCATTCTCACTCCCAATGCCAGTTCCTCACGTATTTACAGATCTTCTCCTTTCTATTTCCTGCCGGATCAGTCATATACAGCTAAAAATACACCCTCACATTCCTCTGATTTTCACACACAGACACACAGAGTCTGTAGGAGGATGCACTGTGTGCGTCAGTATGGAATGATGAAAAATCCTGCTGTGCTTGAGCATATGCCTTTTGAGTGGCACCTGATGATGATGCTATTTTAACCTTAAAAATAATACACAGAGTTGAAAATATATTCTGTATTATATTCTTGACATCATTTAAAGTGCTTATAGTCTACTTTTCTAATTTGGGAATTTAGGGGATTGATTGATTCTTTGATTGATTCATTGACTGATTGATGAAACCAATTTTCTGTTCATTCAAAACCTGATTCTGGGGTGTTTTGTGGTATTTGCTCTTTCATTATTATGAAGTTGTAGTCCCACTTTATTTTAGGGTACAATTCTCGCTATTAGCAAACCTATGACTTTTAGGTCAATAAACTCCTACTTTGCTGCTTATTAATATTTATCGAAGTAGTAGTTAGGCTTAGGTATTGGGTAGGATTATGGATGTAGAATAAGATCATGCAGAATATGTACTTTATAAGTACTAATAGGCAGCCAATATCTTAATAATGGGCGGGTAATAAGTCATTAGATATTGGGACTTGAAATAAAGTGTTACTGTTAATGTCTTTGAGTGTTTTGGTAGTGTGACTACAGGTCAACTTTTAATAGAAGGTATTTCTCCACCCATTTCATCATCAGCACTTCAGCACTTAAATCTAAGTTAAATTGCTTAGAAAAAACTTAATTTGTACAATCGCAAGCAATATTCACCTTCAAATGTAGTTGTGGGATAAGATCCACCTTTTAGCGAACACCACTTGTTTGTTTGTTTGAGGGGTTTAAACGTCAGTAGTTCAGTCAGGTAGACCTGATGTTAATGGGTCATCTTGTTTTTCTGCAGAGATATAGCATTCTGTTCCCAGTGGCTGTTTACATTTAAAGCTAATTCACGTTAATATAATGACGGTCAGGAATTAAAACAAAATAGCTAAATAATAATATCTGTTATGTTTGATAGTTTGTAAAGTGTGTTTTTACTGAAACAAATGAGTTGCTTTGAAAGGAATCCATTCAGTTCTGCAGAGTTGCGATGACTGTTATTTGTGTTATCTGTTATTTAGCTTTTTTTAATCTGTTGGGTTGTTTGGGCAGAATAAGACCTATTTTTACAATGAAACTGAACCAAGGTAAATGATATAAGCTGCTTTCCCACTGTGCGCTATGGTACGCCTTGTTACACTTTGGCTCGCTTTGGTTCGGTTTTGCTTGGCTCTGTTTGCGTTTCCACTGAAGTTAGTAATTTCAGGTGTCTTTTTTTTGCTGTTGTATAAAAACGTTTTAATATGTATATATATATATATATATATAGAGAGAGAGAGAGAGAGAGAGAGAGGTAAATTTATGCATAAGTCACTAGAGCTGAGTGCACCTATAATAAATCCTAGAAACACAGAATAGCCTTAAAGGCTGTGTGAAATAAAAAATGTATATTGTTTATTTTGCTAACCACATTGTTATTCCTTACAATTAATCCATGCAAGTTCATCCACTGAAAAAAATGTTTGTTTTGGTAATCTTCAATCAATTCAGTCTGACCATTTGCTTCCTCATTTGGAGTGGCATTCCTTCTCTGTTGATGTCAGTTTGACTGCTTCAGCCGCAACATTCTTAACCATATTCATACCATAAGTTTTCTATGGGGGAATAATGCACACAAAGAAATTGTCAGCAACGTCTGGTTCACGTGGACTTTAAAATGGAGTCTAGGTAGTCAAATAAATACAACATAGGCTCATTCTGAAAACGTAGCCCTATATACGTTTCTGGAGATCGCGAATTATGTAGCCAGAAGTACGTATGGCTGCATTTCATTTTTAAAATGAACACTACTGGGCGGTATGACGCCGTTCCTTTTCGTGCTTACCAGCTGACCGCTTACCTTCATTAAGATTTGGACCTGAAAAAATAAATTAAAAAAACGTTGAAAACATTCCCAAAGCTTTTCTCAGTAACAATGACTGTCTAAACACCCTGTCAAAGGCTGTTGTACAGAATTGTGTAAACTACTTGTTGTGGAATAATGCACTTACATTTACAGTCTGTGTGGTCCAGGTGTTAATAACATGCTAACCGCTCATTAGGTCCATCTGTTCCTTGGGCGAAAGAGGTTAGAGGTCGTAGGGTCAACTTTAGCCAATATTTGTCAACACCTTGTTGTTTTTCAAGACACTGTATTCAATGGAGCGTTAAAGTTTTTCTGAGTTACACATTGTGAATGAATTGTGCATTGTGAAATATTGTATTTTGCTTTGTTAGATTCTTTAAGGTTTTATTTTTGTCCATATTCCATATATGCAAACAATAATTGATTTCTCTGAGTACAGGTTTTAGTCTATAAAATGGAAGAAATGTTATCCTTTAGGCCTATACACTATAGCACCAAGACATAAATCTCTACTGGTGTGTTTTTGAAGCATTGGCATTGTCTAAGTGAATTAAACCAGCATTCTTTTTGTTTGCTACGATTCACTGAGACCACACAATGAGTCTAATGCCAGATAAGAGTCTTCTGTCTGCACTATTGCAATGTTATTGTTTAATATAAATAGCAGTTTTACTAGACAAAGGTTTACAGTACAGATTTCAACCACCCGGTTATTTTTAGTACTTACATGGTATTTTAGGTTTGGATTGGACTGTGTACCTAAAAAGAAGCACCAGAGAAACGTGCTGAGAAGTTATTCCTTGAGATTTATAAGCACCACACTATTTGTGTTACTGTCAGACATGTTGAGGTTTAAGTGCTGGTATGAGTCACGAGTGTATTCTTCAGACTTGAATAGGAAGGTTTGAGACGTTACTTTTTTGAGTATGGGAGGTGATTTCAACATACCCTCAATAAGATATTTATAGTTTGCAGATTTTAGCTCACATTTGAGCTGAAGGTCTCGTTTTCACTGTGGGAAATGCAATGTCTGAATACTTTACCACCCATCAGTAATCAAATTCACACGTTCTCTTAAGTTTTTTAAATCAGGCAGTGAAATTAGACCTTACTAGTTTGAGAATGTGTTTTCCAGCATCACGTTCAGCTGAAATGATAGATTAAAGACTATCTGGCAGATTGACTTCAGGTTTGTGTCCATCAGTTTTTTTCTGTTCAGTTGTACAGCTTGTGTACTGAAGCATAGAGCCTAGCTTGTTTGTGTATATATGTATGTATATATGTGTGTACCAGGAGTACCTGCAAAATTTACTATACAATACACTAAATCTAAAAACTAAGACACAGTAAAAAATGCTGGGTTGGGTTGTTGTAGCTCAATGTTGGGTCTAATATAACCTATGTTCACTAAATCAAATCCAAAATTGCAAAATTGACAATCAAACAAGAATCTGATACTCAGTCCTAATGCAGCAGCATTTCATTGTTTATTGTAGCTTGTGGCTGAAAAAGCTGCATGAGAATAGCAGAATTATAGTCACATTACTAAAAATATCGTCTAGTTTATGCCTTGGCTATTTTCCTCTCTCCTCCACACCTGTGAGGATATGAGAAGTGACTGATCATCTGCAGTCAGAAGGCAGGTCATGTGCATGTGTTTGTGTGCAGTCATATCTCTAGGCAGAGCTCTGACTTGTGGAGAAGCGTTTGAGGGGTCTCTTTATTTCTGGGCTTCTGATTGGCCACATAAACAGTGAGCCACGTGCACATGCTAGACTCCCCCCTCCCAGATCTCAGATGAGAAGTAGCGCGCTGCAGAGAAGACATCAGATAGTCAGGCAGTCATCCTTAATGAATATCTTGACTACTAAATCGCAGCTACTTTTGATGAGTGACTTTCAACACGATTTAAAACGATCTCTTAGCATTAGTTATACGCATCTGCTTTAGTATCGTTTGAGGTATTTGAGGATACAGGGGTGGTAAAATGGGCAGACAAGGGCAGGATGGCAGTGCCGCTCTCCCTGGCATGCGAATGCAACGCTCCCAGAGTCGACTTAGCCTGTCTGCTTCCTTTGAGGCACTGGCCGTCTACTTCCCCTGCATGAACTCCTTTGATGAGACAGATGGAGGTAAGAATCAAACCACATGCTAAGTGTGACAGATGCTGCTTTGTCCACTTTTTATTTTTATTTTCTTTCTTTCTTTTCTGAAAGCTTTATTTGTAAGCAGCAAATGGTTGTGAATAGTTTGTAATGACTTATGTTTTCATTGATTTCATAGATAGATAGATAGATAGATAGATAGACAGACAGACAGACAGACAGACAGACAGACAGACAGACAGACAGACAGACAGACAGACAGACAGACAGACTGACAGACTGACTGACTGACTGACTGACTGACTGACTGACTGACTGACTGACTGATGCCCTCTCCTGGTCATAATGCCTTTTTTAGCATCTAAAAAAGCAGTTATAACATTTTCTTCCTGCTATTAATTCCTGAATCTTTTAGCACAGTATACGGTATTGTCACAATATTGACCTGAGTTGCAAAAAATTACTTTAACAGGTATAATAACAAAAAAACTCATACATAAACATGTTCAAAGTTTCAAAGTAAACAATTGTTTCAAATAAATAAAACTGCAAAAGAATGATAAAGTACAATAGCTAACACTTTACCATAGTCTCATTAGTAAATGTTATTTATTGGATTTTTATTTAATGAAGTTACTATAATAATATTAGTAAAAAATTACAACTGAATTTTATTTGTTATTAAGTTTGTTTAATAAAACAATTATGTCTTTACTGAGTTTAATGTGTTATTAGGCATTAAATGCGAAATTAACACCACCTAAGATTAATTAATGTTTTTGTACTTTACATTGCATTGACTTTTGTTAAATTAACTGATATTCAATGGAGCCATATTGTACGGGGTTAATGAAGAATTTTCAATGCCGTACGCCATTAACATGTGAAAATGTTAATGCTTGAAAATAAATTACCTATTTAGTCTTTAAGCATTTGGTGCTGTAGTGAAGCACCACTGCAAATACAATATGAATATTCATACAATAGGAATATTCTTAAATGGCACTCAAAGTTTCAATAATAAATAATTATTTACAGTATTTTGAAGTGCCCATGATATCAATATTGTGCATGCTTATTATCACAATATATTGAATTATCGAATATTAGCATATGTCTATAAGTAGTCAAGCATTTATTTTTCCTTACAGGATGAAAAGTGTTAGGTTTTCTAAATTTAAACACTTTCACTAAATCACTTAGATGAGCAGACAGACAGAAGTAATCTGCTGACTTTCTAAACAGCATGAACTCCTTCTATGGTACTTTCAAAATACTGCTTTCTTTGAATGGCCTGACTATTCCCTAAACTAGTGTCAACTTATTTGCCTTTAGTTTGTAGTTTGACTGGCTGTTTACCCAGCATGGAGCAGATAGGTGTCAGTAGAATTGTTAAGTCTATAGGCATACATAAATGATTGACAACCAAAACAACAATGACAGACTACAGGACTGTGTTTGTGCAAAGAATGCATATGTGCACATAGTGTTTTTTCACAGAGTGACATTGGCAGCTACTGGCCTAGCATGCAAAATACAGCACTTTTTTTAGGATCTGTTTTGGCCCGTTTCCACTGAGTGGTACGGTACAGTATGGGTCACCTTTATCAGGCTTGCGTTTCCACTGCCAAAAGGGTACCTATGGTTTTGGTGGGCGTGGTGTAGGACAGAAAGTTGCAGTCGACGTCATTCTCGCTCGAGGAAATGTCAAAGTAAAGCTGTAAGGGTTGTTCACATATCATATAAGAAAGCACTTCTCACAAAACAGATGCTTTATACACATAAAAACTTGTGTATAAATGTTCATTACTAACATTTATATCAACATGATTTGATTATAACTGCAGATCAAAATAGCCTACTGTAATGTCTGCAATTATATAAAATAAATAAATAAATGCAACATATATGAACACATACAGCCCCTTACAGTCTCCGATGTTACCAATTACAGGAAAAACTACACACAGCATGCATGTAGTCCTTATTTGGGTTCAAAAACAACACGCAACATATTGCTCACAGTCAGTGCAAACCTCTCATCTGTATCTTTAATCTTCACCAGCACATGTAACCTCTTGTTAGAAAGTAATTCTGTCATTCTGAGTTCATAATAGTCCAAAAGGTGAGGACAATAGTTAAACATGGCAGTTTGTTCATCTTTTAGGTTGCTGAAAAAATCATTTGCTCCTTTGTTTTTTCGGGCTTCTCCTTTGTTTTTTCGCGTATCACTTTCGCGTTTGTCCGTTTCTGAAAGGGCCAGATGTCTGAAGCACTTCAATAATCACGCGCACGTTATTATCACCAGCTCCTTATTTCAAATATAGACGTGCACGCGAGCTCTCTCGAGAAAGTGAAACGGGCCATTTGAACAGATGTTTGTTTTGACAGCATTGTCATCTGCATTCAAAGCTATGTTGGTAGTTCCCAAACACATCCCTTTAGTTTGTGATTTTACCAGCTGTTTGCCCAGCATGGAGCAGATAGGTGTGAGTAGAATTGTTTAGTCTACAGAGATACCTAATCAAACACATCTGATTCAGGTCATCACCTCATTACTAGACACTACAAGACCTGAAAACGGAATGTCAAGACCTGAAAAGGACACATCCAAAATGTGCAGTGTTTCAGTGGGGGCTCTAGGAATGTGGTTGAGAACCACTGGCATAGGTCAGCAGAAACCTAGGGTGGTTTGCAATCTGAAGGGCCCATCCCAATGCCCTAATCCCTTGGGAGGGACCTTTTAAAGGCATTAAAGCATAGGGATGAGCCCATCCGAATTGAATGCAGTGTGTGACACCAAACAGCTTCCCTGCTCAAAGGATAATTTCCCAAAGTGTCCATCAGTTGTATTTTTCAAACTCCTTTATTCCAAAAGGCCCTTCGTAGTGGCCAGTTTTGATCACTACAGTTTGGAATGACACTTTAGTATGGCGGCCAACTATTTGTTACAAGTATACTTGAAGCTTCCAGGCAGTTGTGTTGAGGCATGTTGGAGCTAAACTCTGCAGGACAGTGTCCCTCAGCAAGGGTTTAGAGCAAGGGTCATCAAACCTGTTCCTGGAGGGCCAGTGTCCTGCAAAGTTTAGCTCCAACACCGTTTCTAGCAAGTCTGAAGACCTTTATTAGTTCAGGTGTGTTTAATTCAGATTGTAGCTAAAGTTTAAACCGGATTGGAGCTAAAGTTTATACCAGGACAGTCCAATCCTGTTCCTAAAGGATCAGTGTCAAGCAGAGTTTAGTTCCAACTAGCTGTAACACATTTACCTCAAAGTTCTTGTCAGTCTGGTAACATTGAACAGGTGGTTCCATAGTGTTTGAAGGGATAGTTCACCCAACAATGAAAAGTTCCTCACTCTCACTGAACTGATTCTAAACTTGTATGAATGTCTTTCTTCTCCTGAACACAAAACCTGATATCCCAAAGAATGCTGGAACCAACAGCCAACATGCATATAAGAAACAAAAAAATACTGTGCAACTCAATGGCTGCTGCTTTCCAATATTATTCCCAATATATTTGTTTGTGTTCAACAGAAGAAAGAAATGCAAACAGATTTGGAACAAGTGAAGGGGAAACTTTGATGATGACTGAAACTTTATTTTTGAGTGAACTATCTATTTAATGAGGGTTGGTGCTAAACTCTACAAGAGCAGGGTTGGAGATCCCTGCTCTAAAAAAAATTCTGACATCTTTCTTTGTTTTCCTTTGGGGTGAGTGAAGCCAAGTTTTGTGGCAGTACTTTTGATTCAGTTGCCTTTGGGAGAAATGACTAAGAATAACAAAGGCCAGAAAATGGTCAAACTAATTGCTCTACAGACAAGTGTGTTTATGACTATACAAAAAAAATTGAAATGGTATAATTACAAAATATCAGTTTGCAGCACCAAACTGCTAAAAATCAATGGAAGTGAATGAGGCTGGAAGTCTTGAGCCAATAAGGTTCCAATAGCTGTGTCTGCTCTTACATGAAAGAATAAGGTCAAAATGACAAGACCAAGGCTATGAAAATACTTGAAACAGATTTCTAGTACTGTGGAGGGGTTAAAATGTCAAGCAAGTGTCAAGTGTATTTTCTTATTTACTAATTTTCTCTTCCCCTTGTTGTCAATTTCAGAGGAGGGTAAGAAGAAAAAGCCGGTGCGTCTGGCAATTCAGCGAAGCGTGGAGACAGGTCTAGCTATCGAAATGAAGAGCAGGATGACACGGCAGCCCAGCAGAGAGACCACAGATGACGGTGAAAAGCCAAAACCTGGAAAGTAAGTACTCCACCTTTGAATGTTCAACATTTTCTTAAATCACTTTATCATCACTATTTTTGGTTGGCTGGAATTGTGTCAGTAGCGAGATCTTTACTGAAATGTCTTTCCATGAGCAACTGGTTTACTGATGTTCTGATCTTTTCAAAGTCTGATTTTCCCTGGGGTGAAGATCTCAAAGGACAGCCAGTTTACAGAGTTTCTGGATGGCCTTGGCCCCGCCCAGCTGGCAGGAAGACAAACATTAGCCACACCTCCAATGGGTTAGTATCATCAGTCACTGTTTTGTTTAGTTGCAAACAATTTCTACTCGATATTAATAGGATACATTTGAATGATTGAAACTATGAGGCTTCTTATGAGTCAGCAAGAAGGAAAGCAAATGGTAGGGATACAAATAGAGGCAGAGGCAGTATTGCCACCTTGTGGATAAAGTGAAAAATGATCTAAGCACAAAAATAATATGCATGGAAAAAAAACCTGGGCTATGAACATACTCTACTGATGCTGAAAACATGCACTGTACTTAGTATACCTTGGATGTAACTCACAAATCTGAACTAATTGAATATTCAAAATGCCTTTTCTCTGCAGGCGACATTCAGATTGGTATGGTGCACAGGAAAGAGAGGCTGGATGTTGAAGTTATTCGGGCTCGAGGTCTGGTGGGCAAACCAGGGAACAAACAGACTCCAGGTAGACCTTATAATTCAGTCTGATGTGACAGTGCATTTTTTCACCTTAAAATATTGCCCATTTTATAACATTTCTGAATGTTTATATCAAAATTTCTGTGTTCCCTCATTTGCAGCACCTTATGTAAAAGTATATCTGCTGGACAATGGTAAGTGCATCAACAAAAAGAAAACACGGACAGCCAGAAAAACACTGGATCCTCTTTATCAACAGCAGCTTCAGTTTGAGGAGAGTCCGGAAGGAAAGGTTTTACAGGTAATAATTAAGATCATAAACCAGGCCTGCATTCTTTTTAATTCAAATTTTGTTGTTTTTAACATTATGAACAAGTTGTAATGCAAAATAATATTAATATAACAACTAAATATAATAACAAAATTAATTAATGTAATAACAAAAATCATTCATTCATTTTATTTTCGGCTTAGTCCCTTTATTAATCTGGGATCACCACAGCAGAATGAACCGCCAATTTATCCAGCATATGTTTAACGCAACAGATGCTCTTCCAGCTGCAACCCATCACTGGGAAGCATCCATACACACTCATACACTACAGACAAATTAGCTTACCCAATTTACCTATAGTGCATGTCTTTGGACTTGTCTGGGAAACCAGAGCACCCGGAGGAAACTTATGCGAACATGGTGAGAACATTAACTCCACACAGAAATGCCAACAGACCCAGCCGAGGCTAGAACCCACTGCGCCACCATGACGCCCGACAAAAATCATATATATATATTATAAAAGAAATGAAATAATAGTTTTCATGAAATACATTTATCATGAAAATAATGGTTGGCAAATAAAGGTTGCTGGTTGGCATTTCTGTGTGGAGTTTGCATGTTATCCCCGTGTTGGCGTGGGTTTCCTCCGGGTGCTTCGGTTTCCCCCACAGTCCAAAGACATGCGGTATAGGTGAATTGAATAAACTAAATTGACCATGGTGTATGTGTGTGAATGTGAGTGTGTATGGGTGTTTCCCATTACTGGGTTGCAGCTGGAAGGGCATCCGCTGTGTAAAACATATGCTGGATAAGTTGGCGTTTCATTCTGCTGTGGCGACCCCTGATGAATAAAGGGACTAAGCCGAAGGAAAATGAATGAATATACATGTTTTTCAAGTTTGACTCGGTCCTGTTTTTTAATCACATCTCATTATATTATATATTATTTTTATTCTAGCATATTTATATAATGTTTATTTAAAAAAAATATATATAAATACATTTTATCTTGCGCTTTAAAACTAGTTCATTAATGTAGATCAAATTTGAGATTTTCTTTAGTCAAAAATATTTCAGTCAGTTGCCAGGTTCCTAATTTTCATTCAAGTGCAATTTTTTATAACATTCTGCATCTAATATTTACTTAATATTTACAGTTTTAGGTGGCATTTACACTAACAGATCTTTGTTATAAAAAGAAATATCTTTGCCTGATATCCTCAAAAACAGAATGCTTTAAAAATGCTCAAGACCCTGATTTGTTTGGAAATACTGGCATTCCATTTCAGTATAGACGAACTAAAAAGCAAACTTGGCTATACACAGTCATTCTGTGACTGTGCCCTTCTCATATGACCATTACACAAGAGGTAGACTGCAAGCATGGATGCCAGAAAAATATTCAAACTGAAAGTGAATGTATGAAAATACCAGTCTGGACAAGGAACATTTCCATTTTAAAAGCCATTTTAAAACAAAAATGCACTAGTGTAAATGGCACTTTAGATCACACTTCTTCTGAAACTGACCAATCATATCTTCCTTTACAGATCATTGTTTGGGGAGACTATGGACGCATGGACCACAAATCCTTCATGGGAGCTGCCCAGATCCTATTAGACGATTTAGAGCTGACCAACATGGTGATTGGCTGGTACAAGCTCTTCCCTCCCACCTCATTGGTGGACCCCACCTTGGCACCTTTAAGTAGTAAACCTCCAGAATCAGGTCTGGAGAGTTCCAACGTTCGGTCGTAGCGTTCGGCACGAGGAGGTGAGCAGTAGAGAGCGGCATGAGTAGGAAACCGTTCCGACGGGTCACGTCCTGGTTACACTGCATGCTTGATGTTGTGTCCTCTGAGCCTGTACGACAAGAGGCTGAGAAAAGGCCTGCGTCCTTCTGCCAAAAAAAGAAAAAAGAAAAGAAAATGAATGCTGCTGTCACACGCAAGGAAAAGAACGCCACAGGAAGTCTCTCCGTTCAGCTAAAGAGATGCAGCCAGGGATTCGGTTGAGTCTTGATTCTTAACCGTAGGAAGTTAAGAGTGCCCATTTCCACCAGAAACGGAAGATGCCATTTTTCTCTGGCTGTTTGCTTTCTGTTGTATTCCAAGAGATGTCAGTGTTTCTTACTAAAAAACGTTGTAGCCATTACTGTAAGCCAAGCTGTCAGGAGAAAAAGAGAAGAGAGAAGCACTTGGCTGAGATGGGACAGGAAAGGGGTGACGTCCTCAGGGGAATGACCCTTCATCAAGCCTGATCTCCATCGGATCGGTCTTTAAAGTCATGGCCAGAGTTCCTGTTTGATTCAGGAAACAACACAATTCCAGAAAGTAAAAGAAAAAAAATAAGAAAAAAGAAATAATGGACCTTTTTGTGCTCCGGTATGATGTTTTCTTTGTTGATGTACTGTATGAAATTTATGAGAATTTGTTTTCTTTTTTTTCTTTTTTTCTTTGCATGTATGCAAAGTTGTTTTGAAAAAAAGAAAAAAAGTAAAGTTATTTTCCTCGAGACTTGCAAAAAAAAAAAAAAAAAAAAAACAATTCAAAAGAAAGAGGAAAAAACTTATTTAAGGATGACCAGATCAGCCATTTTCAACAGTTTGTATTATTTTTAATATGAAATTCTCTAGTGCATGATTTTCAAAGAGACAGAATGCAAATCGATAACGATGTGATTGTCATCCTTTAGATTATTCTTCTGTATTTTTACAGATCTCGGTTACAGGTGTGGCCTGGTGTGAGACGTTGTGTCTCATATTACTATCATTAAAAAAAAAAAAAAAAAGCAAGAGATGGGCGAGGAAAACAATAAATGTATTTCGATTCAAAATGCAACACATGGAAATTGTACATTTCTCCCTTCAAATGCAGCCATATTTGTGTTGATGTGGAGACAGAACTGTAGATTTGAGTATGGGTCCGTCATGATTCCACTGTGTTCCATTCCACCAGAATGGCTCATTCATTCAAAGCAAGCATGTTGAAAAGGGTCTGCAACATGGATCGAGCACACCGTCTGAGTAATGCAGCATGTTTTGATAGAGACATCTGGGAGTTTTTCGCTGTTTTGTGTACAGTGCATGTGGACCACGCGTCCCCCTGATCTACTGTCGTCCACAGATTCAGGACGGGGTAGAAGGTTTGCGGCCGACGGTTCAGACATTCAACGCAACATTCCACCTCTTGGCACTCATCTTTTCTTGAAGTTTTGAAAAGAAAAAAAGGAAAAGAAAATCAAATCAAACAGACAAAAGTAAACTAAAGGGGGAAAAAAAAGTAAGAAAATTTATATTTATTCAAGGTTTACTTGGGGAAAAAAGGTTGCAAGTATATTTTATTTTATTATTGTTATAAATAAAATGTTATAAAAATGGATCCCATTGGATGGTGCTGTACGAAGTCTCTGAACTCAGAGTGGACTGAACAATGTTCTTATTTGTTGTGTTTTTGAACACAAAAGACACTTGTTGTCGAATGAGGAGCGAGTCAGTTGGTGGAGATGGGAAAATTGCCACACAATATGAATTTTTAATTGTTTCTTGTTTTGAGAGAATAAAATTCATTTACTAATTCCCGTGTTTGTCTGCTGTCATTTAAAACTACTTATTTTGTAAAAGGTAAGTCAAAACATTTACTTTCATGATGATCTAACATACTGAAGAGCATCTTACAAATAGCAAACCATCGCTTACATGAATTGTAGCACAAATGTTCTGTCAGTCAAATAAAGTACTTTACAATAGAAGATCTGAACCACATTTCTAAATGATTATTAAAATGATCGTAATCATGTTACACTTTTGCAAAGATTACATGATTATATATATTTTCATATTGCGTGTTCTATTGTTTAGCTTTGAATATTCACAATATACACTCACTCTCACTACTCTTCAGCTTAGTCACTGATTTATCAGGGGTCGCCACAGCGGAATGGACCACCAATTACTCTGGCATATTTTTATGCGGTGGATGCCATTTTAACCACATCACAGTATACAGTTAAAGACAAAATTATTAGTCCTCCTGTGAAATGTAACATATTTTTTCTTTTTTTTTCAAATATTTACTAAGTGCTCTTTAACAGATTTTTCCAACACATTTTTTTTTTTTTACGATGGATTTAGTAACTATTTTCAAATAACTCATTTATTTTGTCTTTACCATAATGACAACACATAATATTTTCCAAGATATTAGTATTCAGCTTAAAGTGCCATTCAATGTCTTAATTTGTTTAATTAGATTAACTAGGCAAGTTATGTTAATTAGGCAAGTAATTGGACAACAGTGGTTTATTCTGTAGCAAATTTTAAGGGGCCAAATAAAACTGACCTTAGCAGTTGTTTTTTTAAGAATAAATAAGATTTCCTCCAGAAGAAAAATACAATAGAAAATACTGTGAAAAATGTCCTTGCTCTGGTAAACGGCACTTGGGAAATATTTGAAAATGAACTACAGTAAAATTTCTTCAACAGTAAAATGGCTGTATATGCTGTATGAAGTAACTAACTGACTTACTCCACACAATTTTATTTGTCTTGCAATAACCACATTAAAGTGCCAATAGATTTCTTCTTGATATCATTGTGCAGTCAACAATAAGCTTATGATCAGAGAAATGAGAAATGAAAAAAGCAGTATGTAATCATGCAGCTGAAATTCTCTCCTCATTTAATTTTACCCACCTATGATGTTTTACCAACCAATTACTTTCTCTCCAAAAATCTGTGAGATTAAACGTTTCAATAATATTTGCTTGAACAGCAGGTGAGTTGAGATTTTCTCGTCAACAGAGTCTAAAATATTGATTATTCTATGAGTCTCTTCTATGAACTCATCTTTAGTTCTTATTTTCTATTGAATTCAAATCAGGTGATTGACTGGGTCATTCTAGAGGCTTTATTTTCTTTTTTGAAACCAGTTGAGAGTTTCCTTGGCTGTGTTTGCATCATTGTCTTGCTGAAATGTCCACCCTGGTTTCATCTTCATCATCCTGATAATGTAGGTGTTGAGACTGTAGCAGCTTATTTTCATTTACACCGTTGAGGGGAAGGGTTGCTTTCTAACTACCGAGAGATTTCAGCTTCTGTCTGGGCTTTCTATGCCTTTTTACACATCCCTTTATTCATGTGTTCAATATTTTTCCCTGTATCATTTCATTTTATTACACAACTACAATTCTAAACTTACTATTATTTTTTTCTTTGTATGTGGCTTACTTTGGTAGTTACCAACATCTGGTGAAAATTTCAAGTCAAGTTTTGTTCAATACTTATCTTTTGGTATATTAGACATTGCATCCAACTCATCTACTGAAGCATCTTCTATTACTTGTTCTATTACTTGTGCATCCTTACATTTTTGTTATTAACTTATTAATTTCATCATTATACTTGAATGCCTATTAAAAACAGAACTACATCCAGTTTTCTCAGTAACCTCCGCATCCCCATTGCTTTCACTTACCTTATTGCACTGCAGTGACTACTTCAGAAGGCCTCTGTATTTACTCATAATGCCCATAGTGTTGCTGCCTTTAAACAATTTGTTTACATTGACAAACATTGTTCTCGTTTTTATGCAGACAAGAGGAGCATTTGTGGCATAAATGTCTACATTTAAAGCACTTGAGATTGATGTCGGTACTTGCAAAAAGCATAGAATTTTTATCCGTGACTCACATGGAATTAAATCTCCAACTGTGTGCTCGGGAAGTGGTAAGAAACATCAACACCTGTTTAAAAGAAATAACTTTTCACTATTGCATTTTTACATTCCAGTTGAATCATTACTTGCCAATTTTTTCAAAATGTGTCAACTCCAACTGCAACTGCATCATTTGAAATAAAAGGTGGAACAATTGGGAGCCCTTATTGTCTAAATGAGTCAAGGGCATACGTCCAAATTTCACTTTCTGTTATCTGATTTACAAAGTGTCCAATTTTCAAGAACATGACAACAGCTTTGAATCAGTATCTGGATGCAGACTTGGATTTGCAAGCTGAGACTGCATATCTCAGAGATGCAATGTCCGACACAATACACTCAATGGAGCTAGTGATGTCACTTTGAGGGGTAGGGTTAGGTGTGCGCATTAAAAGAATTGCATGCAGCTCAGCTTGCAACTGCACCGAGTCTTCATCCAGTCCCATCTCCAATATTCTTGAAACAGACCTACACCAGCACATCCTCCATGCCGAGCTCGGAGACACTTAATGCATCCATTACCTCATCAACAGGTGAGAGTTAAACTGTTTAAATGGACGCCATACCACCATGCGACAAAAAGCCGTGATCGAGTGGCTTAAAGAACAACAAAAATAAACTTGCTTGAGAAACAAAAACTTGACCAAAAATAAGGGGAACAGAAAAGATAATTAGGAAAAACTAAATTAAAACAGAGTTTTCTATGTTTTGTAGCTAGCACGCTCTACTTTTCGCACCAAGCTCGCACATGCTTAGAGATGAAATCAAAACTTGAAAAATGCTACTTGTTTTAAGATTTTTTAGATATTTGGACTACAAACAAGACAAAAACCTTAAGTAGCCAGTGTTTATAGCTTATAAAGCATAAATTTAATTTTCTGAACAATTTACAGTCATCCATCATATCCCTTTGTTTGGTCAGTACAGTTTAATGCAGTATTGTAATTTGTCAGTGTAAACTACACAGAACAAGCATGGACTTTGACATACATAATCAAAATGCAAAGGTTGCAGGCTCTCACTAGTTTTAAAAGCTGAACTTTAATTCATTCATTCATTCATTCATCTTCCTTCAGCTTAGTCCCTTTATTCATCAGGGGTCGCCACAGCGGAATAAACCGCCAACTCATCCAGCATATGTTTTACACAGCAGATGCGCTTCCAGCTGCAACCCAGCACTGGAAAACATCCATACACTTTCATTCACATACATACACTATGGGCAATTTAGTTTATTCAATTCACCTAGTGCATGTATTTGGGCTGTGGGGGAAACGGGAGCACCCGGAGGAAACCCACGCAAACACGGGGAGAACATGCAAACTGACCCAGGACTCGAACCAGCGACCTTCTTGCTGTGAGGCAACAGTGCTAACAACTGAGCCACCGTGTTGCCAAAAGCTGAACTTCTAACTTGAAACTGTTTTTTTTTTTTTTTAATGTAGGATGAGAAACTGAGAACGCAGACAAGATCTGTCAAGGTGTAGTGCACAGCTTGCCTCAGAATTTCAGAGATCTTTAATTTTTGCCTTTAATTTCTCTCTGTCTGTGGACACCAGCTATGGGTGCTTCTGACAGGGCACAGGTTCTCCCGGTCAACAAGGTCTTTGGAAGATGGTTTCTCATTTGCTTATGGACCCTGAGTCTTCTTTTTTTGTTGGGACCCAGCTGGCACAGAAGTTCCCTTGGAGGATCCAGCAAGCACAGTTCTCCCTGTCTTCATCTGACTCCACTGTTAGCCTACCTCTTAGCTCTACCTTTCCTCTGCTCCTTTTCAGATAAAGAACTAGAGATGGTGATAGCATGATGTTTACTCTATTTTTGGACATGATATGCCATGCAGACTCCACAGATAACAGTATTCTCCACCATTATTACCTATCAATGCCCCAGTTATGGTTAAGGACTCAGAAGAGCTGTATGCCACCTACATGTTTGTCTGCTTGTCTTACAGCAAATTAAGCTCCCTTGTCTAAATTAATATATTGTATATACATACAAGAAATCGTCATGGTTACGTCCGTAACCCACGTTCCCCGAATAAGGGAACGGAGACATGCGTCTGAAACAGACTATGGGAGTGCGTCAGACGACCAATCACTCTGAAGAGTAAGAAAACGGGCCAATGAAATGCCAAATTGCATTGGCAGAGCTCTGCTCCACAGCTGGCAGCAATGAGCTATCAGCGCTATATAAGCTGCACGCTGTGGAGTGAGCCTCAGAATTTTGCCTGCTGAAGAGCCGATCACTCAGCTAACAGCTGGAGACTCAGCTGCTGTGGCAGTGGAGACGCATGTCTCCGTTCCCTTATTCGGGGAACGTGGGTTACGGACGTAACCATGACGTTCCCCTTCATACGGGAACTTCAACATGCGTCTGAAACAGACTATGGGAGACTGTATGGAAAACGCCACTGCAGCTAAGCCCGTCACACCCCTGATGTGAAGTTTGCCAAGCATAGCGTGAGCGCACAGCATCACCAGGAGCGCAACCTTCCAACGTCCCTAGGCCCTTAATTACCATTACATGGGAATATTAAATTTTTATCGGGAGTCGTAACGAGCTTTTACCTAGCTAATATAGACTAGGGATTTTTAAATTACGACAGTACGTTGGGAAAGCGTGCCAGTCCCCGAAGGGGGAGGACGCTGCGGAGCCACCTGCTACCCAAGAGGGGAGACTTGATGGTAATAGAGCATATGGACTAGCCCTGATGAGGGGGAGTACTACATATGATAAGCTGGTTAGCGGGTAGGGAAGACACGGGTCCGGCTGGTCAGGGGGAACACTCCGTGGTTGAATAAGCGTATGGGGTCACCCCATGGGGGGGGGACCGCACAAGCTGGCACCAAACCTCAGCATGTGGGTAGACCAAATGGGCATACAGACATCACACTGAGCCAGGCACCCGACTCCTCCGCTGAGTCAGGTGCTGGGGGCCTCGGAGGAATTCTCTAGGGTTCGCCAAGTGGGAAACTTACTAGTAGAAAAAGAAATGCGCACGTATCTCCGGGTTAGGGAGCATGGCGCGGCAAGCGTTTGTTAACACCGAGCTTAGTTTCCCTCCGATTGACTGGGGTTACCCAGTAATCGGGTGGAAACCGGCTCCACTCGAAGATTGTAGAATCTCGCGAATGTATTAGGTGTCGCCCAGCCCGCAGCTCTACAGATATCTGTAATAGAGGCGCCGCGTGCTAACGCCCAGGAGGAGGCGACACTTCTAGTAGAGTGTGCTCTCACATTAGCGGGACGCGGCTCGCCCTGGCATTGGTAAGCGAGGGCGATGGCATCAACTATCCAGTGGGCCAACCTCTGTTTTGATACGGCACTTCCCTTCTGCCGACCACCATAACAGATAAAGAGCTGTTCACCAGATCTTACACTTTGCGTTCGTTCCACGTAAAGGCGCAAAGCGCGAACGGGACAAAGCAATGAGGGGGCTGGGTCTGCCTCCTCCGAAGGCAGCGCTTGCAGGTTCACCACCTGATCTCTAAATGGGGTGGTAGGAACCTTGGGCACATAGCCGGGCCGGGGTCTCAGGATAACGTGAGAGTAAGCCGGTCCGAATTCCAGGCACGATTCGCTGACCGAAAATGCCTCCAAATCCCCGACTCTCTTGAACGATGCCAACGCGATCAGCAGAGCTGTCTTCATTGACAGAAGTTTTAATGTTACCGAATCGAGTGGCTCGAATGGAGTTCTCTGCAGACCTGCCAGGACTACAGAGAGATCCCAAGAGGGCATAAGAGGGGGGCGGGATGGATTTAATCGCCGCGCGCCTCTGAGGAATCGGATGACTAGGTTATGCTTCCCGATCGTGTTGCCATCCACCGCATCATGATGAGCGGAGATGGCAGCCACATAAACCTTCAGTGTGGAGGGGGACAGCCTACGCTCCAACTTATCCTGAAGGAAGGATAACACAACGCTAATCTGGCAAGTCCGGGGGTCTTCTCGATGAGAAGCACACCACTCAGTGAATAGACTCCACTTCAGGGCGTAGGCATGCCTCGTAGAGGGTGCTCTAGCCTGAGTGATGGTGTTAACCACCGCCGCCGGTAAGTCACCTAAGTCTTCCGCGCTCCGTCTATGGACCACACGTGGAGGTTCCAGAGATCTGGGCGCGGGTGCCAATGGGTGCCCCGTCCCTGGGAGAGGAGGTCCTCTCTCAGGGGAATGCGCCAGGGAGGGGCCGTCGCGAGGAGTGTGAGTTCGGGAACCCAGGTCCGGTTGGGCCAGAGAGGCGCAACAAACAAGACCTGCTCCTCGTCCTCCCTGACTTTGCACAGTGTCTGTGCGATTAGGCTCACTGGGGGAAACGCATATTTGCGCATGCCCGGTGGCCAGCTGTGAGCCAGCGCGTCCGTGCCGAGGGGGGCCTCGGTCAGGGAATAAAACAACTGGCAATGGGTGCTTTCGAGAGAAGCAAACAGGTCGACCTGGGCTTTCCCGAATCGCTCCCATATCAGCTGGACCGTACCGGGGTGGAGTCTCCATTCTCCACGAAGCGTTCGCTGCCGTGAGAGCACATCGGCTGCACGGTTGAGCTCGCCCGGGATATGATGGCACCATCGGACTGATCAATGACATGCTAACAGAGGGGCAGCTCGGGAGGGGAGTGCTCACCCCGGGAAGCAGAGCGGCCCGAGGAAGAGCCGAAAATAAGAGAGTGTCTCTTACCTTCCTCCCTGGATCCCGCGATGAGGCTGGAGTGAGAGAAAGGAGCCCGTCCTCTTGCACTCCGTGAGCCTGTGGCGAAGGGGCCCGGCGCTGCGAGCTGGAAGGCGGAGCGTCCCAGATTTGCAGGGCTCGGGTTTGCACATCCGGAGAGAGAGAAATTTGCTCTTTTGTTGAAAATTTGGGTACCACTGGCCCGGAGGCCAGCAGTGGTGCTTTTAAAGTCTCTGCTGACTGTAGGTGTCCTCGGTCCTCCACCGAGGAAAGAGGAGGTTCCCTCCTCTCCGGATGGCCCGTCTCAGGGACGCTTCGCGGTCCGTTTACCGGACTTAACGGCGCCCTGGGGCGGTGGCGTCGCAGTCCCGCAGGAGGCTCGGCGTTGCTGCTTAGCTGGCGGAGCGGGCAGCGGGAGCGGAGCCGGTTTCGGAACCGCGGGTGGACACCCTCGGCGAGGAGCAGCCGAGGTGGATGGGGCAGCGGGGAGAGCAGTTTTCCGAGCCCGCTGGTAGATGACCTCACCCATCGCCTGGGACTGCTCTTTCACCGCCGAGAACTCCTGGGTAAAGTCCCCGACGGTGTCGCCGAACAGGCCAGCCTGGGAAATGGGAGCGTTAAGAAAGTGAGCTTTGTCAACGTCTCTCATCTCGGCCAGGTTTAGCCAGAGGTGGCGTTCCTGGACCACTAATGTGGCCATCGTCCTCCCCAGGGCACGAGCAGCCGATTTGGTGGTCATGAGAGCGTAATCGGTTGCCGTGCGGAGCTCATGCATCAAGCCCGGGGAAGAACCACCCTCCTGCAGCTCAGCCAACTTCTCCGCTTGGTAGCGTTGATAGGTGGCCATAGCGTGCAGAGCGGATGCAGCCTGTCCCGCAGCAGTGTAGGCTCTGGCCACGAGGGACTCAGATAACCTACACGCTTTGGAAGGGAGTCTGGGTGGACCTCTCCAGGTGGAGGCGCCCCGCGGGCAAAGATTGACCGCGATAGCGCACTCCACCTGGGGTATCGCCTCATAACCCCTGGCTGCTCCACCATCAAGGGTGGTGAGAGCGGAAGCGCACGAGGACCGGGCAGAGAAAGGTGCCCTCCATGCCTGCGTGAGCTCACTGTGTACCTCCGGGAAGAAAGGGACGGGGGGTTTGGAGGGTCTTGCCCTCCTAGCCCCCACGTAACACCCATCTAAGCGGTCCGGCCGTGGTGCTGGGGGACAAGCCATCTCCAGACCCACGGCCGAAGCAGCCCGGAATAACACGGCTAACATGTCCGATTCCAGACCCGAGGCCACACTGACCACCCCGGAGGGTGGCAGAGGGTCCGGATCTTCATCGGAGCATGTTAGCCCGCCCTCCGATGCAGCGATGGACATCACGTCCCCGGTGTCATCCAATGAAAGCGCAGCCATCCCGGGGGATGGACCAGCGGTCTTACTGGAAGCTTGGACAGAGCCAGCTGAGGAGTGAGGGGTCCGCGAGCCCGAAGGCGGCGGATAAGCCCCCACTGTAACCCTCAGGTCTGCCCGTGTGCTAACCGCATGGCGGGGAGCAGCAGGGGTGACGCACCCTAATGCCAGGGTGCGCCGCGACCTTAGCTGTGCGACAGTTAAGCCCTCGCAGTGAGGGCAGCAACTGTCCGCGAGCACCGCATCCACATGCCGGACCCCCAGACATGTGACGCAATGCTCGTGCCTGTCATCCGGGGAGAGGAAACCACCGCATCCAGAAATGCACGGTCGGAACGACATCTTTAAAAAGACGCGTTATGCGACCGTGTGCTCTCTTAGGGAATTCTGCCCTTTTAGTGTGAAACTGCTCTTCTAGTACACCAGTGAAACGCCCAGGGGACGTAAAACCCAGATGAAACGCCGCTGTTGCGTCTTCTCCCGCACTGGTGATAAGCGCTGACACTTTCTCGCTAGTCAGGTTGGCAGAGTTAGGTCTTCAGTCTCGTGAGAGGGTCTGAAGCATAAATTCTGAGGCTCACTCCACAGCGTGCAGCTTATATAGCGCTGATAGCTCATTGCTGCCAGCTGTGGAGCAGAGCTCTGCCAATGCAATTTGGCATTTCATTGGCCCGTTTTCTTACTCTTCAGAGTGATTGGTCGTCTGACGCACTCCCATAGTCTGTTTCAGACGCATGTTGAAGTTCCCGTATGAAGGGGAAATATGATTTCTTGTATTGAATTTTAACTAACACTAGAGGGTGCAAGTGCTTGCACACTCAGTGATACAGACTCTTACTACTACTACTACTGTCCTGAATTATGCTGTATGAATAATAGATATTCTATGATGTTGTATTGTATATTCTTATGTTGTGCTTATAATTTATTTATTTTTAATGTGCAACCATTTACTAGATTTATTGTAGTTGTACGTAAATACATTGTGGTTTATCTAACTAAAATAACTACTGCTTTAAATAATGACACGTTTCAAACTACTAATTTTGAATGGGAACTTTAACAGGAAATTATATTCTTTTTATATATATCGGTGTTTGCTAGGGTGCTGGAATGGTTGCTATGGATTGGCTTGCCAGCTGTGAGAAGGATAGTCTTGTAATGAAAGAGCAGTTCATCCAAAAATGTAAATAAAATTTACTCACCTCAAGTTGTTCCAGACTTCATACAGTCCTTTTTTTTCTGCTGAACATAAAATACATTTTTAAGATGGCTGATGTATGTCGTTCCCCATTGACTTCCATTTATTTGGGGAAAAAATACATTATTATCAGTTTTATTTTTTCTGTTGATCTGCTTTGTAACATAACGTTTACCTCAAATACTTTTTCCTAATATTTCCAAAAGATTAATTTATATGATCTCATGCACACATGTACTCTTCAATAAATTAAACAATTATTTTATACATTTATGTTTTGGTTTTTCTCTTAAAGAAAATGTATTGATTTTGTCTTGACACAACACTAGGTGGTGCTATAGTGCTTGCCAATTTTGCAATGCACTACCAACACTCTTTATTGTTAACGTAAGGATGATGCAATTACAGAGCAGTGTCAGAAACTTTTCCTGCATGGAGGACCCGTCCTACACAGTTCAGCTACAAGCACTTTAAAACATACCTTACACTGTTGATCAAAGTTTTCAGTCTGACTAGAAGCAGAACCTGTAAGTCAAGTTTACACCCTTTAGCCAAAAAAGCACAACTGAAACTAACCCTCCAGCTTTACTGGTTTACTGTCAAGAAGACAAGAGATTGTCATTTTTGAATGAATATCAATAGAGGCTTCACTATCCTAAATGATCTGTTTTTGTGGGAAACAAAAGCAGGGGCTTGTTTTAGCCATCAGCAGCAGATAATCATCAACATATTTGCCATCCAAAACTGGATTAATCAGTTTTTTTGTGTTTACAGCAGGATTTTTTTTTTTTTTTTGAGAAGTTAGTGACGATTTTGCAACAATTGTCATTAATTTCTGTAGTTTCTATGTATTTGGATATGAAGGGAAACATGACACACTTCATGACACACATGACTTGGTCACACTTCCTTTCTCCACTGGTAAAGCTGCAGAACTATTCATCTTCCTTATTCTGACCATCTCTTGTAGACACATACAGGTAATTGTGTTTAATTGAGTCAAACTCTGCAGGACATTGGCCCTTGAAAAGTAGTATTGGAAAACACTGCTATAAAGTTTATATGCCTTTCTCTCTCTCTCTCTTTCTTTAGTATAGTAAATTCACTGACACTGCTGTCCTGAGATAAGAATTTTAATTTTTATGCCACATAAAATAACATTTCCCACATTTCTGGAATTTCATTCCATACAGGTACATGCATAGCAACACATTATTGACAACTTTTTTTTTCTTTTTTTCTGACAAGATTTTTTTTCTGTAGGAAAGTTTACAGTGAGTCATTCATATCAAGTGTAAACCCTTCTCTGTAAGACCTCCGTAAACACTTCACACAGAATTTCTGGGGTCCAAGTAAAAAAAGTTACCCTTTCATAATACTGCTTTGAATAATGTTTTATATTTTAAAAAGTATTGCATTAGAAGCCAGATATTTAAAAAAGAGATAACGAATCAACAAACACACATACAGGTCACCTTTTTAAGAAGAGTTCTGCATTGACAAGAAAAAAAGGTTTGAAGCATAAAGAAACATCAAGGACAAACTAGACTCTACATGTATTGACAATTATTAATTCAGAAAACGTGATTGCCAGTATTTAAGGATAAACAATAATCAGTCAGTGGTTGTCCCACCATCTGTAGACTTTTCTTTTTAATCAATTTCTACAATGTGGCTTCCTTCCGCAATTCTGAAACGTTCATAAGCTTGCTTTTCATTTCAGATCTGTTTTTTTGGAGCTGCAACTATTATTAAATAAATAAATACATAAAAACCAAGAAACTATTAACACACAATATTTTCAACAAATAGTTTAAAAGTTTCTAATAAATGACTGGTAGGATTAATCCTACTTTGATTGTCCTCCTGCTGCTAAGTACACCAGCATGGAATTGTAAAAACGTCTTTTGATGACCACAAGAGGGAAGAAACGTGCTTGTGAAAATCTATGACTGGTTCAAGGCTTGTGTCCACTAAAGACGATAGGGCAGATGTTATCGTTTAGAGAAAGTGTCCATTGCAATAGATTATTTCTAATTTGAGCAGTGCAGTTGTCAAGGGTGGACAGCAGGGAATGTTTTCTTGGGTCCTGTGACAAGGGGCCCTAAATGTATCTTTACACTGCTTATGTATGTGGATTGGGTCCAACACTACCTTTTCTACTACTGTGGACTATAGTATGATAGGGTTGGTTCACTATTTCACATGCTCTGCTGTGTGAGATGAGCAGTAAAACTTCTTGTGCGTTATAAAGTTTGAGAGATTGTTGAACTGGATGTCACACGGGCGACAGTACTTTACATTACTTGAGTTGGCAATGGACCCATTCAACACTTTCTTCAAGCTAGTCGAGACTTCCTCAGTTTTTAGAGATGGCATTAGTGTAGTGCCTTCCTTACTTTTGATGGGATCATCTAAATGGTTCTCTGGTGTAGGGGATTCATGTTTACTTTCAGAATCTTCCATCTTTTCTTCAAACTCAACATCGTCCTTTAGGGATGAGGACTTGCTCTGGCTCTCAGGGTCATCTGTGCTAAGATGGCTACCGTCAGGCATTGGCTGATCTTTTTCTCCCTCACTGCCCTCGTTTGGACTCTGTCTCCTTTCACTTTGTGAGACCAGCATCCCTGTAGCGTAATCGGTGGGTTTGATTTCATAGTAAGGCCAAATTTGCTCATCAGGTCTCATTTTCTTAGAAGGACTTGGATAGGTCGAAGAGGGTTGAAACATGTTCCTCAGGTCATCTTTTGTTGGGATTAATTGTTCCTCACTGGAGACTTGGGTATCAGAAGTTGGCACTGCATTTGGATGCTCAATCTTTATCTGTGTAGCTGGAAGCTCAAAGAGGGTGTTCTCTAAGAGGTTGTTAGTATTTCTTGGACCTTCCTTTTTGATGCTTTTGTTCTCAGTGGAAGCATTTTGCAAAATAGTACCCGGGCAGAAGTTCTGCTTGTGCTTCAGATAATCCTCAACTTTGTTGAAACTTATCTTGCACACAACACACTCATGATAATCCATTAGTCCTTTAGGGGAAACAGGAGTGTTACCAAACTGTGGCACGCATTTTTTACTGAGATCCATGGGTGCATCACTTTCGTCCTTTGAGATTATATTACATTTTGACACAAGAGCCGATTTCGTAACTGTCAGTGAAGCCTCTGGATATTTGGGTACTAACCCCTGGATCATGTTGTATCTCTGATGATCTCTGAAGCTATCCAGAGTGTCCTTAGACATGTATGGACCTCCTAAAGTGGGCATTCCAAGAAATGATGGCATACCCATTGGTGGCATTTGTTCTTGCTCAGAATTGGCCAACTCGTATGCCTTTCTTCTTTTACGTGGGCGTACTGCCTTTTGATTGGCCTGTCCTTTATTGTTTGCCCGTTTTACTTGAGGATCATGGCGAGTGGCACAGTAATACTGCTTGTGCACCATATAGGTCTCATGTCGACTAAAGGTGATCTTGCAGGCCTCACATGTTGTGTGGCTGGGGTCAGTTTCAGTGGGTGGCATTTTCTGGCTTTGTAAATCCAGCTGTGTACCATTTGGTCTCTCCTGTGCACCAGATGGAGTTGATGCTTTTTTAACTTGCACAGTCAGTTCATCTGTTACTTTTCCACCTGCAATGGGATTGCAGGGTTTAGGCTCATGGCCTTTCACTTCAGAGGGATGGCCGACATTTAGCATAACAGCTAAACTGGCTCCAATTTTAGGGCTCACAGTGCCTGCTGGTTTATCTAGAAGCCCAGTGAAGTTGTGTGATTTGTGTGTGTTTTCCCAGCGACTGTTGCAGTAGTGCTTCTTGTGCACCAAATAATTATCAAGGTTATTGAAGGTGATATTGCATTCGAAGCATGTTGCTCCTTTTGGTACAAGTGCACTGTACATGACTGGAGGGTAAGAGTTTCCACCATGACGCAACCTGCGATGGACTAACTCAGACATTTTGGCCAGTATCTCAGATGCCTGCGGCCCCATGGTAATATCCTGTGAAAACGGGACATGTGGTATAAAAGGGGGTATGGGAAATGCAGGAGGAAGGTGGTGCTGAATGGGTGAAGAGGCTAAACGAGGACTAGAAGGTTCTGACTTGACTCTGGAATATGAAAGATTAGCCTTGTTGCCTGAGTTTGCCTCGCCTTTAGTGAATGTCTGGCTACTGTCCATGTTTTCCAGATCTGAAATTTGAGTTACATCACATTGTGCTGTGCTTTCTTGGGGGTCATTGAAGTTTGTCTTAGCTTGTTGAGGGCTACTTGTAATGCTGTTAGGAGTGTTATCCGTCTTGTCTTCTTTAATGAGTTTATTGGTGACCGAACAGTTATGTCCATGTAGCTCCTGATGTTTGGCCATTTCTCTGGGGGTTTGGAATGAGAAGTGGCATTGACCACATCTCAGGCCGGTTTGGGACAGATGGGAGAGGATGTGGTGTTGGAGTACCATGAGAGTTTCAGCAGTGTAGTCACAAATGGTGCATTTCAAGTTGCTTCCAGTGGACATCTCATCAGACTTGAGACCTTAAAATACAAAAAGAAAAAAGGAATGGTATCAGTGAACATTATAATACACAATTTAGGCTAACCAAACCAAAGTGTTGTGTACATGCTCCTACACATTATTCTTAACCCTTTCCCTTCCATTGACAGTTTTTAAGGCAATCTGTGTTTTAGGTATATTACAGTAAGGGAAGCCCTAGCATATAGGTCTCAAACTCAATTCCTGGAGGGCCGCGGTTCTGCACAGTTTTGCTCCAACCCTAATCAAACACAGCTGGTCTAACTAATCAAGGTGTGCAAGACTACTAGAGACTATTAAGTAGGTGTGTGTTGGAGGTCGTTGGAGCTAAACTCTGCAATATAAGACGTGTAGATAAGATCTTGTAAAAATGAAGAGTTATACTACTTTCCATTGGTTTACCCCCTTCTTAATCAGGGCTCATTTTTCTGTTTTTTTTTTTGTTAATAATAATGCTAATTTTTTTATTAAACCTATGTGTATTCAGGTAGTGATAAAACATGAACACATTTTTTAAAGCAGAGGCTTGGTTCTTTATTTGGATACAATTATTAATATTGTCATATATTCCTATCAGTAAATATTCAGAGCTCAGTCAAATGTTAGTGAAAACCATCAAAAATGCTAGTGGTGGCACTGGGGGTTTAACATTTGGATAACATTATAGTCAGAATACAGTTTGAAAATGTTCCTGGTACACTGTACCCATCATTTTATTTTCTCTCTTCGTTGAACTATAAATAAAAAGTGGAATTTAAAAAAAAAAAGTCTTGTTTAGCTGGTCTTCCAGCATACAGTTTTCTTTGCTCCCAGCTTGGCCAGCAGGCGATAGCCCATAACCAGTGTAAAACAATTAAACTAGACCAAACTGAGGAGACTTCCGTTTCGGTAAAACTTTTTGAATAACTACACATTTTCTCTTTGTCATATATTTGTAGTCCAATGGTTATTTTAAAAATAATGTCTTTTAGGTTTTACTCACAGTTATGTGTGGATAAGTGCATTTCCAGGGCATGAGAGCCTGCAAAGCTCATATTGCACTGGGGGTATGTGCAATTGCGGAGCATTTGATGGCTGATATTGGCGTTTTTCTCTGCCACCATCTCAGGGTCCCTTTGTCGCCCACTGCAGTAATACATAAGATGGGCCTGATGGTTTCTTTCACTCCGAAACCAGATGCCACATGCCTTACAGTGGAAGATGTCTTCTACAAAGACAGAAATGGACACAAGCAGATCCATATTGAGTTATCTAAAGCTACTGTAGCATCTTAAAATACAGTGGGGTCTGAGACCACTAGAGAAATGCTTTCATTTGACATTTTTGTGATACAATTCAAAATGGTGCAGAAGCTTAAGTATTTATAATTATTTGTTATAGAGTCATTAAAAATAAGTAAATAAAAGATTTGTTCATCTAAAAAAAATCATATTAAATAATATTAAAGTAAAAACAATAAAACTAGCATTGATCCGTCAATGCTAGGATATAACTGTAATCTGATTGAAATTGTGATTATTAATACTAGATTATAATATTTTTTCATATTTTCTTTTTCATTTTGATACTATTTTTTTCATTTGCTGTAAATGTTAGTTTGGTTTTATTTGTTTAAGTAAAAGTTTTGTTAGTTTTAGTTTGTAGTTTTTAGTTTGTGAACACATTTCTATTTAGTTTCAGTTTTAGTAATAAGAGTTTATCAGAGTTAACAGAACACATCCAGTATCAACTAATGCAAAGTTTAGTGTGTGAACAGCTTACATTAACTCTTGTGCAAACCTCTTAATAATAAAATAAAAGAAGCTGACTCCACACAAGTGCAACTTAAATGAATAACAGTAAAAATAGAATTAAGAATAAAGAATTAAGACAAACATCTTCATATTAAAGATCATATGTGTAGTTAAACATGCCTATTTTACGTTTACAAGGAAAGTTATAACACATGTTTTGTTTACATAATCAATTACTATTTTTTGTTAATTATTATTTTTATTCCAGTTAGTTTTTCAGTGACTGTTGTTAGTTTCACAGAATTTTAGATTTTCATTTATTGTGATTTTTTTTTCCAATTAGCAAAAATGTCTTTTGACCAATACGTTTAGTCTTAGTTTTAGTTTACTAAAATAAACTTGGTAATAGAATAAAGAATGAACATGCACTATCCAACCCTATACACATGCATTATGCAAATGTGCTGTATGCTGTTTGCATCAAATTCTTGTTAGCTGTAATCGAAGAATAGAATGGAGGGTAGATGTCTAATTTCAGCAAAACTGAAGGTCAATCTCAACCCTTGGTAATTCTCTTATCCATGGCAAACATGCACATCAGAGCTGTGATGACTCTTTGACATGGATTTCCATTTTTAACCAAGCACATTAATCAGTCTATCCACTGTGGCACTGATAATGCGGCACTCACTGTTGATGATAGCGCCGGGCAGTATGGATGCCATGGCCGCTTGCTGAGGAAGGAGTTGGATGGCATCCAGCTGTCGGGACTGGTACATCCCTTGACCATAGGGATTTGGGGCTGGGGTTTGAAGATGAGAGTGCAAATCCACCACACAGGCTGAGAGCTCGTCTCCTTCCATGATGTTTTTGGTTGTAGAACACCACACATGTCCTCCTGCAAGAGATAAACAAAGCTTAGGGTTTAATAAAGTATTTTAAGCATGAAGATGCTAAATATGTATAAAAAGCAAATTAAAATGTAAAAAAGCGTCTAAATAACTTTACGGATGAAATAATGTTCCATTGTCATTAGTGTTAAGAATATATTTAAGAAAAAATCAAATAACATGCATTTTCTGACCTGCACTTAAAACAACATACAGTTGAAGGTAAAATGATTAGCTCTCCTGTGAAATTTTCATTCTTTTTCAAATATTTCTCAAGTGACGTGTAACAGAACAGGAAACTTTCACAGTATTTCGTATTTTTTCTCTTTTGGAGAAAGTCTTATTGCTTTTAGTTTGGCTCTAATAAAAGTATTTTTTTACATTTTAATAAATATGTTTAAGCTAAATATTATTAATCCCTTTAAGAATTTCTTTTTCCATATTGGCTACAGAACAAAACACTGTTGTCCAATGACTGATTGACCCAAGTTGCCAAGTTAAGCTAATTAGTCTTATTAAGTCTTTAAATTGCACTTTAAACTGAATACTATTATCTTGGAAAATAACTAATAAAATAGTATGTATGTATGTAGAAAATAGTATGTAGTATGTAAAATAGTATGTAAAGATGTGTTGAAAAACAGCACAGGAAATATTTGAAAATGAATTTAAATTTCACAGGAGGGCTAATTATTCTGCCTTCAACTGTACACATTCAGACCTGCATGTATTAAATCATATAAAATAATAAGGTATCATACTACATTATGTCTTAAATAATTAGACATCTCTCACTGACAAATAGGTAAAACCTAGCCTTTTGAAGAATAGTGGGCAAGTTTAAAGATTTAAAATGACACTTTGATATGTGTTACGCCATATAATTTGACCTGTAATTTTGAGAAACTCCGATGAATGTTGTTTAGGGAATATCTTTATAAATCCAAAATCAAATCAATTAAATGTTTTTTTTTGATGAAATATGTAATTATAAGAATTCTTATGTTTAAAAACTTTTTTAAAAAAAATTTTTCCATTAGAAATGATTTTCCTGCCAGTGTGGCATCAATGCAAGACAATAGTAGTTTTCAGAACCGGAATTAGTAAGCTTCACCTTTTATCTATTTTATACTAAATTACATAGTGCTAAATACCAATGCACTACTTTTTAAACCCACACACCGCACGCTTTTTTTTTTTTTCAGCTACACAAATGCATGCCACTGCTTTGAAGTGGCAACAAACAAGTGAGGGACAAGCATATTGTGGAAGACGCTGTATATTTTTCCCTGCCGCCAAAGAGAATGGGCATCTTGGATAAAAGTACAGCATTATCAAACTGAAGGGCTGCGGATGAAATATTCGACTGGAGTCCGCAGAACAAACTCATTAGCTGGTTAAAAAGGAGAACGAGTGCTTTGTGACTGAGATAACATTTATCTGTCCAAATGACGGACTTTCTGTCTGCGCGTCATCTTCCATTGAGGGGATTAAAGTTTTAAATATGACTATTTACAAAAGTCTGGAACGCGAGATAACAAGAAAAGACATGATATGCCGCCACTAAATGCTAGAATTAGGACGTGGACTAATTGGGGAGTTGGACAATAAGAGTAAAGTACACTCAATGCTACCTTTCAGAGACACGTGAGCACTTTCTGACAGCATGTCCAAGGAGAAGAAAGTGACCCTTGATGGGCTGTCGTGTTTCCCGCAGAGAAATGCTAATTGCATGTGCTTTTGGTATTATAGGTCTGATATGAGGAACGGGTGTTTTTTTTGTGTGTGTGTGTGTGTGTATGTGTCCATTTGTGACCATGCACCAGTCATAAGTGTCAATTTTTGGAAATTGAGATTTATACACCGTATGAAAGCTTTATAAATAAGCTTTTCACTGATGTATGCTTTGTTAGGATAGGATACAATTTGGCCAAGATACCACTATTGAAAAGAAATCTAAATGCTTGCCTTTAAAATTGTCCAAATGACATAATTAGGAATGCACATTAATAACAAAAAGGTGACTTTTGATGTATATACAGTATGAAATTTACAAACAATCCTCATGAAACATGATCTTTACCTAATATTCTAAAGATTTTTGGCATAAAAGAATAATCAATAATTTTGCCAATTTCAATAAATGTGCCCTGGTAACGTAACGGTTACTAAAGTAACCCTCGTTCCCCGAGGGGGGGAACGGAAATGCTATGTGGAAACTTCCACTATGGGGATTTCGTCAGAAAGCCAATCACTCTGAAGAGTAATTAAACGGGCCAATGAAATGCCAATGAGTTGGCGGTGTCAGCGTGCACAGCTGGCAGCAATCATAATCAGCTTGTGAATAAGAATGCTCGCTGTGCCACACAACCACACCTTTTCTAGCTGAAGAAGCCGAACTACAGCTGTCAGCTAAGGCGCAATCCCTGTGGCGAAGGAACATAGCATTTCCGTTCCCCCCCTCGGGGAACGAGGGTTACTTTAGTAACCGTTACGTTCCCCAGCGGGAGGGGAACTACAATGCTATGTGGAAACTTCCACTATGGGGAAATCTATGGAAAACGCCACAGTGATTGAACCTTACCACGTCGCTGGTGAGAGGTTTGCCAGGCTCCAGCGTGAGCGCACCATCATCACCAGAGACGCAGCCCACCAACGTGCCCCCTGGCCCTAACTTACCTTACTTACCTGTGAAGCACTTAAGGCTTATTTATATTTTTTGGGGAGTCGTAAAAAATACACCCGACAGTACGTTGGGAAGCGTGCAGTCCCGATAGGGAGGACGCTGCGGAGGCCACCTGCTGCCCAATGGGGAGACCTGGTGGCAGGAAGACATATGGACTAACCCTGAAAGGGGGAGAACACATATGAAGGATGGTTAGCGGGGAGGGAAGACACGGGCCCGCCTGAGAGGGGGGAACTACACCGTGGCTGAGTGAAGCATATGGGATCGCCAGAGGGGATCGCGCATAGCAGGCACCTATACCCAGAACGCGGGCTGACCAAGTGGGCATGCCAACTACGCAATGGGCCAGGCACCTGACTCCTCCGCTGAGTCAGGTGCTGGGGGCCTCGGAGGAACTCTGTAGGGTTCGCCAATGGGGAACTCAACTGAACAGAGTGAAAAAAGCGCACGTATCTCTGTGTTAGAGAGAAAGGCGCAGCAAGCGTGTTACAACACCAACCCAGTTTCCTCATTCACCGGAGTTAACTAGCACACGTAAGGGAAACCGGTACCACTCGAAGATTATAAAATCTCGCAAATGTATTAGGTGTCGCCCAGCCCGCAGCTCTACAGATGTCTGTTAAAGAGGCGCCGCGTGCTAACGCCCAAGAGGAAGCGACGCTCCTAGTGGAGTGCGCTCTCACCCCCGGGGGACATGGCTCGCCCTGGCACTGATAAGCGAGGGAGATGGCATCCACTATCCAGTGGGCCAACCTCTGTTTGGATACGGCACTTCCCTTCTGCCGACCACCGTAACAGACAAAGAGCTGCTCAGAGGATCTAAAGCTCTGAGTGCGGTCCACATAAAGTCGCAAAGCGCGAACGGGACACAGCAAGGAAAGGGCTGGGTCTGCCTCCTCCGTGGGCAGCGCCTGCAGGCTCACTACCTGGTCTCTAAAGGGAGTGGTAGGAACCTTGGGCACGTAACCAGGCCGGGGTCTCAGGATCACGTGAGAGTAGTCTGGCCCGAATTCCAGGCACGAGTCACTGACCGAAAACGCCTCCAGATCCCCGACCCTCTTGATCGATGCCAACGCAACCAGCAGAGCTGTCTTTAAGGACAGAAATCTCAAGGATACTGAGTCGAGTGGTTCGAACGGATCTCCGCGTAGGCTAATGAGCACTACAGAGAGATCCCAAGAGGGCATGAGAGGGGGGCGGGAAGGATTTATACGCCTCGCACCTCTGAGGAACTGGATGATGAGGTTATGCCTTCCCACCGTGCCGCCATCCACCGCGTCATGATGAGCGGAAATGGCGGCAACGTAAACCTTCAGTGTGGAGGGTGACAGCCTCCGCTCCAATCTATCCTGAAGAAAAGAAAGCACAACACTTATCTGGCAAGTCCGGGGGTCTTCTCGGAGAGAAGCACACCACTCAGTGAATAGACTCCACTTCAGGGCGTAGGCATGCCTCGTAGAGGGTGCTCTAGCCTGAGTGATGGTGTTAACCACCGCAGCCGGTAGGTCACCTAAGTCTGCCGCGCTCCGTCTATGGACCACACGTGGAGGTTCCAGAGATCTGGACGCGGGTGCCAAATGGTGCCCTGTCCCTGAGAAAGAAGGTCCTTCCTCAAAGGGATCCGCCAGGGAGTGGCCGTCGCGAGGAGAGAGAGTTCTGAAATCCAGGTCCGGTTGGGCCAGAGGGGCGCAACTAGCAAGACCTGCTCCTCGTCCTCCCTGACCTTGCACAATAATTGTGCGAGTAGGCTCACTGGGGGGAACGCATATTTGCGCATGCTCCGAGGCCAGCTGTGAGCCAGTGCGTCCGTACCGAGGGAGGCCTCGGTTAGGGAATAAAACCACTGGCAATGAGTGCTCTCGGAGGAAGCAAACAGGTCGACCTGGGCTTCTCCGAAGTGCGCCCATATCAGCTGGACAGACTCGGGGTGGAGTCGCCATTCTCCCTGGCATGGAAGCTGCCGTGAGAGCGCATCGGCTGCACGGTTGAGCTCGCCGGGGATGTGAATGGCACGCAACGATTTCAGTCGCGTATGACTCCAGAGGAGCAGACGGCGAGCGAGCTGAGACATGCGGCGAGAGCGAATACCCCCCATGCGGTTGATATACGCTACCGCCGCCGTGCTGTCCGTCCTGACCAGCACGTGTTTCCCCTCTAGCACCGGTAAAAAACGGGGCAGAGCGAGATACACTGCCAACAGCTCCAGGCAATTGATATGCCAATGCAACCGGGCTCCTTTCCATGGACCCGCAGCTGCATGCCCGCAACACATGGCTCCCCAGCCCGTACTGGAAGCATCTGTCGACACGACAACATGCCTGGACACTTGTTCTAGAGGCACCCCAGCCTGTAGAAACAGAGGGTCCGTCCAAGGGCTGAAGGTGCGGCGACACAGCGGAGTGATTGTCACCCGGTGCGTGCCCGCTCGCCATGCGCGTCTGGGGACCCGATCGTGAAGCCAATGCTGAAGTGGTCTCATATGGAGCAATCCGAGCGGCGTGACAGCGGCTGCAGATGCCATATGCCCCAGGAGCCTCTGAAAGAATTTCAGTGGGACCACAGTTTTCCTGTCGAACTCTTTCAGACAGGTCAGCATCAGCTCGGCGCGCTCTCGGGAGAGGCGCGCCGTCATGGTGATCGAATCCAGCTCCAACCCGAGAAAAGAGATGCTCTGCACAGGGGCGAGCTTGCTCTTTTCTCGGTTGACCCGAAACCCCAATAGGTCGAGGTGCCGGAGCACCCTGTCCCTGTGCGTAATCAATTGATCCCGCGAGTGAGCTAAAATCAGCCAGTCGTCGAGATAATTGAGCACGCGGATGCCCGCGAGCCGAAGAGGCGCCAGGGCACCCTCCGTGAGTTTGGTGAAAACCCGCGGCGACAGAGAGAGCCCGAAGGGGAGGACTTTGTATTGCCATGCCTGATCCTCGAACGCAAACCGCAGAAACTGCCGGTGGCGTGGAAGAATAGAGACATGAAAATACGCGTCCTTCAGGTCTATTGCTGCAAACCAATCCTGAGGACGGACGCACCGAAGGATGCGCCTCTGCGTGAGCATTCTGAACGGCAGCCTGTGAAGGCAGCGGTTCAAAACGCGCAGATCTAGGATTGGCCGTGACCCACCGCTCTTTTTGGGTACGATGAAGTAGGGGCTGTAAAACCCGCTCCTCATCTCGGCTGGAGGGACCGGCTCGATTGCATCCTTCGCCAGGAGGACAGCAATCTCCTCGCGCAAGACAGGGGCGGACCCGGGGCTGACCCTGGTGAAATACACGCCCGTGAACTTGGGAGGCCGTTTGGCGAACTGAATCGCATAGCCGAGTCTGATCGTACGAATGAGCCACCGCGACGGGCTGGGCAGCGCTAACCAGGCTGACAGAGCTCGCGCTAGTGACATCATCGGCACGATCGTTGACATACCAGCGGTGGGGCAGCGCGGAATGGGAGAGCTCACCCCGGGAGCCATAGGGTCCCGAGGAAGAGCAGGAGGCAAGAGATTCACACTCACCTTCGTCCCAGAGTCCGGAAGGGGGGGCTGGAGTGCAAGAGAAGGGAGCCCGTCCTCTAACACACTCAGAGCCCGTGGCGAGATGCACCGATCCTGCGAGCTGGAAGGCATAGCGTCCCAGACTGGCAGTGTTCGGGCTGTCACATCCAGAGAAGGGGGAAAATGCTCTTTTATTGAAAATTTTGCGGCCGCCGGCCGTGAGGCTAGCAGCCTGGTGTTGAAAAACACCGTTTGATGTTGGTTCGCTCGGCCCTCCACCGAGGAAAGAGCAAGTCCCCTCTTCTCCGGATGGCCCGTCTCAGGGTCGCTTCGCAGTCCGTTTAACGGACTTAACGGCGCCCTGGGGCGGGGGCGCTGAATGCCTGCGAGGTGCTCGACGCTGCCGTTTAGCCGGTGGAGCGGGCAGAGGCAGTGGAGCAGGTCTTGATGCCGCAGGCGGGCGCCCTCGGCGAGGAGCAGCCGAGGTGGATGGTTCGGCGGGAGGAGCGGTTTTACGAGCCCGCCGATAGATGACCTCACCCATCGCACTCGACTGCTCTTTCACCGCTGTGAATTCCTGGGTGAACTCACCAACGGTGTCGCCGAACAGGCCAGCCTGGGATATGGGTGCGTTAAGAAAGCGAACCTTGTCAACGTCACGCATATCTGCCAGGTTTAGCCAGAGGTGGCGCTCCTGGACCACTAGTGTGGCCATCGTCCTTCCCAGGGCACACGCAGCCGACTTGGTGGTACGCAGAGCATAGTCGGTTGCGGTGCGGAGCTCGTGCATCAAGCCTGGGTCGGAACCACCCTCGTGCAGCTGGGCCAACGCCTGCGCTTGGTAGCGCTGATACGTTGCCATAGCATGCAAGGCGGAAGCAGCCTGGCCCGCAGCAGTGTAAGCTCTGCTCCCGAGGGACGCAGATAACTTACATGCTTTGGACGGAAGACGAGGCTGACCACGCCAGGAAGAGGCACCACGCGGGCAAAGATTGACCGCAATGGCGCGCTCCACCTGGGGAATCGCCTCGTACCCCCTGGCTGCTCCACCGTCAAGGGTGGTGAGAGAGGAAGCGCACGCAGATCGGGCAGAGAAAGGTGCCCTCCAAGACTGCGTGAGCTCACTGTGCACTTCCGGGAAGAAGGGGACGGGAGGCTTAGAAGGCTTGGCCCTCCTCTTAGCCTCCACGTAGCACCCATCTAGTCGGTCCGGCCGCGGGGCTGGGGGATAAACCATCTCCAGACCCACCGCCGAAGCAGCCCGGGAAAGCACGGCCAACATATCTGCTTCTAGATCCGGCGCCTCGCTCACTACCCCGGAGGGAGGGAGCGGGTCCGGATCCTCGTCAGAATATGACAGCCCACCCTCCGATGCCGCGATGGACATCTGATCCTCGGTGTCATCGAGTGAGAGGGCGACCATCCGAGAGGATGGAGCGCTTCTCTCACTTGAAGCTTGGATGGAGCGCGCTGAGGAGCGGGAGGTCCGCGAGCCCGAGGGCGGCGGATTGACTCCCACTGTAACCCTCAGATCTGCCCGAGTGCCAACCGACTTGCGGGGGACAGCAGGGGTGGTTCGCTCTTTTGCAAGAGCGAGCCGCGATTTTAGCTGCGCCACAGACATGCCATCGCAGTGATGGCATGAACTGCCCGCGAGCACTGAATTAACATGCTGGACCCCCAGACATGCAACGCAGTGCTCGTGCCCATCATCCGGGGACAGGAAACCACCGCATCCAGAAACGCACGGTCGGAACGACATCTTTAAAAAGACGCGCTGCTCGACCGTGTTGCTCTTTTAGGGAAATTTGCTCTTTCTTTACTATACAAACCGCTCTTGTAGAACCGGACCAGAGAAACGCCCAGGGACGGGAGAATGAACCCAGCTCGACCGCCGCTGCCTGCGTTGTAGCTCGCTCTGGGACCGGGAGAAACAGCTCTTTCTGAAGCCACTCTTTCTCTCTCTCTCTCTCTCTCGTGGAGATCTTTAAGCGATACTCTCAGTTGCGTGAGGCTTCTGAAAGTGAAAAGGTGTGGTTGTGTGGCACAGCGAGCATTCTTATTCACAAGCTGATTATGATTGCTGCCAGCTGTGCACGCTGACACCGCCAACTCATTGGCATTTCATTGGCCCGTTTAATTACTCTTCAGAGTGATTGGCTTTCTGACGAAATCCCCATAGTGGAAGTTTCCACATAGCATTGTAGTTCCCCTCCCGCTGGGGAACTTGTTTTGTCTTCCAGGGTCACATTTAGTAATAAAATATGTTTTAATGCAATAGATTAATAATGTAATAGAGTAAATATTTAGTAATTATTAATAGTTTATTAAAAATGAAGAGGGATTTTCAAGCATCAAAACTATAAAACTGTATTGTTTTTAGTACATTAGAATGTGCTCTGTTTCATTTTAATTAACCTTTATATTATTAATTATTATATTAATAACAAAAAGAATTCTGTATTTAATTACAATGGAGCCCCCAAAAGTATGAATGAATTGTAATTTTAAATCTTTATATTTCAGCATTTAACCACTTAGATTTACTCATTTATCACTTTTTTTTTAAAATAAAATCAAGAATGATGGCTTATTCTTTTATATATCTTAGTAAGTTGAGGTCAGAATAAATAAGCTGTTTTATTTTTACATAAATATAGCTTATGCTGCATGGCTATTTACGTCAACAGTTGATTACTGTAATTCTCTCCATGTAGGTTTACCAGCAAAATCTATCAAATGAATACAATATATTCCGAATTGAGCTGCACATGTTCTCACTCACACAGCCTCATGACAGCACATCAGTTGCGTGCTCTGTAATTTGCACTCGCTCATTTAGTTTAAAACACTTGTGCTAAGCTACGTATGCACAATTTGGCTCCTTCTTCTCTTTGTGATTTAGTTATCTCTTACATGCCTTAAGGTTTTCGACTTGATGTATGTTGTTTTTTTTATATTTTATTACATATTGTATTTTTCATTGTGTTATTTTAACTTGTTTTGTAGCACTTTGGGTGTGAGAAAAGTGGCACATAAATAAATGCAACAAATATATTATTAGTATTGATAATTCACACATTTTGACATTTTATTTTGACAAAATTTATTAAAAACATAAGAGTAAACATTAAAGTTTACTTGCATTTAATACACTTTCTATGTGTAGAAATCATTGAAATATTTATTTAATTTCAATTTATTTTGATGCGGATGGCAACATTTCTTAAACCCTAACAGGGACCTGAAATGATAGCTAATTTAGTTACATTTTTTGGTTAATGACAATGATAAAATAATAAAAAATAACTAACTCACTTGCTAGCAAACATAATAAACAAAAATACAACAAAATGGCAAGTAAAGTGCTGGATTAAATGTGAAATTTTACGTGGAGATTTCTAGGAATAGTAATTTCTTGTCAAATGTACTCCAATGTTGTTGTTTTTTTTAGTTTTTATTTTTTGCGTGTGTGTGTGTGTGTGTGTGTGTGTGTGTGTGTGTGTGTGTGTGTGTGTGTGTGTGTGTGTGTGTGTGTGTGTGTGTGTGTGTGTGTGTGTGTGTGTGTGTGTGTGTGTGTGTTTGTGTGTGTGTGTGTAAACAATAATTGTTGTAACTAGCATTTTGTATGAACACTGTGCTTTTTTTTCTTGCAAATAACAATATGTGTAAAGAATTTGCAAAACAATCCCAATTTAAATAAATAAAACAAAATAAATAAAAATAAAATAAATCATATTAAAGTAAAAGTGTTTTTCAACCTCTACTATGTTGTGTAGGATATACAGTCATTTTCACAAATGATTAAAAGCACCTGCTAATAACACATTAAAAAAGATGTGACATTTTAAAGTACAAAATCTAAATAAATCAATAAATAAAGTAAATGGTTAAATTAGGTGCTCCTGCTTTCTTTAGTTTATTTACAGTTGTAAATGAAAAAGCTGTGTCACAGCACGTTCTTGTGTCTTGTGCTATTTTTGTTCTGGCAGTAAAAAAGAGCAATCAGCCTGGTCGGCGTTTATTTTGGCACCACACGCTGTAGTGAAGACAATGAGAGATATAAATGAAAAGCATGTGTGTGTGTGTGTTTCCTCCCTCTTGCATTCACCTACGAATCCAAGCCAATATTTGGAGCTGTCAATGAGTTTCTTGCTCATCAGACCTAAAAAGAAAGTAGTGCTATGCAGAATTTGAGCTTAAAATTTAATACTAAAACTACAAAACTAACTAAATAAATAATGTTAGAGGATAAAGGTAAACTTTAGGCAAATTAATTTGTGGAGAAAGACTAAATGAACTGGTCAGGCTTCATTTGAATGGTGAGTGATTTTTAAAAACAAGTCTCGTCCACAAGGTGGCGATGACTTCAGCATTCAATGCAAGGTCTTGCGGGATCAATCATACATGTAGTTTGATTGCTTTATTTCTTACATGCCATTTGTTTTTCATATTTCATACATTAAAAGTATATGATGAATTCTTGCTTTTGTTTTTTTCTTTTTTGTAAATATGCTCTAATAATTAATTAAATTGAACAAAAATCTGATTGTATTACATTTACACTACCTAAATAAAAAAATGGTTATTCAGCAAGGACTATGAAAGGACTGTAAAAGATATATTCACAAGTGACAGTAAAACTAGTAAAATATTTAAGGTAAAGCAAACAATCTGGAAAAAATGAATTCAGAATCATTTAAAATCTGTAGTTTTAGTTGGTTTTATTTGTTCTGTATTATTCATTAAAATTGTTTTATATTAAATAATTTCTCAAACAAAGGTTATGCATGTATTTTGAAAAAGTACAATACCAATGTATAGTTATATAATGTATAATTACTTATATACTTATAGTACAATACAAATGTGTAATTACTTACTGTATAATTACTTTATTATAATTATATAAATATAATATATTTACAGTCTAGATTTTACAATATTATAATACAATATGTATATATAATAATATTATTTGCAGTATATTTAAAATAAATGCTGTTCATTAAACAATCCTAGATGTATTATGCATTATGGTTGACACAAAATACACCAAGCAGGAAAACATTTCAACATTGATGTTAATAAGAAATGTTTCTTGAACATCAACTTAATTTTTTTTTTACAATTACTTTAAAAATCTCACCGACCCCAAAACTAAAGGAAACCAGTTTCTACAGATGTTTGCAATGTTTTTTTATGCCACAAAAGCCTCATAATGTTGGCTTAAAATCATCTCCTCTAAATTTACAAGAACAGTATAAACTAAAAAGAACAACAACAGACTTCTTACTACCTTATAACCTCTGCCAAAAAAAACCCCCAGCATGACTAAGAAAACAAGCCACAACCATCATTATTTCTCTCAGCTTCAACTTTTTAAAAAACTCCATAGAAAACAGAAAAAGACTACACAAAAAGAGTCCTAAAAATGGCACCATAAGAGCCTGCAATTCTGCAAGCGTAGCAGCAGAGTGTGTGTAACAGCAGGGATCTCACTTTCCCTGCTCCGTTCCATAAATCACATCCCAGAGTGCATCAGTCATACGGCTCCATTCCCCCGGGGGCCCTCATGGAGCCTCTGTGTTCCTGGCCCGGCTGAGTCTCAGCGCCCCGGGTATCACCTCTCCACCATCTGCCCTGCACACCTGCACCCTCATTGATCTACTGGCCCTCGCGCTACATCAAACACACACCAGAGGGGCATTGAGCGCCTTCCTGTGAGGCACGGCCAGTCATCTGGCTGGGGTAGCGGGGTGTGAAGTTATGCGCTTCTTTTTGTATATTCATGAGGCGGTGCAGTACGTGTTTATTTTTCCCTCAGCACAACACACCACACCACACCCCCCGGCTTTCAGGTTTAACTTGACAGCTCTGCCAAAGAAATTATCCTGCCATTTTCCAATTTTCTCTCTATATATATATATATATATATATGAGCTCTGAGAAATGAATCGTCTTCATGACAGCTATAGCCTACTGGTCCGACTAAAGCGGATGCTGGCAGAAAGGGGGATTTCGTTGGCTGGGTGAACTAAGCTCTTTGTGAGTGACAGGTCAAGACCTGCGTTCATTTTGCGCCTTTTTCCCCCCTTTTTTGGCAATATGACACCTAAATGAGCTTGAAGATGTCAACCTTTGACCTCCACAGCTGTTGGATGGGATGTTATCGTCACTTAGTTTGAATTTATCATTTAGTGCTTGGCTATAATCATGTTTTTGACTCACTTTATGGTAAATAAAAAGTTTGACATGTTGTAAGACTACATTAATAGCAGCCACATTAGATAAAAATACTATATGCTGTAGGGCTGCATGATTAATTTAAATGAAATTGCAATCGTGATCAATCAAAAAGCTGAGATTGGCATGAACATCTTGTCAAGGAAGCAAAGTTGTGTGATCAGTAGCAAACAACCAAGGCTCATTGGAGACACGTGCCCAGTGCTACATTTTTGGGAACACCAAAATATGTGCCTGGGGCTACGTCTGCTTGCATTTTTCAGTCCGCTGTCCGCTGTTTCTCATAGGTGCTGATGGCATGTCCTTCTCTTAAATCCGCCAGAGGTTGTTAATGACTTTGTGAATAATACAATAGGGCATCCAAATTTCATTCATAAATTGTAAAAGTATACCTTCTTAAACAGAATAGAATTTTAGATGAAAATGTAATATTTAAAGCAACACTCCACCTTTTTTCTTGAAAATAGACATAGAAAATATAACCTAGAGTTAAACATTTTGAATCCATTCAGCAAATCTCCTGGTCCAGTGGGAGCGTACCTGCGTAGATTCAAAATTGGTAAAACTCAACTGTTTAACTGTATAAGGAAAGTTATAAAATGAGTCTATTTTCAAAAACAAACAGTGTAGTATTCCGTTAAGGATTTGTTCAAATTCCTTGGTATAATTACAAGCAACAGTAACAGTGATGCTTGACAGACACCACTAATAAAACAATAACTTTACATCAGCTTGAAGATTCAAACTCCATCTGTACCTCTGTGAAACACATAAACCAACACACACAAATAGACGCATTTAAATATGGGATAATTTGTTTGTCGCAGCACCTCCACACCCCTATGGAAGTCCCCTGAGATTGTCATAATGAAAAGCAATGTCTCGCACTTAACACCGGGATCCAGGCACTCTCTCTCTCTCTCTCTCTCTCTCTCTCTGATAGAAGCTGGGGCTGTTTATTAAATGATGGAATTTGGCTGTTTCTTCCGCAGAATGTTATCAGCCGGAGAACAATCGTGCCCATGGTCGCACCCTCACTGGCTCGCCCGGCTGCTCATTAGCCACAGCATATTTAATCCAGAAGTTTCTTATCAAACGTGACACCTGCATCTCCGAATGCCACTTTCCCTGTTCATTGGCATGTATTTGGGTGAGTAGACTCCAAGGTGCTTTGTGGAGATTAAGAGAGGAAGAGAGAGAGAGAGAGAGAGAGAGAGAGAGAGAGAGAGAGAGAGAGAGTGAATGAGCGCTTATTTTATCATTTAGCGGGTCTGGACCATATCCAAGCAGTTTTTGTCTTGTTGTTGTAATTAGAAAGCCTTTTAAGCGATAACAGCTGCTGCTGAATATGAATATGGATAGAACCACATCAATTCTGCCTGAGATAGAACCCCCCCTCTCCCATCATTCCTCCCCCTCACTTACTGTTTTTCATACTGCGGTGATCTTAATAAAGGAGTAGGAAAGTGTAGCTTGCTGCTCGACTCGGTTATTTTAGCATTTTTGATTGAAGTCTTTTTTGACAGTCTGTGTTACATGTGAAGCATTCAAATCACAGACTCGCTGACAGGCAGTAACTCATTTCCATAGTCGAATATGTAATTAAGCTTCGTGACAGCTTCTTAATAACTCCACGCTGCAGCGTCAGTGCTATATGTTGCCCAGTTGATGTGTTGTTGAATTGAGATGCATGCTTGACAGTTGAAAGGTAGGCATATATAGCTCACAATACATGCATTATTAAATAAAAATATATCTGAACAAACAAGGGCATATTTGAACAAACAAAGCAACACTTTATTTTAGGGTGTCCTTGTTGCATGTTCTGAGTACTTACTATAGTAATTAAATATAATTGTGCATAATATCCACATTCTAACCCTAACCATAAGTGCATGTAGTTAATTAATGTTACTCAGTAGTTAAACTAATAGTTACATTGTAATAAAGACAACTTGAAATACTGTAAAGTGAGACACAAAAAAGTCAAGATAAAAAAAACATGTAAATGATTTGCTAAATATTAACAACAAAGGTAAACACAAAAAAGTGAAACAAAATAGTTCAGCAAAGGAATATATAAATATAAATATATACTAAATAAATAAATAAATCACTGATAAAATAAATACAGGTAAACATGAATAAAATAAGAAATCAAAGGAAATGTGAAGGGAGCATTAACAAAATAATTAAACGTATATAAATGTTAGTAAAGGGAAAACAAAGTAAATGGTAACAAAACTGGTTAATGTAAAAGTAAAATAATGTTAGGCAAACAGATAAAATAAATAAACAAATAAAAATGTTTTATAATAATAAACTAAAATGTTAACAAAATCAATAAACATTAGCACACAAAAAGAATTTAATAAAAATAAACAAACATTAACAAAATAGTTTAAAAGTAAACTATTAACAACTAAACAACTTAATGTAAAGCAATCAATAAAATTGATAAATGGATAAATGTTATGTGTATAAAAATGTAAAGGAAAACATTTAATTAAGTAAACATGAATATAATTATTAGCAAAGTAGGTAAATGTTAGTAAGCAAAATATAAATACAAATATGAAGGTAAATGTAAAGTATTTTAATCTTACAAGTTAAAAGAAATGTATAGATTTGTTTTTGTTATAAAATAAATAAAAATTCGGTTAAATAAACAGCTGCGCTCTTTCACATTCACCCATCACCTTCTCTTTCTTAGGAATTGTTCCACACATAACAGGACACCGCTGAGACCACACTAGGGATTATAGTCGATGACTGACATGCTATGTGAATCACTGTGTTATTTGTCCCAGTAGATCTTCAATGCGCTCACACTGGGAAGATTTTATGGCACTCTGTGGACTATCCTCTAGCTGATGTTCATGACCCTGTAGAGTCAAACCGATGCAACACTTTCATCTGCCTCTGAAAAAGAACTGCAGCTTCTCTAAAACAAATCTCGGAAGAAAATTTGAACTTTTATCTTGGGGTATTCAGTATTGTGGCTTGGGACCCTCTTCTTTTTTCCAGGTAATGGGATAGAATGAGAAAAAGGGTGGGAGGGACGGAAGGAGGGAGAGATTGGGAGAAAGGGAGGAGAGATACCCCTCAAGCGTGCGCCTCAGTGGGAAGAGGATTATGTGCTTCTGCTTTTCTACCTTCTAGCAAAACTCCCGATTGGTTTCAGGAAAACTCAATTAAACTTTGTCTCTGTCGACTTCGTCTTCGGTGAGAATCAAACTGAAATTCCTCTGACATAACATTGCAACCCTGAACCAGGAGACACAGGATTCCTGTTTTAGAATTTCAAAACAATAGCATGAAAGAACAATTCAGGGGAATTTTTTTACAGGAGTATTTCTTTAGAAAAGGAAGTCTTTTTTGTATTTTTTACTTTACTTTTATAGAACCTGCAACTATTTTAAACATAATAAATATAATTCCTATCTGTTGAGTTTCTAAAAACACAAAAAGGACAGAAAGTCCCTTGCCCTCTGATTTCCTGTGAAATAATAATTTCAATATGTTTATTTTTTCTTCTGTTCATATCACTATACCTGTTTATTGTATAAGCTTAAACCTCTTAAAAAGAAAGTTCACCCAAAAATAAAAATTACATCATCATTTAATCACCCGTAACTTGTTTAAAACCTATATAAGTTTCTTTCTTCTGTTGAACACAAATTGACAATTGATGCCAGCAACAAGAATTCTTTAAAAGGTCATATTTTGTGTTCAACAGAAGAAAGAAATTTATACAGTTTTAAAAACATAGGAAGAAGAGTAAATGAGGTCATTTTTATTTTTGGGTGAACTATCCCTTTAACTGTGAACCACCTTTTTGAACAATAACATGAAAAAAGCCCTAGCCAAACTTAGATGTTATTTTTTATGAATAATTTGAAATACTGCTTAAGATTATCATAGTTGTGAAAGCATTTATAGAAATGAAAGTGTACCAATTTTGAAGATTTAGAAGTTTCTTTAGACGTTCACAGTAAAAGTAAGAATTAAATATATATTTTTTAATTGATATAAACATTTTATTAAAATCAAAGCCATATGTCTAACCGCATTAGGATTTAAATTTGAAGTTGTCTCAAAAAATGACATGATATACCAAAATAGACCAAAAATGACACAAGATTGTCTCAAATCAGTCCATTTCTGTCAACATGTGAAACCTAGAATCTAGACCTCAGACCTGTCCAAAATATGATTTGTCATTCATTCATTCTATCACTCATCCATTCAATTCATTTTCCTTTGGCTTAGTCCCTTTATTCATCAGGGGTTGCCACAGCGAAATGAACCGCCAACTTATCCAGCATATGTTTTACATAGCGGATGCCCTTCCAGCTGCAACCCAGTACTGGGAAACATCCATACACACTCATTCACACACATACACTATGGCCAATTTTCTTTGGACTGTGGGGGAAACCGGTGCACATGGAGGAAATCCACGCGAACGCGGGGAGAACATGTAAACTCCACACAGAAATGCCAACTGACCCAGTCAGGATATGATTTGTCAATATTATTTAAAAAAATGGCATGATTTTGGAGTTTTTTACACTTTTGAATGATAATTAATTTAGGTTAAATTGTGTTAGAGAATAGAAAAAAATTAAAGAATGCAAGGCACTGAAAGTTAAATAGTTAAAAGGTTAAAAAAAAATGTTGTTTTTTTTTAAGGCTAAATCAAGATATGAAATTTGGTTACACTTGATATTAGTGTAGTATTATGCATTTATTACTTTATGCTTAACAGACAAAAGTACATATTATATCACGAATTCCATTTATAGGAAAGAACTTGCATTTCAATAGCACTGTAACAATTCAATTTTACATCTGTAACTTAAACCTAACCATACCATGAACTCGTTAGCAGTAAATGTGGAAAATTTCCAGAATAGCATTTAGTTACACTGATGTTTATCTTTAGTAGTTGAGGACACCTAATATAAAGTGTGACCTGAATTGTCTGTAGGTGGAATTACTGTCTAGATGGAGGAACTTCAAATCCTCAAGATAAACGATACATTTAGCCAACATTACAAATGTTCCCCATGACTTTCTGGCTGCTATCCACCAGTACTATCACAGGAAACTACAAGTGATAAGCCAACGACCACCGTTTCCTCTAGCTGTGATGTGCCAGGACTTTTTTTTTTCTCTCAGTTGACCCAAGATTCACCTTAACAGAGCAGCTCCTTCCCATCACAGACAGCCATAAGCCTGTCAGATATCAGTCCATCAAGAAATGAGACAGAGGGAGAGAGAAAGAGAGACGGCAGGCATGAAATATGAAGGGAAGAGGGTGAAAGTCGGTAGGGTTGGGATGATAAATCAAAAGATGAGGTCTACATCGTCTAATGACCAGAATAAACCTCTTTCCTGTTCAGTGGCAGAGCTCAGAGTCTCTGCAGTCCTTAAGCCGTGTCCCTCCTGATCCAGACATCCACTACCATCAAACCAGGATTTATAACGCATCACAACCCCATGACAACATCCAGCAGCTTCATAATCTCTTTTTTTTCTGCCCGTGCCTGACATTTCCAGCCTCGACATTCACTCAAGATAAGCCAAAAGCCCTCTGACAGGATAGAGAGCACATATAAAACACACGCTTAAGAATTTTACTGCCCCCTTTGCGGGAACTCATCAGTTCATGAGACGCATTGAGCTGTGTGTTGACTGCAAGTGCCAAAACATTTCATATCAGACAACACTCAACAACACATACTCTCTTACTGAGATCCTCAAAGGGAAACTTTCACCCAATTTTTCCAATGAGTGGTCAACCAGTATGGGTTTTCAATGGCAAATTCTATTGGTATCAACAAGTTCGGTTAGTTCTGTTTGTCACTGAACTTGGATCTAGCATTGGGCAAGTTGTTCAGTCTTACACCGAGGATCTGTACTTATCATCCAGGAGGGGGATGGCAATCCCCTTGTTGAAAAAAAAGACAAAAACCATTGCATCTTCTAAATAATCATCCCTCTTACATTTTCCTTTAGATCATAGGTGTCAAACACAGTTCCTGGAGAGCCGCAGCTCTGCACAGTTTAGCTTTAACCCTCATTAAACACACCTGATTGACCAATTGAGTCCTTTAGACTTGTTTGAAACCTACAGGTAAGTGTGTTGAAGAAGGTTTGGAACTAAACTCTGCAGGATTGCAGCTCTCCAGGAAGTCCAGAACTTTGACACCCCAGCTTTAGATGAATAATGTTTTGCATTATGTAAAACAGGCAAATGAGACATTACAATGCTCTACGTATGTTAATTTCTGAACAAAATAACAGTGACTGGCCAATCAGAATTGAGTTTTTAGCAGTCAGAATTTTGTTTAGACAGGTTATTATTATTATTTTTTGTGCTGTTTTAATTCCTCAAGCGCAACTTTTTTTTTGCTTGCAGACACCACTGTTTTTTTCTGAATGAATATAAAAATGTGCATATTGCAGTCGTGTAAAGAGGGAAGGGAATGGAATGTTATAGCAAAATATGTTTTTCCTAGTCTCATGAGTCAAAAAAACAAAAAAAACAAGTCAACTCTCAAGTCAGCTTTAAATGAGTTTGAGTCTTTATTTTAGTGACTTCCAAGGTCAAGCCACAGACTCGAGTTTCCATCTCTGAAAAATACCAGAATTTTTAACATTTAAAGAGATAGTTCACTCAAAAACGAAAATACTATCATAAATTCATTATGTTAGAAAGATATATTGAAAAAAATGTTGGAAAGAAGCAGCCATTAAATCCATATGCTTTTGCTCCTACCATGGATGTCAGTGACTGCTGGTTTCCAATATTATTCAGAATATCTTGTTTCAGTTCATCGGAAGTAAGAAATTGATAAAAGTTTAGAAAACCCTTGAGTTTAATGGTGATTTTCATTTTTGTGTGAACTGTCCCTTTAATTTTATAATGTACCAAGTCACAGGGTTTTCCTATTCCCTATGCTTAGGTTCTAGGCTTTATTTGTAAGATTAGTTTAGTTAAAATATTACAAAACTGCTACAATTTACAGGTGTTTAAATGTCATTATTTTGATGCTCAAAATTTTTAGCAGTTCACCGTGTGCTTGCTGAATAAAATTTGCCTGATATATTTACCAACAAATTGATACGCAATTGGAATTGCAATCTAATCAAAGACTTTTGAATCTGATTCTAATGGATCAGTGAAATTTACATCAGAAAAACCTTTGTTCTTGCTCTACTTGTACTATGGTTCAGGTCAATATAATGTGTCAAATAAACCAGTATAGGGCACATGTGAATACAGCTTTAGAATATGCATGCAGTACAAAACTGTCACCCTTTCAAAACCTCTGATGCGACCAGCATTAGGACAGTTAACTCTGCAATCTGCCTGACTATAGTAAGCTGCAGAGTTTGTGAGATATCCAGCAGTCTGGCCTAATCGATCCCGACCCCCCTTTCAATCTCTTAATAAGTTCTCAACTGAAAGCCCTTCAGTTCATCAGCGTTGTCTTTTAATTAAATGCAATCGCTGTGCCGCTCGCTGGCGGAGAGTCGACTCCTCCAGGGGCGCTGCTGTTTCAATACACTGATAATGAAATTTGACATTGCTGGAGATGTTCAACCATTATTCTATTTCTCTGTGTTCACAGATAAGTGCGATAAAGGCCTTTAAGTCTTTCATATCCTCCAGTCTTTTTTTTTTTTTTGTCAGAATGGAGAAGGGATTGTTCTGTTGAACTTACACATGTACTGTAAGTAGATTAATCAATTAAGCTCCTGCAGATAATAAAAAAAGTGGAGCACTTTAGCGGAAATATCAGTTTTAGTCAAGGAGAGAGAGCACTGGCAACAAAGAGTTATCTTTCTGCTCTTTAAACATTGAGTATTTGTTCGCGGAATGGCAAGTTATTACTGCTCACTTTTTCTTCTTTTGCTAAAAATGGGGTCATCGTTTTATCTTGGAAAAAGAACCATGGTTATTTTAGATCCACTGTATATGAAGGCAAGACATTGGGGTTTCAAGACCCCATGAAATGGAAATTCTAAGTTCTGTGGATTTCATTCAAGTGTTTTAGATTTTAGGTCAGCTATATAATATATACTTGAGCTGGGAATTATATATTTTTTTTGATGTTATAGACTCTCAAATATGATGACCTCTTTGTTAGTGACACCAAACAGTACAGTCTGGGTTTGCTAAGACTCCCTTTTGCTCACTGATTATGCATTTATTTGATTAAAACAATGACAAACTGACAGTACTCTAATAAAGTTTGGTTTATGTTAATGCTGCTGAAGTGGAAATTAAAAAAATGAAGAAACAGCCTTTAAAAGGATAGCTCTCCTAAAAATGAAAATTATGTCGTTTACTCATTCTTCATTTATTCCAAACCTGTTTGAGTTTCTTTCTTCTGTTGAACACAAAAGAAGATATCTTGAAGAATGTTGGAATAAAACAGCAATTGACTTGCTTTGTTCTACTATGGATGTAAATACTGCTTTTTTTTACAACATTCTTGAGAGTGTATTGTTTTGTGTTCAACAGAACAAAGAAATTTGAATTTCATTTTCATTCAAATACATTTTCATTTTTTTCCTTTAAAATGATTGCAATCTACACACACACACACACGCATAGATAAAGAATGATAAAAGAAACACTTGAAATTGTATTTTAGTTTCTTTCCATTACACTGAAAAAACACTTCACGAGAAACCTAAAAAAGGCCCCAACCTCAAAATTGACAGGTGTCTGCATTGTCTTGACTTAAAATATTTTAATATGTTAATTGTGTTTTTATGTGTTAATATGTTTTGCAATATTCCAAATTATATAAAAAATAGTCCTAGTAAAATGGATAAAAAAATTGAATTATAAACGATTTTATATAATTAATAATAATTTAATTAAAAGTAAATACAAGTATAATACACCTCTAAATGCCATCTGACATCTTCTTCTAAAATGAGCATTTTTCTCAGCCTCCAGTGATGAAAAACCTATTCTTTGCCACAGAAGTGAAATTGCTGAACCTACACATAGGAGAAAATGCTTATTTTAGAAGATTTCAGATGGCACTTAAGAGGTTTTTGCATTTGGACTCTTCAAATACAATGAAAAACAACAAACAAATAAGCAGAAGATTAATTGCACTCTAAAAATATATTAAAAATTATATTATAAATATAAAAAAAGTATTTTGTGATTCATGTTTATTTGAATTTTCAACATCAAAAGTCGACAGAGCAGAGATCAAGGTCCCATAAAGCAACTCACAACCGTAAATAAACCCCAAACACTTGTGAAATCACAATATACAGAAACTGTTATTTAACAGATATTCACTGTAAAAATGAGGCTTGAGGCTTGAAATTTTCATAAAAAAAATTGATGTGATCATTAAAAATAATGTGCATATCTATTTAAAAAAATTTATATTCTAGATTTATTATAAAATATTGAGAAAATTTAGCTAATAAAATAAAGATATAAATTTCACTTATTTTTTTAAGCAAACTTGTGCAATTATTAGGCTTAATTTGAGGAACGAATTAAGCTTATAAAAATGGAGGAAGGAGGTTTCATGTTTATTTTAAGAGAATTGACTCAATTATCCGGATTTGACTGAGATGTTTGCATTTGAATCTCAACAACTGCAGTGATCAGACGATATTTTGAAGGAGCAGATCAACAGTGAGCATGTTAAGAGGTAAGCATTAACAGTTTATAATTTTTTTATTTTATTGTCTCTAATAAGCTTTTTCAGGAAAGACATATACTGTTCATGTAGCTTGTTAGCTCAATAGCTAGCTCATGTTACTCAACAGCTTGTTCAGGAGCTTAGTTTTACGTGGCCATACAGTGTATATAGGGATACATGGGTATTTTTAACCACCCAACCCTATTTGAAAATGATTTGCTTGTATGTTCACTCTGAATTATATATTGAAATTTAACAAATTCTTTTCATTGTAATATTGAACAGCAGGGATCAGGCAACATTTAAGCAGGGTGGACGAACAACAGTGATCTTGTTAAGAGCTAGCTTATTAGCTTAGCTTTTAGCTATTCAATTAGCTTTTATATATTTTATATGTGTGAAATCCAAATACTGTATGAACTTGTGTCATATGTTATTTGCATATATTGCCATATATCAGATTTCTATATGGGGTATTGCGTTTCTATGTTTAAACAAAGTCAGTTTCATGTTTTGGGGTTCTTAAAAACAGTAAAAAAAATGTATAATAAAAATTCTACAAACTTTACAATTAACTATTCTTCATGATTGTAAAACCTAATATTTGCTTGCTTAATTTTTCAGATTAATGAAGAAAACATTCACAATATTTTCCCATAATGGATGCCATAGAGCAAGTATTTTTATAATGTTATATGTGTATTATTATTATTATTATTATTATGAAATATTACTGATTTCTACACTTTTGTTGCATCAGACCTCACATCAAATCAGAGACGAGACAAGAGCTGTTGTCCTCTGTTGCTGGTCCATTTGTACGAAAAAGAGGAAGACCTCATCCATGAGTACAATGTAAGTGTCTTAAACTGTTACAGATATTTATGGTTTTCAGAAAACTGCATTTTATATTTTTGCATTTTTTACAAAAACAAAAATATAGCTCAATCACTACACTGTTGAATGCACTATTTCTTGTATAAACATGCTTTTTTTTCATAAACTTATTTCTTTTCTTTTCTTTTTTCACTAGTATACATTTTGAAAACACCCTGTCCATTATTAGTCAAAATACTTGAGTTTATGTTATAGTGTCAGTCAGCACAGTCTACTCAAACATTTTGGAGAATTACTGTTCACAGGGACACATGTGGTTTATTTCCTGATGTCTTTGCATAAAAGCTATTGTAAGGAAACCTTAAACACATGAAATTTATAATTGCATAATTTCATGATAATAATTGTAATGTTTGCTTTACAGTGTGAGACTGCGGATGCACAGAAAAGTGCTGTCTGCCAGAGGGATGAACAACCATGAGGACTTCTGCATTGTTTTGGAGGATGAGCGAGTCATAGCTGGCTTGGAAAATCTGTTTAAACTGCTTAACTGGATTTATACAAATATTCCCCAAATTAAAATCACCCAAAAACAAACTTATGTTAAGTTTCTGACACAAATCCACTGCTACAACCTCTTGGTGAAATTTCACTGCATTGATTGATTTGATTGTGTTGCTAATATTTTGAGATACAGCTTTTATAAATATATACATGGTACAAATACAAATATACAAAACAATACACAGATTCTGTCAGATTTTGTCTAAAATGTGACTATACAAAAGAAAGTTTGTGTATGCACAGATTTAAAAATTACTGAAAATATTTTCCATGACATGGATAAAGCACTTTTTCAGAACTTAAAACTGCTGTAAATTCTAAATAGATTTGTTTAACAAATTGTACGTACCATTTTGTTATCAGGGTAACATGTAATAAAATGTTTGGCAAAAAAATGCATTTTGTATGTATTTCATTATAAATGATATATTTTACATTTTATTAATAAGTCATTTTGATAAATATGAGTAAATTGTGGTGGATTTGCTTAATTTAAAAAAGAACAAAAAAATTTTAGTAATTTCACATGATTCATTCAAGTGGGGCGGCGTGGTGGCTCAGTGGGTAGCGCTGTCGCCTCACAGCAAGAAGGTCGCTGGTTCGAGCCCCGGCTGGGTCAGTTGGCATTTCTGTGTGGAGTTTGCATGTCCTCCCCGTGTTCGCGTGGGTTTCCTCCGGGTGCTCCGGTTTCCCCCACAGTCCAAAGACATGCGCTATAGGTGAATTAGGTAAGCTAAATTGTCCGTAGTGTGTGTGAATGGGAGTGTTTGGGTGTTTCCCAGTGATGGGTTGCATCTGGAAGGGCATCCGCTGCGCAAAACATGTGCTGGATAAGTTGGCAGTTCATTCCGCTATGGCGACCCCTGATTAATAAAGGGACTAAGCCGAAAAGAAAATGAATGAATGAATTCAAGTGGTAAATGGTGGTTGATTTGCTTAAATTATAAAAGTACATTCCACTAACAATATTAAAATCATCATCTATCAGTCAAAAAAATGTAGTAATTTTCACATGATTCATTCAAGTGGTTTTTGCAAAAAAAAATCAAGTTTTGAAAACTACTTAAAAAATAATATGTGCAATAGTGTTACCACTATTTTTTTAAGTAAATAGCACGACTGATCTTTTACAGTGTTTTTTACAGTGTAGATAAGTTATTGAATGTTAATATATGAAAATAAATAAATAAAAACTTTTCCTGGTAAAACTTTGCTCAATATCCCTTTTGGTGACTTTACTTCATAAAAAACCTTCTGCAGTCATTAAAAGCAGGACAGTTCAATAAAACATGTTTTACAATGAGAGGAATTTTGCTGAACAAACACTAAGCGGTGTCTTCTCGAACCTCTTTTCAAATCCACAAAGAAAAAAAAAAAAAAGCAACCTCACCTTTACTGTAAACCGCACAGTTGCTCTTTCCATCTTCAGCACTGACCCACATGATATCCATCAGCCAGCGAGGACCTCCATTCAACACCAGCGAAACCTGCAACACAAAACGCACTCCTTCAGCTGCTTCTCTCAAATACACACGTAAACCAACCAACTACAGCTTACAACTTGCCATTTTTGCTTTCAAAATGCATCAGATGATTAGTGACCAGCATGTGGACGCAACATTCAATGGTGAGACTGTTACTTTGAGAGCTTGTTTAAACAAATTCATCATTCCCGAAGGCCCTACACCTTCATCTGTCTGTGTGTATGTGTGTGAGGAGAGAGGCGCAGGCTACACCCCATCCTGTTCAACCTCTGAATGGCTGTATTGTTTGAATGTTCCACCTGATCAGATCTCATCCTTTGGGAGGTTTGGAATCCAGAAAGGAGCGCATGGACTTGGAGAGAGAAGAAGCAGAAAGCTGAGCTCTGATCTTTAGACACATTGTAGAGCCTCTATCTGCAGCATCACAGCTTCCTGACAGCGACACACAGGGATTTTAAAGAAACGGCATGGCTTTCAAAAGGACAGGTGGAGGATTTGATTTCATAACTGGAAGCAGGATGAGGGAATTATGTTGAAAATTCTCTTAAAACAATTACAACAACAGCTACAACAAAAAAAGCATGCAATCACAGTTGTGTGATAGCTTTGATGTTGCTAAATATATTGTTGTGGAAAAAATGTACTTGCACGTAATTTGCTATTAATAAAATAAAAGACCACTTACAACGAAGTTTTACTTCAAAGTATATTTTATATAAATTTTTAATAGCCTCATGTTGTTATTTAAAAACATTATTTTGTATTATTAATTAATTTATTAATATTTAGATGTTTGTCTTTTTAATATTACATTTAAAATTTATATATTTAAAGGTTTAAAAAATGTGTAACATATTTCATCATATACTTGACAGGAGTTTGATATAAATAATATAATAATAATAAAAATAATAATAATAACATTATTTAAGTGCATTTGGACCATAAATGCTAATCTGTACATTTTAGTAGAACACTTTGATCATATTTCAAAACTAGGATCACGATAATGATAAATAACAAAATATTGATGAAATCACATTCAAACTTGAGTCTTCCTAAGCAGGTCACAAATAGTACATTTTTCACCAAATTGCAAGTACTATAAAATTTACTATAAGATTTCTATAAAAAAGAAAGTTTTGTAGAAAATCTTGTAGAAAATGAATGAATGAATACTAAGTACACTAATACATTTGTACTTAAATTACTTTTATAATTACTTTTTGAAAAGTAACTTAATTAAACATGAACTTTTAGTTTTAGTGTACCTTTTAGTTTTCACCACCATATTTCATGCATACCGTATATATTGACATAAATTTTCATTGTTTCATTGTTTAAGCATGTGCAAATGCCAAACAAATCTAACTTTCTTTAGTTGAAAAACGTTATGCAAAATATCTGAATGAATGTAATCTTCTTTAGTTAAAAAGATTATTCAGCAAAATATATAAACTCTCTGCTTCTCTGAATTGATTTATACACAACTGCTCAATTTATTTACAGCACAAGGCAAGTACATTAAAAGTGTAGTAAAATTACCTAAAATGTAACACTAATAACTAACTTTACTTTTTCAGCTGATAAGTAATTTAATTACACTAACTAGTTACTTTATAACTCAATACACCCAACAAATATGCAAGTGACAGCACCCATCAGAGGGAAGAGCTTGCAAAATGACCCACCAGCAGCACTATAAAAATGACCATAATTTTAACAGCCAAAATCTGTAAAACAAAAACTGTTTAACACTAATAGTAGATTTCCTTCATAGTGAAATTGCTTGATATTTTTTTTCTCATCAGTTATGTACATTAGAGTTTTGTTACATCTAATGTTGAAGTATAATGTTTGTTGTATTACTTTAGTGTCATGTGTGTTATTAAGATTGTGTTTAGCAGTTGTGTGAATGACACTAAACACCTTCTATATCTTAGTATGTTTCTCTGCTTGTGGAAAAGCTGTTTGTAATGAGCATTGGTTCATCATTTGGCTTTCTCACCCCCACATGGTTGTGTTTTTGTCCGTGTAACAGAGATACAATGTGTAGATTTTTTGTATTACAAAACACTGGTGTATTAACAGTATAAATGAATGATATATTGTACCGTTACATTTAGCAATGTCTTTGATATAGTTTCTACCATATTTTAATGCTAAAAATTTGGAAGTCACAGCTGCAATTATTTTTACCATACATTTTATAGATTTTTTGCAGTGATGACATTGACAGATAGGGGTAAAATATATTATTTCTGTAAAAAGTACTATTTTTACAACTATATTAAAGCATACTTTTATTTTCCTTTTGTGTCTGTCTCTCCATGTCTAATAGGCCATAAGACAAAGCCATGTCAGCCCTGTCTGGGACTGACCAGTCGGCAGGAAGATGATACGATTCAGCAAAAATGCAGATTTGGCCCGAGAGAGAGAGGGAGCGTGTGCTCCTGGAGAGATAAGAGCATTGATAACAGTCTGAGAGTCTGGAAAGCATTGGGTTCTCTTTCCTCCCCACGGGGACTTGAAGGGATGATGCTGTTTCAGAGCTGGACGTCTCTTCACCCCTACAGGTAACACAGATCATATCCACTTCACCTCAAAGGGCTGTGGTGAATTAATCTGAAATTAGTACAAATTGATGACATGGGGCTCTACTTGGGGTCTCTTCATATTAATGTAGGCATTCATGCCAAACTTAATCAACATACAGGGGTCCCATGAATCTGCTTAGTGCTGGAATACACATTTTAAAGCACTAGGCACATCGACATGCGTCTTGGTTCAAAGTCTGTGACTTTAGAAGTTCGCATTTGTCCATCGTATTATGTGATTAATGCTTCCTCCTTCCAGAAAAATAACCATTAGTCTCCAAAGATAGAAACAAATTACAATAATTTTAACTTCATGAGAAATAACAGTCAATTTTATAAAGGTTACCTTTTTGAAATGATGACATATGAGGATGACAAATGTGTTCAATGTGGCTAACAGCCTTCAAAATGTGTTTTAAAATCAGCTGAAAATATCAAACATCTACTGGCTGAATGGAGTCTTTGTCTAGCATACATCTGTCAACTCGGACTGGCATTGACTTTCAGCATTGACTCCTTCATATTTTAAATCAAGACAAAATCCAGGGAATAAGTTTACTCTAGCCTCCAGCCTTTAGAAGAATTTATTAAGATATATTTTGGTTTCTTGACACATCCAATCATATTTAAAGACATTACTAAGTGAAGTTTATTCGTAAACTAATTTCGAGAGGAGCGCGTGATCATGATTGATACCAGCTGGTCCACATTAGCTAATACACGTTCCACCAATCAGAGGATTCCTAAACCGCTATAAATAACCAGAGCATATTCTTCAGTCACATTCGTCTTGAAGAAGCCTGGACCGTACTAGCGCTAGCATCTGCAGACTAAACAATGGACCACTCGTCAACTACTACCGCCTCAACACGGAAAATAACAACACCAACTACAACAATGACAACACCAGCAACAACAACAACAACAACACCAGCTATTTCGATTACCCGGAGAACAACCCTCAAGATCACCCAGCTCCGCCTGAGACACTCGCGGCATCTCACCACCACTTGGCCCCGCGGAGCTCCACACCCGAGTCCGAGGCTGTTTCCAGAGGCCGAAGATTGACCCGCTCCATTTCATCTCGCCTCCACCGCACAAGATCCTCATCTCCCTCAACACCAAGATAACAGAACATTGCACCTACCTCATCTTATGTTCCGCCACCTCCCTCATCCAACCGGCGAAAAGGATCACCGTTGTTAGAACTCAGGAAACACCTCTCAGACTTCGGCATCCACGCTCCACGATCCCTCAAAAGATCGGAACTCTCAAAATTACACTCCAACGCCACTTCAGAATCCCATTCACCTCCATCTCCACCAGCAGAGAACACCAGGAAATTCTCTCCTGCTACACTCCATACCATCCTCAAGGAAAAGAAAAATCAAAACAAAAACACACCACCACTCTCCCACCAGACCACGCCCCCAGGATTCCCAAGCTCAACTTTCAACTCTAACCACCACCCACCCACAAGACTACAACCAAACGGACTACAATTCCCACCCTCGGCGCTCTCAACCCTACTCTACAAGATTTCTCCACATTTGCAGCTACTGCGGCGGCGCCCACGCCCGATTAGTTCTGCCCAGTTGGAAATCAAATTAAAAAAATCAAGAAATTACTTGTCGACTCCTGTCAACATTTCCCAACTAGCTCACGAATTGCGTACTCACCCTGATACTAACTTCTCTGAATTTCCCATTGCAGGTCTAACCCACGGATTCCACCCGGGCGTTTCAGCTCTTCCTTCCTCCAACCTCTTCTGCCCTAATCTTCAATCAGCAATAACGGAACCAGAAACAGTAGACCTTAATTAAAAAAGAAACAGACAATAAATTCATGATAAGTCCATTCTCCGCTCCTCCGTTTAGCGTCTCTCGCATCAGTCCTATAGGCATCGCCACTCGAAAAATTCCCTCATCTCCGCATAATTCAGCTTCCCTGGCACTAATAACACCATTCCGCCAGACGGATTTTCGCTTCACTACCACGATATAGATCAAGCTTCTCTCTTATCAAATAGCCGGACGTAACGCTTGGCTCGCAAAAGTCGATATATTTCAGCATTTTAAAATCTTGCCAATTCATCCGAATTTGGCATCTTTTTGGTATCCAGTGGCGTTCCTTTATTCTACTTTGCAGTCCGACTTACTTCGGTTGCAGAAGTAGCCCCAAATTTTCGATACGCTTTAGAAGCTTTATGCTGGATCCTATCCAACAGTTACGGCCTCCTAATCCATATTTTAGACGACTTCCTCATCATTTCCCCTCACGCTAGCCGCCCGCTAAATATCTAGCGATCACTCAAAGTTTTCGCAGATCTCGGCATCCCCCTCGCAGAAGAGAAACTTCTGGACCCAGCACTCCCATTGAATTCCTGGGTATTAAACTAGACTCCGATAAATTCCAAGCATCTCTCCCCAAGAGAAATCGACCGCATTATCTCCCCTTCCCTAGTCTTCTTAGAGAAACAGAAATGTACTAAGCGCGAATGCCTTTCCATCCTCGGGCACTTTAAATTCGCAACGCAAATCCTTCCCCAAGACAGACTTTCATTACCCACCTCCTTCAGCTCACCACTTCCGTACAAGGGCTAGAAGACTCCATTCTCCTGAATATTCACAGTCGCGACGTACCCAGCTTATGGATCTCATTCCTTAAGCAATGGAACGGCCGTTCAGTTTACAGTGACTTAATTCTATCGATATCAATCTATACTCCGACGCCGCCCCTTCCGTCGGTTCGGGGGATATTATCAAGGACACTGGTTCGCCTCACCATGGCCCCCGCAAATGCTTAAACACCAACAATCGTCATCCTTGTTCGAATTATACCCACTAGTCGCTGCAGCCATCCTATGGGAAAATAATTGGTCCGCCTCCAGCATCCTCATACATTGCGACAATGAAGCTACAATACAATGTATTAATAATACGGCGCTTTCACTCCCCGCCCTCATGCCCCTTCTAAGACGTCTTATATGGACATCAGCTAAAAAACAATTCATAATGACTGCTAAACATGTACCAGGTTGCATAAACTGAATTGCTGATTCTCTCTCTCGTTTTTTTTTCTCCAGAAATTTCAACTATTGGCTCCAGAAGCAGATCCTCATCCTACACCTGTCCCTCCCTATTCAGAAATGATATTGCCATAAACCAACCCCTACATATCCTTCGTAATTTTTCCCTTTCCCTCATATTACAAGCAGTAGCCCCCGAACCCTGCAGTCATATCTCACAGCTTAGAACACATTCATACACTTTCATTCTCTATATCTTATACCTTTTCCAAAATTCTCCCTCCTTACAATCACCTCATCCATTTCCTACCTACATATTTCCAAAAAATTATACAGGCCAGCACAATCAGGAGTTACTTAAGCGGGATCCAAATTTTCCATAAATTAATCCACGGATCCCCCTCAGAGGCTATTCTAATTCACAAACCATACTCCTTATCAAAGGCATTCAGAAATCCCACCCCTCCACCCCAGACCCCAGACTACCTATTACACTCAACATCCTCTCCAAATGCATACAACTACTACGCACAGGCTACCAGACCACCCACACAGCACACACCCTAGACGCTATGTTCACCCTTGCCTTTTTCGGCTTCCTCAGATGCTCAGAATTTACAATCACATCCAAATTCAACCCCCTCACACACCCCACTATTTCCGACCTAACCATACAGGATAAAGAAACCATTTCTTTCTTCATCAAACAGAGCAAAACAGACCAAACCCGCAACGGTCATTTCATTTACATCTTTGACCTCCCCTCCCCCACACACCCCTTTCAAACCCTATCCGCCTTCTTACAGCTGAGGAAGTCACAAGACCCCAACCCTTCCTCCCCTCTTTTTACTGACGACGCTAACCGTCCAGTAACCCGTTTTTGGTTCCAAAAACACTTAAAAGATATATTACGTATATCCGGCTTCTCCCCCGAATCATTCTCCAGCCATTCCTTCAGAATTGGAGCAGCCACTACAGCAGCACACAACGGGCTCTCCCAGTGCCAGATACAGGCCCTCGGCCGCTGGTCCTCAGACGCCTTCAAAACCTACATTCGACTCAACCAACACCACCTCAGGGAAGCCCAGCTGTCTCTCACCAGACGATATCCACCATCCAGGGCTCAAGGGCACGAGCATGACTCTGCCATTTCCCTTTCTCTTTCCTCTTCTTCTCTTAGCGTGAGTTACACTCACGCCCCCCCACTCACTCCCTCTCACCAGCTCCATCTCCCGCGGAGTTTAGAGCCGACTCCCCCGGAGTCACGCCAAGCCCTTTCCCCGGCCACCCCTTCACCTGCCACGCTTCCAGCAGGAGCCTCCACTGCCCCCTCCCTTTCCCATCTCTTGCAGGACCCCTACCCCCCTCGGGGCTCCATTCCCCCGGAATGCCCTCGAGCCCCTCCCCCCCCCGAAGCCACTCTCTGGAGTGCCCAAGTCCCTTCCCTCTCGAGGCTCCACTCCCGCGGAATGCTCCCGAGGCCCCATCTACCTCGAGGCTCCACTCCCCCGAGTGCCCCCAAGGTCCCATCCCTTGAGGCTCCACTCCCCCGAGTGCCCCTGAGGCCCCATATTCCTCGAGGCTCCACTCCCCCGAGTGCCCCCGAGGTCATATCCCTCGAGGCTCCACTCCCCCGAGGCCCCACTTCTGCACAAGTCTGCCACCGTCCCTCCCAAGCCATTAGCAATCCTGCACTCTCTCGCTCCTTCCTGCGGTAGATCCTCCGCATCTCCTTTCTCTCCTTCCAGCGTCGAGTTTCTCCGCATCTCTTCCCTTTCTTCCAGCGTGAACGATTCCGCTCTTTTCTCCAAACCCCCCCACCTCTAACCCCTACCCCCTTTACAGCGTCGATTTATTCCGCTACTTTTTTCCTTCAGCGTTGAGCATTCCGCTACTCTCCTGTCTCTTAGCGTCGAGTTCTTCCGCTACTCTTGTCTTTCTTCCGCATAAGCCATCACTCCCCAAGCTATGACTCCCCCGGAGTCTCCCCGAGCTACGACTCCCCCGGAGTCCCGCCCAGCCCACCTCCCACAGGAGTCTTCACCGCCCCCTCCCCGTCCCAGACTCCCGTAGGAGGCCAAGTGATAGCTCTCACTCACACGAAGTAGCCGCAGAGCGCCGACTCCCCCGGAGTCAATCACCAACCGAACACGCCCAGGCCTTTATACCCTCCTTTCCATACTTTTCTAGCGTTGAGTTCCTCCGCATCTCCTGTTCCCATTTCTTAAGCGTCGAGTTTCTCCGCATCTCTTTCCTTCCTTCTAGCACCAAACGCTCTTGCTTTCCTCCACCCCCCCCCCATCCCCCTTCTTCCCACCCCTAAAACCCCACCCCCCTTCTAGCGTCGATTTACTCCGCTACTTTTCTTTTCCAGCGTCGATTTATTCCGCTACCTTCCTCTTCCTAGCGTCGAATTCATTCCGCTACTCTTTCCTTCTTCGCATAAGCCATCACTCCCCAAACTCGGACTCCCACGGAGTCTCCCCGAGTTTACTCCCTTCGGAGTTACGCCCCCCCTGCCTCACTTCACCCCCTCTCCTGCAGGAGCACTCATCAACCAAACCTACCCCGACTCCTGCAGGAGCCCCCCTCCCAGAGTCTGACTCTCAAGGAATCATCCAGCCCCTTCCAGGCCATACTCAGACTCTCCAAGAACCCGTGCCCAAAACCGCTCCCGCAGGAGCCTCTCTTCTCTCCATCAATATTTATACCCAGCAGCCGGGTATAGCATTGATTTTGCCTTTTGGGGGGTTTCTTCAATACGCGGCTGCTGTCCCGAGCTAAGCATTTTGGGGAGTTCTCGAGACCTACCTGAACTCAAGCTCCCCTCTCGCCCTG
>CAIGQV010016734.1:925081-955075 GCA_903798115.1 Danio jaintianensis | reverse complement strand
GGGACAGCATGCCAAACACGCTTTATAATCAATCATTAGCTAAGGGCGAACTCTTGAAGTGAAGTTTATTCGTAAACTAATTTCGAGAGGAGCGCGTGATCATGATTGATACCAGCTGGTCCACATTAGCTAATACACGTTCCACCAATCAGAGGATTCCTAAACCGCTATAAATAACCAGAGCATATTCTTCAGTCACATTCGTCTTGAAGAATCCCCCCTTCCACCCCTACTTCTCCCCCTTCTCAAGGGCAGCACGGAAGCTCAGTGGCTAGCACTGTTGCCTCACAGCAAGAATGTCACTCGCCCAAGCCTTCATCTTGCCAAGTCGACATTCCTGTGTGGAGTTTGCATGTTCTCCCCGTGTTGCGTGGGTTTTCCCCGGGCTCTCCGGTTTCCTCCCACAGTCCAAAAAACATGTAACACAAGTTAATTGACCAAACAAAAATTGACACTATAGACGATCAATTCTCCAGCTATCCAATTCATATCTTTACATCCAATCTACTTTACCAAGTAGGGGAGTTCTCGAGACCTACCTGAACTCAAGCTCCCCTCTCGCCCTGCAACGGGAGGGAGCCCCGGGCTCGAGGATCTTATGAGCTCAGGGCTCTCTCCCGGGACAGCATGCCAAACACGCTTTATAATCAATCATTAGCTAAGGGCAAACTCTTGAAATGAATCTGTGTTAAGAGATGCATGTGATTTATGTTTTTTTTTCTCTTGAAATGTTTTTTTTATTATTGTAAATGAAAGTCATATTTAGGTCACTGTTAGTTGTTTAAGTAAGTCTGCTGTAAAAGGTGGAACTGTTTAATCCAACTGTATGAAAAGGATATGTCCATATTTGTGCATTATCACCTGATTTTTTTAACATAATGTTAACTCCCTACTGCAGCAGCAAATACAAGATAGAAACCGATATGTTAAAAAGTAGAAAACTGATATGCTAAGAGTTTTGCAAGTTTCTAGAAATAGAATACTGACACGTAAAAATGTTTTTTCAACAATTTAAAAAAAATATATTTTCAAATTTTCTGATTTTGCTTTCAGGAAGTAAACTAATCCTTTAATAAATAAAAAGCCAAATATAAAAATTGAAAATTAGTACTTAATATTTTAATGAAGCAATATTTTATCGGGTAACTGTAGTTTTAGTAAAAAAAACATTTTGCTTTGTGTGTTTTTATTTTGAATGCGTATATTTGCCAAGACACATTTACACAGATTTAGTTTTAACTCACTTTATAGTCAGGTACAAGGATATATGGTTCTGTAGATTTTGTTGCTAGCATACTTGACTTGCCATTAAGCATCAATCAGTGTATAAAAAGTTTGGGTGGGCAAACAAAATTAGAAAATCTAAAAATTAGTTGTTTACGTTTTAGATTTAATAGTAAAGTACACAAAAGTGCTTTTGTACTGTGACTCAAGTAAAATCCAAAAGTACTTTTTACTTTACTAACTAAAGTGCTTGATTTTTGCACTTCATCCCCTATTAATATGTTTGACTTTTCTCTCTTTTAACAAAATTGTCAATAATGTCATTATTAGCTCTCAAATGTACATCCCTATTTTTAAGTCTAGTTTCACTAAGGTCCACTCATGGAAAAAGAAAACTTCTAGATTCACTACTGAGCGACAGTAAATGTGATGCTTACCAAATACCAACAAAAACAGGTGAGAACCAAACAAACATTTCACACACTCTGTTTACCTTGCCCTGCATCCTCACTTACAGTACATGTAGTGTGTCTTTTTAAAGCCTCACCTTCAGAATGGAGCCGCAAAAAAGAGAGAGAGGGGTTTGTGCGGCTCTGACTGTGTGGGAATACTTCATGAAAAAGACAGAGTCTACACAGCACTCCAGTCTCCTTGAGTCATTTCTTTCTCTTTCTGCCTGTCTCTCTCTCTCCGCTGAATCCTCTTTCCCCTTATCAGGCCAGCACAGGCCTCCATCGGCCTCTCCCCGCTCTGACAGGAGCAACAACAATGGGCCTGCGATACCAGTCCGCTTCACAGGGTAAACCTGCCACGGGCACAGATTACCCGTGACACACACACTCGCTCGCTCGCTCGTACACTCCAAAACACAACACCACCTTCTCCAAGGCCTCAAAATACAAAACAAATGGACAGAGAAAACATTTTCAATGATTTCACTGCTCTGCCTTGTTCTTTTCAGTCTGTCCGTCCAGGCTCTCTGTCTGTAGCCTTGCTGTAATTAGCTGCAATTCAATAATACCAAGGACAAATTATGTTGGCAAAGGCAGATCATAAATGCCAAACGCATCAAAATAATAAAAGTATAATAAAGCATGTGTGCTGTTTAATTTCTTTATTTTTATTTCTGAGACCAAAGTAATGACCATCATATTTTTGATTTAAAGAAAACAGATAATAAAATATCATTCTGTGTAACAGTTTTTATACCAAAAATTGTCAAGTATTTTTAGAGCAAGAATCATTAAATGAACCATTAGCCTATTTACACTTCACAGTGCAATCTCAACATCAGCTGCAATTTTACATCTTTTAAAATCATTATCCGTTAGCCACTGTATCTGTCAGAATGTAGTTAAAAATATATACAATATAATCAAATTTTGTTTGATCATTTATTCATTCATTCATTTTCTTTTTGGCTTAGTCCCTTTATTAATCTGGGGTTGCCACAGCGGAATGAACCGCCAACTTATCCAGTATATGCTTTATGCAGCGGATGCCCTTCCAGCTGCAACCCATCACTGGGAAACATCCATACACACTTATTCACACACACACACACACACACACACACACAATACAGACAATTTAGCTTACCCAATTCACCTGCACCGCATGTCTTTGGATTGTGGGGGAAACCGGAGCACCCAGAGGAAACCCACGCGAACACGGGGAGAACATGCAAACTCCACACAGAAATGCCAACTGACCCAGCCGAGGCTCGAACCAGCGACCTTCTTGCTGTGAGGCAATCTTGCAACCCACTGTGCCACCGTGAAGCCCTATCATTTATACTTCAATGTATTTTAATAAGTACAGTAAGAATAAGTAAGTTATTTGAAACATTAAAGTAGACACTTTACTTGCATTTAATATATTTTATACGTATATAAAATAAAATAGCCTCAAAAAGCATTCCATCTAGTAAGTAAAAATTAAATTCAACTGTCAACTTTTTTTTTTTAACTTAGTATCATGAACTCTTTACAAAGAACTTTCCCAGGAAAACTGGGTTATCATTTTTACATTTTGCCAAATTTAACTGAATTTACCATTTAATTCACCCCAAATAAACCAAAAAATACCAACCTTGTCCCTTCCTCTAGTGGTTGCCTCAATCTTCCCAGGGAAAGGTCCCCACGTGGTGCCCAGTAAAAGTGCCTGACAAGAACAAATCTTTCTCTCTTCTCCTTCACAGATAATTTTCAGCTCCCCTGTTGGAGGAAGAAAATACAGTTATAACTCAAAGAACAGACCAAATTGTTTGTCTGGTTTTTAATGATTGCAGTATAAAATGTCTCATCTAAGCGCATTACCGTTACTAAGACCGTTGTATTTATTTGTCACATGCAAATTTGCTGCTCAAGAAACATTTATTTAATCCAACAGCTTTGGAAACTGTATATATACATTTTTAGGATTCTTAGATGTTTTGTACAGCTATAGAAACAAAAATGAGACTACTTAAAAATTCTCTGTTGCTCTGAATGTTCTTGATTTACTAGCTGTGTTTGAGTTCAATGTAATTTTTTTTATTCTATAAAGTATTGATAACATTTCTTCTAAATTTCAAACCGTCACTCAAAGCTTTCTTTCTAGAAAATAACAATTGGTCAAACTAACAAATGTTTTCCTTTGTTGTGATTGAAAATCTGGGTATCAAGAAATAATAATAAAAAAAAAATTATAAAAATTAAAAAAATCAATAGATCGGCAGTCTTTGTCTAAAAATGAATATAAGCATGTCTGAAAACAAGACATCTTTTCTGTTATTTTGACCAATTGTCATTTTATGCTGTAAATTACAGTACATTTTTGGCATCAGTAGTTTGAAAGACCAAACAAAATTTAATTTTGCTCAAAGGCAAAAAGTTGCCTTTTTACATTGTCATCATTAAAAAAAAAAAAAAAAAAACATTTACATACATTTATTTACTGTCACTTTGTTGTACTAAATTCTTTCATGAATAAATTAATAAACCTTACTAACCCAAATATTGTATTAATTATTCTATACACTGTGTTTTGTGTTATGAAATTAATTTAGTTACAGTTTTAATCCACCTGGTGTGACCTGGGGTTTAGTGTCTTGCTCAAGGGCAAGAAAGCTGAAAGTGTTGATGCCATTCAAACCAACGTCCTAACAATTACCAGCTGAGATCTTTACCCACAACACTGCACCACTACATGAGCAGTCTAAACCCCAGTGTGAGCATCTCCCAAATCCTGGAGCTCAATTAGAAATCATACACCCATCCGTCTGACCCTCTCCTGGGTGACCCTGCCTGTCTCTTTGATTAGGCTTTCGCTCACTGCTTTGACAGGGCTTCAGATAAGGTGGATTAAGCCTCTTTCTGCTGGAAGTTTTGATGTGAACAGTGCGGAAGCGTGCTAAATTATCCAGTTTCAGGAGGAGATGCGAAATGCCGGCAGATGGATTGATAAATAAAGAGAATCTGGAGGCAGTGCTTTCAGGAGATCAGGGTTAAGCCTTTACACCAACCCCCTCTCTGAATTAATACATGTCTTTAACTACAGAAGGGCACCAGTCATGACTCAAATAATAATAGTATTTTTTTTAAGTTTCATATTTTTACACATAAATACTTTAGATGACAACATGTGTTTGTATTTGAGATCAATTTAAGAAACTAAATGTAAAAAAAATTGTCTTGGAGCTAACTACAATTATATTTAAGTAGAAGTGTTAAATAGACTCACTAACTAACATGAACAAACAATGAACGATTTGTTACTGTATTTTTAAGTCTTTATCAGGTCAGAGACTGCAAACTTTAATTCAACATAAAACCACATTATGGAACTAAACAGGTTTGTGGATGTCAAAGTGTTTGTTTACCTAAAAATTTAAACGTTATTATTATTTTCTCACCCTCATGTCATTCCAAACGTGTATAGCTGACATTATGTGAAACAAAATAAGATATTGTGAAGAATGCTAATTACCCAGTAGTTTCCTTTCTCATTGATTTCAATTGAATGAACACAGAACACAACAAAAGTCAGTGGGAAGCAAAACTAATTAATTTGGTTTACATTAAAGGTACATTCACTGTCAAATGTACATTCATATGCTAAAACTTTTTTTCTTTGCATTTTTTAATTTACATATTTGCATTGTTGTTGTTTACCAGGAGACTACATAATAACCTCCACTTCAAAATTGTTGGATTTCCTGCCCCTAAAATAATATTGTTGAGAAAACGAACAAAACATTATCCTTAGCATTTTCAAATGAAACCAAAAGAAAAGCCTAAAAGACACACTTTTTGATCTTTAGAATAACATGCACAATTTATTCGCAGTTAGCACAGCAATGTGTATTAAAGATATAGTTCACCTAAAGCCCTAAACTGATGCTAAAGTGAAGAAACTATAGAATAAAGTTGTTATTTTTGTTTTATTTTGGGCACAAAAGTATTCTTGAAGCATCATAATATTTAATTGAACCACTGATGACACATTGAACATGTTCTAAATGGTACATTTCAGGCCTTTGAAAGTTTCAACAACCTTGCTGTCTATGGATGATAAAAGAGCTCTTGAATTTCCTCCAAAATATCTTTGGTCTGGAATAACATGAGGGTGAGTAATTAATGACAGAATATTTATTTTGGGCTAAACTAAAAAAAAAAAAATATATATATATATATATATATATATATATTTTTATAATTTTTTTTTATTGTTTTTTTTTTTTTTTAATGCATCAAATGTACATTAGGACACTGCCAACGAACTGCGTTTCATCTAAAAAAATAAAAATAATAAAATAAAACAGTCACACTCCAAAGCCCTTCAGAATGTTGGAGTACTAAAATAAACAAAAGTCATTATCAGAAAAATGACTGAAGGAACAGCTCCACTGTTCTTCAACGTCAGAGCCAAAGTGAAGTAATCAAACGCACTGTCTGCCACAGAGAAACCGGCCTTTTCTGCACCTCTCTCCTTCCATACTGTCCCTCTCTTCCATCTCTCTCGCTCTCTCTCTCTCTCTCTCTCTCTCTCTCTCTCTCTCTCTCTCTCAGTGGTCTAATCTGTGAGGGACTTAAAGGGACCTTATCTCCGGGCTCTCCTGCTTCATTTCATGCTTGATTTACTTTAATTTGTCTGATAGGGCAGCAGGATTTGGAGACAGCCCATCTTTGGCTTGGGTGACGAGTGAAAAAAAAAAAGCCACTCTGATATTTCTCTGGCACATTGTCGCGGGTTTTTGACTTCTCTCCCCTCTCTCTCTGCCACGAGTTCCTGGAGAGAGAGAGAGAGTGCGATGGGAAGAGGGCGAGAGAGAATGAGAAAGATCTCAGTGTGGTGTAGCAGGCTGTTTGAGTGTGCTTGAGTTGAGCAGACGGGGAAGAAAAGGACTGTGGGAGTGTGGCGTGATTGTGTGATGTAGTCCTTCACAGGCTGAGATGTCACAGGCAAAGTGCACTACGTGGATGAGTAGGGTTCAAACCTGGATTCACAATAGACATGTTACACTTATTTAAGAATGTGATTGTTTAGAATAGTTTGTCTCACTTATAAAATACAAGCAGAGCTTGTTTTGGTCCCACTTTACAGTAGGTGTCTTTATTGTTCTTATATCCAAAATATGAAATGTTATAGTGTGAATGTTGTTGCAAAACATGGTAATGCTTTAGGTAACACTTTAATATATCACAATTCACATTATTAAGCCTTATATGCCTATTATTAAGATATTAATCATTTTTTTAGTAGTTATAAAGTATGATCCTATGCTATATCCCTAATCCTACAAAATACCTAAATCCAACGTCTAGCTTACTAACTATTAATAAGCAGCTAATTAGTAGTTTATAGAGCTAATTTTCTTAATTAATGGTTTGTTAATAGCGTCAATTGTGATTTAAAATAAAGTGTTACAGTACTTTATTTCACAGGCCACTTCCACATGCACATATTTTGTACTAATTATAATAAAAACAGTAACAGAGTGATAAAACCCACAGTTATGGTTACAGAGAGGTTCATTGAGTAGGTTCATTAAGGGATGTTAAGGACTGCTTTCCTTGTGTGAGTTTAAGAGTGGGTTAAGGTTAAAGAACAGGTTTTGAGGCTTTAGCAATCTCTTTAGGAGAAGGACATGTTTAGTGGATCTGTTTGGTTAAAAATTGGTTAAGTTTAAGAACAGGTTGCGTTTTGTTGTTCATGAATGGTAAAAGTACGTTTAAGAGTGGGTTAATGTTAAAGGGTCACGAAACCCTAAAACACTTTTTTGAGATGTTAACAGACATATATATATATGTGCCACGCTGCAAAAAACACTATTATGATAGTGGGCTTAGTGGTAAGGGTAGGCTTGGTAAAGAGTTATTTTCCAAAAATTATTCTATAAACATATATAAAATCATCCGCTGCGTAAAACATATGCTGGATAAGTTGGCGGTTCATCCCGCTGTGGCGACCCCAGATTAATAAAGGGACTAAGCCGAAAAGAAAATGAATGAATGAATGAACATATATAAAATACATTCCATTGTGTTCATTTCAATGTACTAATACAGAGTTATATATTGTTAACATTAGGTATTGTTGAGCGATCATGAATAAATGCTTTCATTTTTTACTAATGATAAGAAAGATTAATGAAAGTTGTACAAATATTTAGCTCATTATTAGGGGTCACACTTTACAATAAGGTTTCATTAATGTCAGTTAATATATTTACTGACATGAACTAAGAATGAACAATACTAGTTCAGCATTTATTCATTATAGATCAATATTTACTACAATGCATAATTAAAATCCAAATTCGTGCCTGTAAACATTAGTTAATGCACTGAGAGTTAACATGAGCTAACAATGAACAACTTTAATTTCATTAACTAATGTTAACAAAGATGAATAAATACTGTCATTGTTTGTTCATTTTAGTAACGAATACAAACTTATTGTAAAGTGTGACTGAAAACTGTTATATTTGTAAGAAATAACGTGCATTTGGGGGACAACTAATAAATCATCTGATTTGAGTCAAACATTCGTAGATTCTTCAAATTAAACCCCATTCATAAATGTCTATCTGACAGTTTTCCCAGTCAAGGCCCTTGAAAGAGAAGCACAGAGTTTCGACTTCCTCTAGCGTGCGTTTCGGGTTAAAGCGATTTACTCTCCGGGCTCTTTTTTTCAGCTGAAATAAAACTGACGAATAAATTCATCTCCCGGCGGTGAAGGGCAGAGGGCTTCACACTGACAGCCTCCGCATTTGAAAGTCGCAAAATCCACCTCCTCCCCTCCCAAAAACCAGCTCCAAACCAGAGAGCATTGAAATTCCCCTCGCAGCGCTGCGCGGGATTTGCTAAACGGCGGGGTGTGTGTGCGCACGGCTGATAAACGGAGTGATGATCCAGCAACACGTCTTTATCCTCGCGCTCCGCTTTAATTAACGCCGGCTTGTTTGTTGAAAAGATGATTAATATGCCAGTGAAAATGGCCTAATTGAATACCGCAACAACCCACACAATCAGGGAGGAACACGCTGTTTTGTTTTGTGTAGATTAGCCCTTTTATCAATGTCATTATTTATATTATTATTATTATTACGTGGTATTTTAATTCAACTGACAGCCCCATCCCCCACACTCCCTCCTCCAGGCGTATCGTGCAGACAATGAATGAGCCATATTGTGTCCGTTTCAGGAGGGGTCAAGAGGAGCCCACAAACTTTTGTCAGACAGTCATAGATCTGCCCACTCGGGATGCTTTTTGAACTTGATGCTGTCCTAATAGTGGAGCGGTTTACAAAAAAAGGACACGTGTAAGTTTAAAGTGAGTTATATATAGTTGTTCATTTTTAGATTAGCTTAGAAAAAACAAGCAGTTTTTGTTTTGACTAAAGATTCAGTGAAATAGAAATAGTGCAGATCTTTTAATCTGGACTTAAGTACATTTGAGTGAAACAAACAAACAAACAAAAAATATTCTAACCATTTATTTATTGGACAGACAAATCTGACTCACAGGTTTTTGAGATTTACATGTGCTTACGATAGTAATAACAGTAAATTAGGCTTTATAATGAGAAACTAAACTTTAAACCTTAATCCTAGTATATAAATGTTGTTAAATGATATTACTCAGTACTTAAAGGGATAGTTGCAAAGCCCCAAAAAATGAATATTTAGCCTACCAGTTTTTAACACTCTTAAGAAATTCTTCTTTTCAGCAGTGTTTAGAGAAGTGAAACAAGTAAATGATGACAGAATTGACATTTTTGAGTGAATTGTCCCTTTAAGTGTATAACACTATAACAAGCATATTGCAAAAAAAATAGAGAAATGTGCTTTGCTTTAAGTTAATCTTGTTCTGATGTAATTGCATATAATATATGAGTAATATACTGTATAAGTACAGTTTGGTTTATGGACAATTATATAGAAATATATATTTATAGATGAGTCATGGTTCGATACTTTCCAGTACAGCAGGGAGGAAACTAAACATAAATTTGCTTATTTGTATTAAGTTGTAATTTAGTCATATACTGGTTTTGGTTGTCTGAGAGATTTCTCCTCTAAATAAATTACCAAATGAGTTATTTGTGCGGGCACATTATTATTACCCTTAGTTACATTTTAAAGTTAAGATTTTAAAAGTAGTCACAGAGTTGTGCTGGGTGTTGTCATAAAATTACATATGACAATACAGGTTAATTTAAACGCAAAGTTGGGACTTTTTAGACTTATACATATGTTCCACTGGATTAAAACCTGTCAATGCTGCATTATATTGACACAATTCTCAACCAATCAAGCTACAGAAATTCAGAAAACAAAACATACATAAATACATACATACATACATACACACACACACACACACACACATATATATATATATATATATATATATATGAATATGAAAGAACATGATGCATTATGTCCAACTCATGGTAGAGGCACTGTTTTGATTGTATTTCAAAAAAGTAACAAATGACCTATACGGTCAAAGGTTGGATGACAGATGTTCAAGACAGAAGTGGATGATTCTAACAAGGTATGTGAATGTATGTCAACACAAGATAATGTATAATGTACTTTGTGCTTGTTTTGAGGAATGACAGTGTTGATCAACAACTCACAAATGCTGTAAATTCAGAAGAGTTTTTTAAGATTTCTTTAAGGGCTGCACGGTGGCGCAGTGGGTAGCACTTTCACCTCACAGCAAGAAGGTCGCTGATTCGAGCCTCGACTGGGTCAGTTGGCATTTCTGTGTGGAGTTTGCATGTTCTCCCCATGTTCGCGTGGGTTTCCTCCGGGTGCTCCGGTTTCCCCCACAAGTCCAAAGACATGTGGTATAGGTGAATTGGGTAAGCTAAATGTCCGTAGTGTATGTGTGTGAATGAGTGTGTATGGATGTTTCCCAGGGATGGGTTTCAGCTGGAAGGGCATCCGCTGTGTAAAACATATGCTGGATAAGTTGGTGGTTCATTTGGCTGTGGCGACCCCAGATTAATAAAGAGACTAAGCCGAAAAGAAAATGAATGAATGAATGAAGATTTCTTTAAAAGAGTTGAAAAATCCACCTAAACAATCAGAAAACAAGCATGTCAGTGAGATAATGAATTCCCTCAGTTTGATTTAGTTCATCTTCTGTGATGGTCTATCTAAATGTCAGAAGTCTAGAATCCACAAGTACGTCTGTCTCTCTCTTTCTGTCTTTTTTTCTCTTCCAGTTGGCTATGAACGCAGTGGTCATCCGCTCTCGGCTCTGGTTTACATGTTCTGTGCTGCGTTTCCGCTCCCTGTGTGAAAAGGCTTTAGGGGGCTCAATCAGTGGGACTTTGATGTCGACTGCGGCTGTAATGATTTCATATTGTTCCAGGGATTTCTCTAATCCACTACACTTTCATTAAAATCCCTCTCTCCATCCTGCTTTTTTATAAGAGGCCTTGGACAGAATTAGGCTCCTTCTGCTCATCTCTCACTCAATCATTCTCTTTTTTTCCACTGCAATATCCATTTGGAAGTTATAACTGCAGATGTTAATTCAATTTGAGATGTTGGACGTTGTTCCAGGCCATGTTTTAATTCATAAGTTACGAGGTCCAAAAACTGAAGTATCTGGACTCTGGAAAGGCTATGAGGGTCACAAATTGCGACATGATGAATCATTATTCCGCAATTTGAAAATCAACAAAACAAGTAGGTCTCACTGCAGAAAGTAAAATAGTAACACTTTAGTGTGTCACAATTCACACGATTAACTACTGGCTTATTACCTGTCTATTATTAAGATATTAATTATTAGTAGCTATAAATTATAATCTCATTTTACATCCCTAATCCTACTCAAAACCAAAACCCAACTACAACCTTACTAACTATGAAAAAGCAGCTAATTAGCAGTTTATTTAGCTAATAGTCTTAGTTAATGGTTAATAGCATAAATTGTGATTTACCAGTCAAATCACTGTTAACTATATCCACATTCTCAAAATGTATGTAACATATTCCTATTCCTGAAACGCTCTGTTTTCTCTAGTGTGCACCCTTTGTTTTGTGCTTGCAGTACAGATTGAGTGTGATGTGCTTTGAAAAAATGTTTCTACAGTAATGGTTTCCTATTAAGATGCATCTAGGTAAATGAATATGCAAATTGTTGTACCACAGTAGCAAGGATGATTCTCTCCTGTATGAATTTAAAACACTCACAAATTGCCTTCAAATAACACTGCAAAACAGTAGTTTGCTGCCTTACAATTTGTTTTAGGTTTAAATAAATTAACTTTACAATGGATTTCTTGTATTAACGAATGAATTAATTGTAACTTACTGTAAGTTCTTTTAATTAAAGTTACTTGGTCATCTCAATGGCAAAAAGTGTCCCAATTGACCTAAATTCACCCTATTGATCATATGTGATCCTGGATAAGTGTCAATTCTGAGACTTATACATCATCTGAAAAATGAGTAGATAAGCTTTGCATTTATGTATGGTTTTGGGCGAAATACAACTATTTAAAAATCTTCATCGAAAGGTTAAAAAAATCTAAATATCACCTTTAAAGTTGTCCAAATTAAGCTCTTAGCAATGCACATAACCGCTCAAAAAATTATTATATATTTACAGTATGAAATTTACAAAATATCCTAATGATTTTTGATCCATACAATGTATGGATAACTGTGCAACGTGTTGTAGTCCAGGGTCACATACTATTTTTTACAATAAAGAAATTTTTCCCTCTCTTGTATGATTACAACAACAAAAAAACAAACTTTATGCCTTACATTTTATGCTGATAATGATAACATTCTAATTATTACACTTGAATGAAACATACATCATTGATCAAACATTTGGTGTCAGTTAGCTTTTTTTTAATAATTAAATTAAGCAATAATACATTAACTTGCATATGAGTGACAGTAAAACCCATTTATAATGTTACAAAACATTAATATTTACAGTTTATCAAAATGTTTTTGATTTCTGAAGGATCAAGCGACACTAAAGACTGGAGTACTGCCTGCTTAACTTTGACATCACAATAAATAATTAATTACACATTCAAATAGAATTTCATGAAAAAATACATGATTTAAATGCTAAGAAATATTTTACGTTACTACTGTTTTACTATATGCTTTATTAAATTACTTGAAATTAAAAAAAAAATGTAAATAAGGGCTGGATCCAAATCCAACAGTGCCAGACCTGACACAAATTATGCTTAAATCCCAGATATTCTGTGTGTATTGGCTTGGCAAGATGAGGCTCAAAACATTCAGAGAAGACAAAAACGCTCTTCCCCAATCAGATAAGTAAACACTGTGCCTCATTATTGTTAGAGTGAGTCTGTTACCCAACTAATCATGTTTATTCAGAGGACTGGAGGGAGAGAAAAAGAAATCTAGAGACAGAGAGCGTGAATATCAGTATGCTGTGATATCTCACCATCGTGAACTGATTACAAAGACCCGAGATCAGATATAAAGGAGACAAGTCCGCTCAGTTTGGCTCTGGCACTAGTGACTGTATTGTGTAAATCTAGTGTGAACACGCAAGATAAAGCACCTCCCAAAATGCCATTATTACATTATCAGATTTCATGCTTTTAAAGAGGACAAGGCTTATTACAGCACATAATCTGGCTCGCTTTCACTGTTGTTTTTGTGTAATGGTGGCATATCTACATTATTTTGCAAAGCAGAAATAATTAAGAATTTGAAGTATTTAAGTATTTTGAACTACAATTTACACAACATAATTCCTGAAAATGCAAACCTTTGAAAACAGGTTTTATCTATCTTATGTGTATCCACACTTCTAGAATGAGTCATGTATGTGTCATGTTTCTTTACGAAGTGGTATCTTCTTTACAAAATGAGATTGTTTTGAAAATATTAACATCAATACACAAAACATTTTAAAAATACTGTTCACTGTTTAAAGGGATAGTTCACCCAAAAATGAAAATTTGCTGTTCATTTACTCACACTCACTATAGGTGACAGTTGTTCTTCAGTAGAACATTACAGAACATTTTAGTTGAAACTATGACTTTTGTTTGTTTTTGTATTGTTAGGAGCTGTTAACAAGTTACATTACATTTTCAGGTATGCATTTGTAGGCAATATTATTGTTCAAAATCACTTATTTTACAATCAGATACACATTTCATCACTTCTTTCAAAAGTTTCTCAGGTAATCAAACCCAAAAACAGCCGTTGATTTCCATAATATTTTTGTTTCTACTATGGATGTCAATATCAGTTGTTTTCCAGCATTCTTCAGACTATCTTGTTTTGTGTTCAAAAAGAGGAAAGAAATTCAAGATAAAAAAAATAGTTTAGAGCTATCCGTTTAAATATAGACTTGTAAAAAAACATGCTTACAATAGAAGTAATGCTTTTGAGGAACTCAAGCGCTAAAATGTTCTTGATTTTTCCAGGCGCATCTGCACTGCAATAAGGTGAATTCATCTCAAATTTCCACAAGCATGGTCATGTGACAATAACCACAATACAATATAATCAGCTTTACCCTTTCTGTAACAACACAAGCTGTGTTCCAATTCAGAGGCTGCATAAAAGTTCACAAAGGCTTAACTGAGCATTGTGAAATGAGATTGATCTTGCCATCTATAACAGTTGTGACAGTTGCCAGTGATAAGCAGAAGTAATATATTTTAATAATCCAAACAGCATAATTACCTTACAGCTGCACAGAAATATTTTTTATGAACGTGTGCAACTAACTACTATTATACCTGTGAACAGATTTGGTCAGGTTCTTATCAGAATTATTACTGATGTTAATGGAGAGCACAGCTCATGGGCGCTTTGCAATTCTAGACACTGAAGGAGTGAAAGCTCCTGATCATTTTGAAAGATGGCTATAGTGGCACAATTAGTGTTTTCCACACATTTTTTGAGGTGAACGAACTTTTAGTTCACAACAGAGAGGGGGAACATGTGTCATCAAAATGCTTCTTAAATGATGCGTCCTATATAAAGAAATTGTAAACAAACAGCTGTAGTTTACTAGTGTGTTTATGTCCATGCATGTCATGATGTGTTGGAAAAGCTGTTTGCTGATATTTTGGATAATGTTCTAGGGTTCAATGTCTCAGACAGACCGTTTGTTTTGATTCATAAGACCTCAATGTATCATCAGAAGCCACATGTATTCATTTCGTTTTGCTTTGCACTACTAAAACTATATGTTTTTGACTCTCAAAATGCAAATAACCATTGATTGTAATTAATCATCTCGGACCAAGGATTCTGCTAAAAACTCATCTGTTTATATTGATGACTTTGACTGACTTTGTTCTGTCAGATGAACACAGTTTAAAATTTAAAAATGGTTTAAAATATTATGCGTGTTATACAAATGGGTAAGATGGGTAGACACATGTATGCGGCATCATAGGAATAATATACTGTATAATGTTAGGGGCCAATCACATTAAACATACTTTTCAGTTCTGAAAATGTGAGGCATATCACGTTGCCTTTTTTCCAATTTTAGTATTCACCTTATTCTTCACTTACGAGCGGGCGCAGCCATTTGAATATTTTTGGCTCGAGACTTCCGGTCTCATTCACTTCCATTCATTTTTAGACGTTAAAAACGGCTCGTTCTGCTGCTTGATGTTGCAAACTGATATAGTCACTTTGTCTGTATAGTCATGCAAACACTTCTTTGTAGAGCAACTTGTTTGACCGTTTTCTGCCGTTTAGTATTCCTAGTTATTTCTCCCATAGGCGACTGAATCGGAAGTTCTAAAACAAATCGCAAAAACGAGTGCACTTCCGCATTGAAGAATAAGGTCAATAGAGCAGTGTGCTTTGCTTTTTATGTTGCTAGGCAACCACTGTATTAATGGTCTTGGTGCATTTTTGACAGAGCACTCTATGCACTTGCAGTTTAAAAAAAGAAACTCTGTGCAGAAAAAGCGCTCAATATCACATGCTCCAGCACCAAACCGCAAGTGGTTCCTGTGAGACACATCAATTGCTAGAGCTTCCACTACGAATGCTTCTTACGTTATGCATCATATATGTCAGTCATGCATAACATGCATTCGGCTGCCTGTGTTTATCTGACAGAAAAAAAGTTTAGGCTTGAGGGGGAGTAAATTGTGGGGTAATTAAAATTTTTGGTTAAACTTTTTCCACAAAGGAATAAATGAAAACATAAATTAATAGCAAATCAAATGTAATGAATAGCGGGTTTTTTTTATGTATCTTTACGTACATTTATTTTATGTAAATGTACCCAAAAAATTGGGTATTATTATTTTTTTATCATATTGCATTTTTAATCTATATTGCACTGTATTATTAAGATGTGATTAGAAGGCTCTCTTACTTGGGCCGTCCCATTCTTCTGCTGTCACTGGGCTGGACTGGACTCTCTCTTCTCGTCCATCACTGTCTTGTTGTTCCACCTTTACACTTCCACCCATTTCACCTGTACAAAGACATCAAAGCTTAGGGATTTTTCTGTACAAAGAGTCAAACTGCAGCACAATCTGGAAACCAGCCAGCGACGGGCAATCTGGCTCTTGCACCGGCAGCAGCTGCTCATATTCTTCCATTTAAAAGCCTTATTCCTTGTAATTCCAATGCGCAGTTTCTCATTTTGAATTCTTTCAAGTGTCTGCTGTGGGATTTTATGCTCGTTTCTTTGGAGAGAATGGAAAAGAGACAGAGAGCAAGTCCCTGGACCCACCTTGATCACAGACTTGCTGCCTGTGTTAAGCCCTGTGACCAAACTTATTGGAAATGTTTAATTACAGTGTTGGGAAAGAAATTAAGCTACAAGATGATTCCTTAATTAAGCTGTGATTAAGGATTTTCTGCCTTTGGCTCTGACACCATGGGCAAAGTACTATTTAACACCGTCACAGGCAAGAGAAGTTAACTCCAAGAACAGGCCTATTTACCTCAGATCCTCACATAACTTCACACAGAGGGAATCAGTCCATGTCGTCTGTGGACAGGAAATTCCTTTCTAGCGACTGGAATGGATAAAACCGTATGATCTCAAAACTCAAGCTGAATAAATACAAGGACAGAGCCAAGTATTAAACCTTCTTGAAGAGACAAGACAGCCAGAATGCCACTAAAAAAGCTGGTTTGTGTTCAAATGATTGTGGACAAACTGAGAGTAAAAATCAAGCAATATACACTGTAAAAAAATATGTTAATTAACAGGTTCTGTATTTCTCGATTCACAGTTTTTTTTCCAGTTTATTAATACTTAATATATTGTATTAAAAATACAATATATAGAATTAAGCCCGTAAAATTGCAGAAAAGTGGCATTTCATAGTGGCATTTTATTACCACGTTTTTTGTACTGTAATTTACAAAACCAACCCAAGCAATATACCACTTCAATCTATTAAAAATGTCAATAGAAATGTCACTTTTAAAACTTTTCCAATTCAAAAGCATAAATAAAGGATTTTTAACCTTATGAATAAAAAAATATAGATATTATATATATATCAGAATCAGAATCGGTTTTATTGCCAAGTGTGCTTACACACACAAGGAATTTGTTTTGGTTACAGAAGCTTCCAGTGTACATAAAGTGACAAGTGACAACACAAAATAAATATGAGGAAAAAAAAAAAAAAAAAATACGACAAACATTAAACAGAGATGCAGTTAGACAATAGAGCTCTGGATGATGAATTGTTGTACAGATTTGTTATAAATATACAAGTTTTACAAGTTATAAGGTGCTGTGTACAAATGCGTATGGAGAAAGTATTGCATTGTATACTGTTATAAGGTGCTGTGTACAAATGCGTAGGAGAAAGTATTGCATTGTATACTGTTTTAAGGTGCTGTGTACAAATGCGTATGAAAAGGTATTGCACATGTTTATTGCACAGTAGGGGAATAATTAACTGTTCATGAGGTAGATGGCCTGAGGAAAGAAACTTTTCCTGTGTCTGGCTGTTTTTGTGCTCGGTGTTCTGTAGCGCCGGCCAGACGGTAACAGTTCAAACAGAAAGTGTGCTGGGTGTGAAGGGTCCAGAGTGATTTTGCGAGTCCTTTTACTCACTCTGGAAGAGTACAGTTCTTGAAGTGTAGGAAGGGTAGTGCCAGTGATTCGTTCAGCAGTCCGGACTATTCGCTGTAGCCTACGGAGGTCGGTTTTGGCAGCTGAGCCGAACCAGACGGTGATTGAAGTGCAGAGGATGGATTGGATGACAGCTGAGTAGAACTGTACGAGCAGCTCCTGTGGCAGGTTGAACTTCCTCAGCTGACGAAGGAAGTACAGTCTCTGCTGGGCTTTCTTCACAATAGAGTCTATGTGAATGTCCCACTTCAGATCCTGAGAGATGGTGGTGCCCAGGAACCTGAATGACTCTACTGCAGCCACAGTGCTGTTCATGATGGTGAGTGGGGGAAGTGCAGGGGGGTTTCTCCTTAAGTCCACTATCATCTCCACCGTTTTGAGCGTGTTCAGCTCCAGGTTGTTGCATCTGCACCATAGAGCGTATATATATATTCCAGTAGGATACATTCTCTACACAGCTTAACTGGAAACGTGACATTTGCGCAGATCCATTTTTCTTTTACTAATTAATTAACTTTCTTGTCTCTACTGATGTAATTATAAATTTTAAATCATAACTCATCTAGCTGCAATAATCGGTTCTGTTATTTTTGACATTTTCATTATACGGTTCACAGATTAACTACTCTGTTTTATGACTTATCATATCAGTAATAAACCTCAAGCATGACGCTTTTACATATTTATTTATTCATGTTCGAGTAATTAATAAGCGTTCCAGAGAACCCAATGACCTGAAATGACCCCACAGAGGAAAATCACAAACTGTAAATCAAAACTCATTTTCATCAGGTAGAGATGTCATGATCTATACTTTTATTCTTGACATTTCCATTATACGGTTCACAGATTGAAAAAGCAATTATGTGATCAAGTGGGAGAAGAAGAAGAAAAAAATAATAAATCGAGCAAAACAATAAATATTCAAATATTCAAAAATGTTTCTTCGCCGCTGCCCTTCAAAACTTAATAGGTCAAAACATGTGAGGAAATGAAAAAGAATGGCCCCTCTTTCTTTTCAGCAAGAACAAAAGGAAACAGTCACACATCGTTCCGCCAATTTCCAACAAAAAAGAGAGACGCAAGTGATTGCTCTTTTGAAGATTGCACGCTCGCAGGCAAGGCAGGTACTTTACGCACTTCACTTCTGCTGTCGCAAACTTTTGGACGTCGGGGATACCGAGACAGGCATTTCAAAGAGAAGATTCATCGTTTACAAATAAAAAAGCATAACGTGAGGATGCTGAGTGAATTTCAAATGGCTGGGGGGTCTGAATTATCCCGTTGTGACGGTGAGGTGTGGCCGGCAGAGACGCCTGTAATTGAATTTCAGTTCAAAGAGCTGATGCTATTAGCTGGAGTTTGATGGTGGAAGCCTGCAGCAAATACCAGCAACTCTGTTGTTATTTACTATGACCAATAACCCTGTTAGTAACATATACAGTAGGTCTTCCCTTAAAATGCCATATTTCTTCAGTCTTCTCTTTCATATTCAAATTCAATTTCAGCACAAAACCAAACACTGCTTTGAGCTAAAGCGGCCGCGGTGGGAAGGTGGGAAAAGATTGCGGGTTCTAGAAAAGGTCTGATACTTTTAATATTTACAGAGGATCGTGGAATACAATGCAAAGTATATATTCCTCTACTGAATTACCATACACATTTGTTTAAATATTAAAACAAGCCTAGGAAAACCATTTAAAATTAAGTATGCCGCTGAATTTTATGTGTATTGTGGCACTTTTTAAATCAGATATGTCCCTCATAACACTTTCATAATTCAAACTCTTTTTTAAATGAGATTTGTTATTATAGAAAACTGTCATAACTTCATATTTTCAGCTGGTACTTACTGTTTATTCTGCAATAGCTGGTCAAAAGCCACACATACATATCTTTATATATCTAAAAACAGTCGCATTCAATCCCAGACCATTTGAAACAAATTCTATGCAAGTCAATGGCTACTGGTTTACAAAATTCTTCAAAATATCTTCTTTTGTGTTCAACTGAAGGAAAAACCTCAAATTGATTTGAAACAAGTGTAGGGTAAATAAATTAATTTTACTGTTTTGTTTTTTTTGAGTGAACTATCCCTTTAAAACATTCATAAAGTTTCATTACCTTGCTAAAAATGAATTTATGTATCACTCCTGGTGAAAACCGACCCAAATTCATAACGAGGCACATACTACCTATCAACACCATGCATAAACATGCTAAAATGTATTTGAAAGGCAAGCTCTGATCAGTTAAAGTTTCCTCTAGCTATGCTTTTGATGGTAAGTGATCTCACCGTTTCCCAAGTGATCTCCATCTTTAGAAATGCCGTTCTCTGGGTCAGAGAAGTAAATTGGGTCGTCCTCCACAGACCGGTCGTCTTCTTTTAAAATCTCTTTCTTCTCGCACAGAGTCTCCTCAGAGTCTCCCTCAAGCCCATTTTCAAACACTCCTGTCAAATAATAGACAAACAAATGCACAGCGTTAAGAAGTATTCAGCCAAATACACTTTAGCATGATTTAAAAAAAAAAAGATTACTTATTATGGAAATAACAGACTTTAAAATGATATGCATTATCATGAACTCAATGCAACGTTGTTGTTGTTTTTTGGACATTTAACTGCATGTTAACAGGAGTTCAATTAAAGTTTAAAATTCTAAAAATGCAATTAAATTAAATTAACATGTTTTTTACCCATTTACATTAGACTAAAGCACACTGTCTTATATTTTATATAATTCAAAATTGCTTATATTGTCTTTGAAATGAAAAAAAAAACATCTGAAGTACAGTAAATGCACATTCAATACAATAAGTTAAACTTCTTGAGACAGACAATCATGTAGTTTAATACAACTAAATAAAAACTACTGCAAAAATAACTGTATAAAGATTATTTAAAAAGTTACTTAAAATATATTACAAAGTAAAACATGGATTAAATTAGACAGCTTTTAAGTGTGTTAAGCAAAAAAAACATTTTAAACTGATTTTAAGTTAACCCAAAAATGAAAATTCACTCACTATTTACTTATCTTCAAGAGGTTCTAAACCTTCCAAAAGTTTCTTTCTTCTGTTCTAAAGATATTTTGAGAGAAGCTGAAAACCTGTAACCATTGACTCCCATAGTAGGAAACACAACTACTATGGAAGTCAATGATTACAGGTTTCTAGCTTCTCTCAAAATATATTATTTTGTGTTTAACAGAAGAAAGAAACTCATAAAGGTTGAAACAAGTAAAGGGTGGGAAAATTACGGCAGAATTTTCATTTTTGGGTGAACTATCCCTTTAAGATCTGAAGTACAGTTCCACATTCAGTGCTTCTTGAGACAGGCAATCAGGTAGTTTATTAAATACAGTTAAATCAAAAGTACAGTAAAAGATATAAACACATTTGTTCAACTGTATGATAAACAAAAAACTTGTGAAGTGTATTGTGTGTTTAGTTACAGGTCCAAATCAAGGTAAGTGCACATGTGACCTTAAAAAAGTAACCAGCACACCTTTCTTTAACAAGCCACATGACTTCATGTCTATCAAATGCTGCAATATGAAATCCCCACTAAAAAGTCAAACATATGACAGCTCTGTAATGTTTTGTACCTTCCATAACTATATATGAATGCAACAGTAAGTGTTCAAGCAAAGCCAACACAGGAACAGATCCAAAGCCTAAGGTTACGTTTGCTCTGAGATAACTTGTTCACGCAAGCAGCGGTATTGAAGGTAGACATAGCACACTTTCTTATTAATTTGCCTTATCAGTGGGTACAATGTTGATTTTTCATTTGCTTTGCCATGCCTTTGGGTGGTACACCCGTGCAATCACAAAGTTCATTTTTCTCTGTTTGATTAATTTCTTTCCTCTGTCAAAAAAGGGGAGACATTGGCTACATTCTATCAAGAGAGTCCTTTTCCCTTCCAGCTGTACATGTACTTTGATATTTGCATATTAATGTTTTTTTCTTCAATCAGGGGGCACGGAGGAACAGCACCCACCTGAACGAAATTAAACAGACTTGGTTTTCACCTTTGATATTAAAAATAATCTGCCTTCCATGTTTACAGGGCTGAACGCTGTAAGAATGGATGTATATTTGCCAAAAAAGTCTGAGTTTTGGGTGCTAAATTGTCTCCTGAAGTAAACAAAACTTGACAAATCCTCCTAAATTTTGAATAATGTTAATATTTTTCATTAACAGTTCAAATTAGTGGCATTTTTGTCTGTGTTTATAGAAACTAATTATGATTTATTCAGACACCTTCAACATTTGTCACAGAATTTCTCACATTATCAAGAGAATAAGAACAAGCAGTTTGATAGAAAGGTACAATATGTAAAGGATTACACTTTATTTTGGGTAAAATTATACTATTAACAAATCATAAACTATGACATTTAGTTCATTAAAGTACTAATTAGCTGATCATTATGGGTAGGATTTGGTATGTCGAATAAGATCATGCAGAATATGTACTTTATAGGTACAAATAAACAGCCAACATCTTAATAATAGGCAGGTAATAAGCCAATAGTTAACAGTAAAAATTGGTACATAAACTAAAGTGTTACCGATTGCAAAATACAAATTGAATTGATGTCAATTGACTACATTGATGTTTTGACTTTCCTGTAATTGATTTTTGACATGTTTTTTGATACTAATGTTAAATGCCAATTTGATGTCATTTTGACAATTTTACATGCATTGTAGGGATACGAAATCCACTGTAAATTTGGAATCAAAGCTTTCAGATAAATAAAACATTTCCTATAATATAATCGATAGGACATCAATATATGGATGTCAAACAGACTTCAAGGTTTTGACATCAAATTGATTTACATTTTTGATGTGTTTTTACATCAAGGTGCCTGCTGGGCTGTACCCACTGGTAAAAAAAATCTAAAATTATATCTGGTTAATAATTTTTGGTATGACTGTATGTGAGTGCATGTATTGGTTCTATGATGTTGTGATTGGGGTTAAAAAAAACTCTCTTTTCATTAGCTTTATGAATGGCCTCTTTGTAGGAGCAAAGGGAATGACTGACCGGGTGCATGAAAGAAGACACAGATGTGCTGAGCAAGGTCATTTTCATCATTGATCTAGTAGGAAAAGCAAAAAATGTCCAGCTTACACCAGATGACTGTGTTATTTCTCGGTGGTTACTCCTTCCCCAGACTTGAAGACTTAAATGTACATCTCATTTAGATTTCAACTTATAAAAATATATACTTGAAAATTCCTTTGGTGTATAATGAATGTGGATAGCAGCTTAGATAACTGGAAAACTTCACAGAACTTAAAAGTGTCTGTTTATATTGAAATCCTTTGATTGGAGAGCTCTAGGATAAAATTAAATGCACTGACATTAAACATTGTTTAAGAGGTTTTATTTAACTGTAAATTACTTGCATCCATACACACTCATTCACACACATACAATTTAGCTTACAATTTAGCTTACCCAATTCACCTATATCACATGTCTTTGGACTTGTGGGGGAAACCGGAGCACCCGGAGGAAACCCACGCAAACACAGGGAGAACATGCAAACTCCACACAGAACGCCAACTGACCCAGCCGAGGCTTGAACCAGCGACCTTCTTGCTGTGAGGTGAACGTGCTATTCACTGAGCCACCGTGTCGCCCTCAGTTACTTAATACTATTACTAAATTTATAGACAGCAAATTCCTCGAATAATCTTGCTGAGCTGGACTTTTTAATTGTATTCATCAGGATTTAATTGGACAGGGTAAAATATTAAAAAGTAATACTTTAGAAGTATTTTTTTTTAAAGTCCATGAAAATGAAAAATATAACAAAATTTCGTGTTGACTTTGACAAAACAGGGACTAATTAAGCACTCACACTGTTTGCAAACACCTAACCTCCTTCCAGCAGACCTAAACTCCAGCAAGCTGCTGAAACACTCCGGCTTCCTCTAAAATACACACATATATGTGCTAGACACACAAAGCAGAAAACACACAAAGTGAAATATGCAAGTATGCGGGCATGATCTGAGTGACTGCTAATTTCATGCTTGGATTTGCGGCTCGCCTGCGATGTTGGAGGCGTGTGTTTGCATGGTGATAGCGGCCCGGCTCGGTATCAGCTGGCTTCAGTGTAGAGCCATGCTGCCCCGTCGCACACCACAGCCAAAGCAGGACGCTCTCCAGCGCTCTAATTACACCTGAGCTAATTCAATCTGACAGCGCCGAGCCGCATGGAAATCAGCCTTCTTTTCCCTGCCATTCCGGCCTCTTCTTGCTATCTTGCTATTTTACAGTATAGTTTTTTTTTATCTGACCAAAGATTGATGAGTTGGAATGGCATGCTACCAATTATTTTTCTATGTAAATTTAATGCAGTGTGCAAGATGCAGTTGTGTGTGTGGTTGTGAGTGTGGGTACGTAGAAAATTACCAAAATATGAACATAATACTAAGAGTGTTACTACAAAAAAGTGATTAACTGCTAATTACCAATTACATAATTACAATTGTGTTTAAACTACTTTTCTAATTACTTTGTCTGAAAAGTATTTTAATTACTTGACTCAATACTAACACAAATCCCTACTTAAACTATAGATACTTAAGAACATTAAGAATTATATGTATCAAAACTAGAAACGTTTCAAAGTAATGGCACCATGTTTAATATGTACCATATATTGTTATGATTTTCTTACTCAATTCATTGGTTTAATTTATCAACTTGATAAATGTAACTTTCTTTAGTTAGAAAAATTGAATTATTTAGCAAGTTACTTGCATTACAAAAATACTATTAATCTGCTTCTCTGAATTAATGTGTTTGATCTCTAAATCTAAATTTGTGTACAGTATTTGAAGCATGTAGCGACATGGTGGCACAGTGGGTAGCGCTGTCACCTCACAGCAAGAAGGTCGCTGGTTTTGAGCCCCGGCTGGGTCAGTTGGCACTTCTGTGTGGAGTTTGCATGTACTCCCCATGCTTGCGTGGATTTCCTCCGCGTGCTCCGGTTTCCCCCACAATCCAAAGACATGTGCGGTAGGTAAATTGGGTAAGCTAAATTGTCCATAGTGTATGTGTGTATGTCCTGGTCCTCCAGGTTGGGGGTTGAGCGTTGGGCTAACAACCCACCTCATAAAACTAGCTACGAAACACCAATATGGTGCGGCTAAACATCAACTTCGATATAAATGGCCCTGGAAGTAAGTAGGTAAGTATTTAAGGCATGTACTGTAGATTATAAGTAACTGTACAAGATTACCTTAAAATGAAAAGTAATCCCTTACTCTACTTTTTCAGTGGAAAAGTAATTTCATTACAGTAACACGACATTCATTACAGCCAACAACACAGAATACTTCATCCCATAATGCAGTGCACTTAACTTGATCTTTCTTTTCAAGTTGATGAAGGAACAAAAACCCTGTGTTTACTCCATATTGTAATTTCCACAATGTCTAAATGTAAACACATGACGTTCCACTTGAAGCTGTTCAAGTCTTCGTATTCAGAATTAGATATTTCTATAACACCTAAATAATTCTATGGATGTCAGGTGGTACAGTGGACATATATTACAAGTTGTAGCTGTTAGAAAATCTCACAGTTTGGAACTATTTTACTTCACATGTATTTGTATAATCTCATACATGCATTTAAGTATGATTTGGCCACGTCCTCAGTGATGGTTATGTTTAAGAGTGGTATTAAAATACTACATTTTTTATCTTGAATGGCATTCTTTGAATTATCCACTTTTTTGCTAATATGTAAATATCCTTTTTTTTCAAATGAAATGAAATGAAATTCGCTGAAATTTCATCATTTACAAGAGGTAAGTTTGAAATCTACAAAAATGTGAATGATTTTCATATGACGTAAATATACATTAGATTTTTATGTCATTAAATTAACCAAATAAATAAATGAAAATGCAATTGATCCACATAAACTTGACACTTTATTCACACTGTAGCCTACACTTCATAACTAAAGTCACCATGAAATCAAAATGGCCAATTCTTGTTTATTGAATATTTCAGTGTTTATTATAAATGATGTATCAGTGACAATATAGAAACTATGTAACCCTTTTGTGTCAAAATTAATGTGCTCTCATAATATTTCATCAAAATAACTTCCTTTCCTTCTTCTCTTATGACAAGTTTACTCCATGTGAGGACGGGATCAACCTGTCAATAACGAGATCCACCAATAGCAAACCACATTCATTGAACCATACAATCATTTCTTGATTCAACATTTTTTCTTGTGTGAAAAGCTGTTTCACCTGGACATACATCCCAATAGTGACGTCCATGCACCTGAATGAGGTTATGCAAGAGTAACACAGCATACTGTTCTTTTATGCATTTCAACAGAATATCTATTTAAAGTAAAAAGCATACAATGCATAAATAGTGTGTACGTGTAAAATAAAAATAAATAAATAAATATATATATAACATATGACTAGTTTCAATAGAATACTGTGTGTTCCATAATAACATTTAATAAAACTACTCTTTTGCACTAACTTGCCAAATTTAATGTTTTAAGTACAACAACCTAAGATGCATAGAGGTTACATGCTTGATTGTATTTCCCTGTTCTCCGTGTGAATGTCAGATTTGGATTCCTGCTTCTAAATGTCGGCACAACATCAAACAAACAGCTGTGGCAGCCTGGCACTGTATCGCGTGCCTGATCACCTCAGTGGCATAACATCTCAGTCTCTCTGCTGGGCTCTTCCCAGGAATAGATGGACCAGAGAGATGGAGAGAATAGAAAGAGAAAGACTGTGGAGGATTGAAGAAAGTTGGGAGCCAAGAATACAAAGTGTTCAGGACAAAAGGGAATGTTGCACCACCTAGTCCTGTTTACATGTGGAACTAAGATGTGTTTTTGGAAATCTGATCACAAGTAGACAACTCTAAATTTAGGTGTAAATGTAGCATAGATGCTCATGTGGTTGAATGTGTTTGAACAGCAATAAAAGACCACATACTCTCCACTTTTGACTTGATTCTTAAACATTACATTTAGGGGTATTTAAAGCATGCTAGTTAGACAATATATAAATTTAGCCGACTGAAATTGTAAGTAGTAAGTAGCTTACAAAAAAAACAAATCCTTACTTGTCCTAATTCGAACACAATCTCATTGACTAACACTAATTTTGCTGTTATCAAAGCATCATCTACTTGTTATTTGATTGAACTGAACTGCATCTTAAAGGAATAGTTCACCCAAAAATTAAGATTCTGTCATTTACTCAGCTTGTTCCAAACTCATTTGAATTTCTTTCTTCTGTTTAACACCAAGGAAGATATACTGACGAAAGCTGTAAAAAAGCATAGTATATATATAGTTTATTTGTTTCTACTATGGATGTCAGTGGGTGCTTTTTTTCAGCATACATAAGACTTTTTTGTGTGTGTTCAACAGAATAAAGAATATTCATAATAAAGAATAAAGAAATTCATAACAGTTTATAAATGGTGATGAAATTTTCATTTTTGGTTGAACTATCCCTTTAATACCAGGTGTAAACAATAAACATATTGTTACATGGAGTAGATGCCACATATAATTGAAGAAGAATGAGACTAACAGAAGTACAGTATCCACAATGTGTAATAATTTTTCGTTTTGCTCCAACTACTGTATATTAAAGTATGCTTCTTTCTCAGAAAGGTAGTGTTGGTGTAGTCACTGCCTGGGATTTTCTTTTTCAGCACAGTTTTCTTCAGAACCTAAACCTAACAATATAATATTTAATATAGATCTCAAAGCATCTAATCTGAGGTACAATTCGATTTATTTTTTGTTAGCATACAGAAGCCTATCAGTGGTCATCATGTTCCCATAATCTCCCAACATATATATTCTCAAATCTTTCTCATGAACAGCTTTTGTGCTGTTCTATCTTTAAACGAGATTAAATAAATGATTACACAGCATGAAAACATGATTCAGATCTCAACCAGTAATGAACTCCACTATGTACTAGCATTTGTTGAGAAGTGCAGGAACAATGAAGTTCAAGTTTGGAAGTTCAACCTTCCAACCTTTCAGGAGCTGCTGAAACAGTTCTACACTTCCATAATTGAATCAGTCCTCTGGACTTGAATAACTGTCTGGTTTAGCTCAGCTACCAAATCCGACCTCCGAAGACTACGTCGAATAGTTCGGACTGCTGAGCGAATTACTGGTAGAATCCTCCCTACTCTCCAAGAACTGTACTTATGCAGAGCAAGCAGAAGGGCTGCCAAAATCACTCTGGACCCCTCACACCCAGCACACTGCCTCTTTGAACTTTTACCTTCTGGTTGACGCTACAGAGCACTGTGCACCAGAACAGCCCGACACAGAAACAGTTTCTTCCCTCAGGCAATCCATCTCATGAACACTTGATGATAGTAATTATGGAACAAACATCACTACTTGCTATACACTTTTTATAAACATAAACACTTATTTAACAACATATTTTACATGCCAATTTGCACATAACAGCTGCCATATAACGTTGTATATAGTAATATACCTGTACATACACTTGTCAATTTGTATATTTGCATTCACTATTTACTTTTATTTTTAAAATATATTTATTATCTGTTTTTGTCCTGTCTCTGTAATTCTGTTGCACCGTAGAAGCTTTGTCACGAAAACAAATTCCTCGTATGTGTGGCAATAAAGCTCTTTCTGATTCTGATGACTAGGTGGAAAAAAAATTGTTAACTGTGATACAATGGCCTACAACACTTCTCAACCAAATAATCTGCTCACAGTCATCAAAACCCAACAAATCAGTCATAAATAATCAATTATATTGATTTGAGCTGAAGTTTTCTGAGCCTTTATTTTACTGAAAATAAATTAACATCAAAGTCTTTATCAAACAGAGATTATTTTGAAAAGTTAACTGGTCCGTTATCAATAGCAATTTTTTTTAAATAAATAACAATACACAAATAAGATATTATTGCTTGCTGACAATAACATTACTGATCTAATAATTAATATTAGACAGTATCAGTAACAGAACATGTTAATATAAAAATTATTTAAACAATAAACAACAATCATATTGTGATAATGACCGGCTGAGAGTTGATATTTATTCGGAAAGTCATCAGAAGATTCTTATTCCCTCACCCATAATTATGGTTGTTTTTTCAGGATAAAAATCACAGTAGCAGAATATTTACACAGATGTCTAATCTCATTATGGTCTGGAAGAAACCATGTTATTTTTTTTGTAATCCCCATAGTCCATTAATTCTTTGTGTCAAAGAAACCAGTCAAAAAAAAAAAAAAAAAAAACGCATATAATTTTCCCCAAAAAACTGATATAAAGAGAAAGCACAACCAATAATTAAGCTGTAACAGTACTGCAGAATCCTGCAAGCACACTATGCAATCACTAAGGTAATTAAAGAACTTAGAGGCTGTCATTTGATATCAACGGCTTTGCAGACTCAACCCCAAAAGCACTTTGAATTCTGAACTTTTAAGCGCAGTTCGCAAAAGATGCTCGCACAAACTTCAGCTATCACCTATTAGTGCCCCGGATTTGTGCCATTAGCGATTTTCCACTCCGCATTTAAAAGCATGCCATCACATTTGCTGTGGAGGTGCTGAAGTTAAAATTAGACCACAAAGCTCTCTAATCCCAACAAACACTATATATTGCGGCAGCACCCACCGTACAAGCAAACATATCTGGCTTTTCAAATGATTCATTTATTAAGCACTTTATTAGGTATTTTATGCCAGATACCAGATTATTTGATCGTTTGGTCGTGTGTAACATCATTGTTTGGAGAGACACTAAGGATTACAACAAATATTTGCCACAAACTAAACAGCTCTGAGCTTCTTTGCACGTTTAACAATATATAACTTATTCTAGAATTACGGGCTATTTTCCATTCATTTTCCTTGAACTGTAATGATATACAAAACATCTGTAATTTACAGTAAACTAAATCCACTATTAATGTAAAAGAAAATACAAAATTCTTAAATGTGATAGGGAGGATTTGGTTCTGTTGCTATTCATTCATTAATTTTCCTTTGGCTTAATCCCTTATTTATCAGGGGTTGCCACAGTGGAATGAACCGCCAACTATTCCGGTACATGTTTTAAGCA
>CAIGQV010016734.1:875888-919062 GCA_903798115.1 Danio jaintianensis | reverse complement strand
ACACACACACACACACACACACACACACACACACACACACACACACAATTTCTGTCATTCATGAAAAAGACCTCAGTACAGCAACATCTTCTTACCTACTGAAGAGTGTGGCTGATTACCAATTATACGCTGTTAACAGTTTGCAGACAATCCGAAAGCCCTCAACATAACAAAAAATGACATATAAGGTTGAAAGTAAAATATCTGCTGAAACTGCAATTGTATGGTTCTGTCTTTTTAATCCACTGCCATTTATTTGGTGAACACACCTTGCTCTGACCAACAATTTGGACAAATTTACAGCATATTTGGCTGTGGAGGTGATAAGAGGTTGAGATGAACAGCTGGTGCAGCAGCCTGTGCTGGAGATGTGGATCTGATAGCACTGACGTCTACTCTCCCACCAAGACACCTTGGCCATCCAATCTGCCCTTCCCATCGAACTCTGATTACAATAACCCCCTAAACACCAACTGAGGGGTGGGAAAAAAAAAGAGAAGAGAAAAAAAAAACACGACCCAAAAGGCCCTTTTTATCTCTCCATAAGAAAAAGACAGATCATTCAATAGGGCTAAAATAGTGGGAGAAGGGGAACAAATACATAATTTATCAAGCATATTATCGGAATATCCAGGCGGGCTAATAAAGAGAGTGCGGACTGACTATTCCTTGTCTTATCAAGCGAAGTGGAGGATGGGTGGAGGGATTATCAGGCAGGAACAGACTGCTGGCCTGGAATTCTAATGGTAATAATGGGGTCTCTGATGGTATATCTTCCCCAGCTTATCTAGCCCATTATCTGCCCTTATCGCCACAGTCATCGGGGCAAATTAATGGAGCTCTTTCAGTGCTCTGGCTTTATCTGCCTCACAGAGGGCACACCAGAGAATGGAATAGGCAAAATATGAAAATCCAGGGTGAATCGCTGGGGTTCAGATAACCGGGGAAAAGTGTGTTCAATTGGCAACAAAATGTAACAAAATAAATAAATACAGAAATAAAAATACAGAAGAGCATCTCTGCCTATAACAACCTCTTTGTCCTTTGCTATGAGCAGGTGTCTGGTAAAGCTGTACTCTTTACAGGTGCAGCTCGCTCTCTAGCTTCACAGTCATTTCAAGAACTCTCTGTTGTGCGCTAGTGTTTCAAATCACTCCAGAAATATGTGGGACATGTCTGCAGATTGAGATATCACAACAACTGCCTTCTGTATAATGCAGACCTTGAAAAGCAGAAAACAGACACGATGAGAGCTGATATGCCCGGACTGCTAAGTAAACAGTTTCATCACCACAAAAACTTCAGTGCCCAATGCCAAGATTGATGAGTAATAACTGATCTTGTGTTACATTTCAAAAATGTCATAATAAAGCATCAGCACAAGCACTTCTCTACAGTTCCAAAATGCATGAACAGATGATTGTAATTGCAAAATTATAAATATTAAGTGTAGCGATACTGTACTTTTAAAAACTTGCAATGTAGAAAATGTGTTATTATACATAAATGTATTAATATCGGAAAAAAATGTTCTGGATTAAAAACTTCTTTTTCTTTTTTTTATTTTATTATAAGTTTTTTATAAATTATTTTATAAACAATTCATGCAGCTCTCAATGAAAATCTAAACTTTGCAACTTTCTTTAAATCTTTAACTTTTATTAAAATACAAAATAAATTAACGGTTATTGTAAAATCCTCATAAACGCAATATACAATCAAATATAGTCTGATCCACATCTGATTCTTAATCACTAATCAATGCATATAAATGTGTTTACGGAAAAGTGTTAATCAACTTAATCTGGACAAAAACTACCACAAACAACCTGTCTGGTCATCTGTTTTGAGAAAGAAAGCAAAACATTGCGTTGGCAAACTCACGTTTGAACTGCTTTGGGTTGCTCTGTTTCCTCCGGGACATTCCTGCTCCGCGCGCTGGACTCGAGATTAAAAAACGATACCGCGATTCATCCAAACACAGATAAACGCTCTGTCTGTAAGACTCGGATGTGTTTCGGTGTCTGTCTGATTCCAGTCTGGGTTTGTTGGTGTCGTCGTGGAGAGGGTTAAGTTGTGCTGTGATCCGAACGCACACTGACAGCGCAGATGAGCGCGGGTTGTGCTTTTGTTGCAGGAGGTTTGAGCGCAGCGGTGCACCGTAGAGCTGCAGCAGCACATCTCACACACTCACTCACTGCACCCTGGGCTTTTAACAGCTTTTTTGTCTTTTCTCTCGGGATACATCAGGTGAAATTACTGGGGAAAATATGTTATTTTATTAAGTATTAGGAGTTTTGTTTACCTAAAAGTGTTAGACTACGTCCAGTAGCTTATAGTTTAGCTGTTAATCAATCTGCCAAAAATTACTTGAAAAAATATCCAATTAACAGAAATAAACATGCTTTCAATTTATTTAGGCTTTTAAAATTGCATCATGCAACTTTGATCTCTGCTCTAACTTAATAAAAAGTAATTTTGTTAAGTATTATGAATTTTGTTTGCCCAAAAGTGTTGCATCCAGTAGCTTATTGTTTTATCAATTTTATCATGTGCAGTGACTGCAATCAATCTGCCAAAAATGCATTGGGGAAAAAATGAACAGAAATAAACATGTTTTTTATTTATTTATGCTTTTGAAACTGCATTATGAGACTTTGATCTCTACTCTGTCAACTTTTGATGTAAAAACAAAATTGAACTTTACCATTTGACAAAGTTTATTAACATTTGTAATAGTTGAAACTATATACTGTATAAGAAATAATTCTAGAAACATTAAAAGAAGAAAAGGTACCGGCAGCTTATTGCCTGTTTTTGTCATTTAGATTTAGCCTACAGTTTTTCTCAATTGCTTTGGCTCAAATCTCAATTGAAATGTTTATTTTTCAAAACAATAAGTTTAGATCTCTGAACAATTAGCTTATTGTTCACTTCAGAGTGGCATTTCTTATTGATTAAAGCAATTTGCAAATGCTTTAGCACATGTGTGCAAACAGTAAGTACAACTGTCTGTAGTTTGGACAAAAACTAATTGCATATGGCTTATTGATCAAAACTGATAAGTCAATTCTCATTTAAATTGTCAAACTCTTCACAACTTAACCAACCACACTCAAAACAGTCTATTCAATTGTCAAACATTTGTATACACACGTTTACATGTTTACACCATATCTGATATTGACATTGTTTATAACGTCTAATAAAATTGGTAAATGACATACTATTTAACTAATCAAGTCTGGGAGCATATAGAGTATAGTAGTCAACATTTGAAGTGGATCAAAACGTTTCATCAAAGTTGTCCAAAAACTATTCAGCAACACCCATTCTTGTCTTACAGTAGGACAATTTTGATCCACTTCAAATGTTATACTACTGTATTTTTTGAGAATGGAGAACTTTCACAATCCTGAACTGCAGCATCATGCTTATGGAAGAGCAATTGGAAGACTTGTAATCTCTGGCCTGACCAACAAAAGTGACAGGGTGTTCACCAAGAATAGTTTTTTTTCACGGATGTTCATTTTGTAGTATTTTTGTGTATTTGTGATAACATAAGAAATATGAAATGTACAATACAGTAATTGGACAAGCAAGATTGCATTTTACATGTGATACATTCTTACCAAAATAAATGTTCTGTATAAATGCAAATGTTCTTTTTTTTTCTTTCTATGTACTATTGACTCCTCTCAACAAATATCAGATTTAAGCCTTAATTTCCATGGTTGCCTGTCATGGTGAAAAAACAGCTAATCGTTTTGAGCAGTGTGGCTCACATGATGACAAATACACTTTATGTTTTGGTGGCCTTGGCCACATTACTGACACGATAACTAGGTTTTGAAGCATGAATGAAATGTTTTGGGTGAGTAACTACATTTTGCAGATGTGCAATAAAGTTCTGAAGTTCCAGCAAACTGTTTTGACATTTGCATTCACAGTTTAGAGAATGTTAAGTCTGTTTCGAAAAATGTGCTAAAGCAATTGAGAAAAACTGTAGTTAGCCAACCAATAGACAATTCATCAATTTAAAATACTAAGAATGTCAATAAAAGTCACTTTCATAATCCTTTTAACATAAAAATGAGATTCAAAAGCAGAAACAAACGGAAACTGTTAATGGATTTTTTTTAAGTGTAGTTTTGTTACAATGATGTCATGTGCATGCGTAGACCTATTACATGTTCCATTCTATAGATGTGTCAATACAACCAAAACAACAATGGCACAAGAATGAGTTTGTGCATCTAAAATAGTGAGTGACATCATTAACTACTGGCCAAGCATGTATCTAAATCAGAATCAGAATGAGCTATACTGCCTAGTATGTTTAGACATTCAGTACAAGGAATTTGTACTTGTGACAGAAGCTTCCACAGTGCTTCAGAAAGACAGTGACAGGACAACATAAAAATAAATAATAATACAATGTTTAATAAATAATATAACAGGAATTGGTATGAAAGTTGCCTTTTGTATGCAGCATACAGTGTTCATTTACTATATTTGATAAAAGGTGGTATGCAATAGAGGTTTTGTCTCAAATGGCACCCTAAAACCTCTTGCAGTTTTCTTGAACCTGATGTACAGGTAATGCCATTTAGACTAGCCCTATGTGGAACACTTTAAGATTGCAACAAGTGCACATCAAGTTCTGTTTTTGTTGTGCAACCCTGTATGCGGCACTGCAATGAGCTGAATTCTATCTTCACAGTGGGAGAATGAAATGGAAATAAGCCACAACAAACATATCCTTGTTAACTGACTGACTGATCAGACTATAAGAGATAAGACTGTTTTGCATAAAATTTAAAAGAACCAGATTTTATACTATCTGAGATGATAGCGGGATGCCCTGAATTAAACATTTATCTGAAATGTTTCCCTTTGTGTTCTCTTCTACAAAAACAGAATGCCGTTTACAGTGTTTATTGCATAAAATGTAAGGATAAGCAGTGTGCAAGTATGCAAGTTTGCATTCTGAATTTATCCCTTGTGAGCTACCTACCATTTTTGGATCTTAATTCTGGTTCTTTCTTAGCTGACTCATAAGGTTGCTGAAATATTAATCTCCAACAATTCTTTTGTTGCTTGTTGAAACTACTTCAATAAAATGAGCTGAAACAACACCATTCTTAAGATTTGTTTTTGGGAACAACTCAATTGTTTTATGTTCAATCCACTTAGTTTGTGGATTAAGTTAACTTAATCGATTTGTGTTGGGACAATGTGAATGAATTGTGTGGAACCCTGCATTTTTTACAGTGTATGATGGACATTATACATGTTAATTAACATAATTATTTTATTGTTTATTTCAATGCATTATGGAACAAATCTCTGCTTCAACAATTTCTGATGTTGAACAGTTTTACAATGTGAAATTAATTGAATTATATTTTTTATTATATATTGATTATTTTTCTGATGAAAATTATTGTACAACAACTGGAAATGAGTAGTATTTTTTCTGTTATTTTTCAGATTAGTTACTAAACCATATATTGGGTTAAACTATTCAAATGTAACTAGAAATTACTGAGTTAAACTTAAGAGTGACATTTTCAACATTACAAGTTGACAGGAAAAAAAGTCTTTTAATTCACTTTCAAGGCATAAATAAATGTAAAACAACAGTGAATCTCAAAATACAGAGAGTTATTTTGCAAGATATAATGGACAAGTGTAATTGTTAAGATAGATAGATAGATCATACAGGTCATACAGTGTGTTATATACATCCAAAGACAGCAATTCTTCTAGCCAGGAGACATATTTCATAAAAGACAACTAAACGCCAGAAAACTGTCACCAAACCAGCCTTGTTTGTAATTTGATGCATTTTCAGGTTCCAGATACTGAGATTTGGCGCAATGGGAATCATGTCTTCAATCTAAGGCTCGACTAAAGGATTTGCACCTCTCTTTTTATGGGCGATATCAATAGAGAATTGAGTTCCATTGAGACGCGGGAGCGAGCGCGATAAGAGCGGGGGCGCGCTAGAGATGGATTAATTATGAGCGAGCATAGAAAGCGGGCTTATCATCACTTAGCACAGGAGACAGGCTCACACGATCACAGAGCACGGATAAGACGGGAACAATGCGATGCTACCTTACAACCCATCGCCTTACTTTTTTATAATTAAAAACTAACATGCAATTATGCCCGTATCTTGCTCAACCGAGAGGGCGATGTAAATAACGGTAAAATTATAGCAGGGTGAAGACAGTCTATATAAAACACAGAGGACAAAATGACCTCTGTGGAAGAGAAGATAGGCAGAATGGGTGAAAGTGCATGCGGCACTTGAACAGTAGCCTAAGAAACACTTAAGGCGAGACCCTGGCAGACACTTCTTTCTCTTTATCTACCTGTCAATTTAGATATTTCTGGGGTCTTTTTGACTTTCCATGAAGTGTTTTTGTTTGTGACCTAAATCCATTTTTAAGTGTTTTGAAGTATATGTTGCACTTTATCAGTTTGTGAGTAGATTTAAATTACCATACAGTATATAACCTGGCTGCACAGTGGCGCAGTGGATAGCACAATAGCCTCACAGCAAGAAGGTCACTGGTTCGAGCCTCGGCTGGGTCAGTTGGCATTTCTGTGTGGAGTTTGCATGTTCTCCCCGTGTTCGCGTGGGCTTCCTCCGGGTGCTCCGGTTTCCCCCACAGGTCCAAAAAACATGTGGTATAGGTGAATTGGGTAAGCTAAATTGTCTGTATAGTGTACGTGTGTGAATGAGTGTGTATGGATGTTTCCCAGTGATGGGTTGCCACTGGAAGAGCATCTGCTGCGTAAAACATATGCTGGATAAATTGGCGGTTCATTCCGCTGTGGCGACCGCAGATTAAACCAAACCAAACTTTTATTCATATCTATAATTCTCAAGGATTTGTTCAGGCATAATTTGTCTGATTGCATTCATTCATTCATTCATTCATTCATTCATTCATTCATTCAAGTGCTTTCCAAAATCTTATTTGTAAAAACCTTTGACTCGTTGTGCACATACATCTTTTGATGCCACGGGACACATCAGTGATTTTTCTGGAATCATTGGGTTTTTGTGTCTTCATACATCATACACCCTCCTTCAGGTGACCCAGCTGGGCTGATCGGATCACATCTTGTGTCCAACTGGCTGGCTACTTGGTACTCCATGGCTCTCTGCTGCTTCAGTTGGCACATATACTGTAGGTAGGTACTCTTCTGCTTCCTAGTTCAAAGGAACATGCTATACTTTCAAAAGAATGAGTTTTGATCATGACATATCAACGTTCAGTTTTTGTGCTATAGGGTGCGTCTCAATTAGCTATTATCAAGGTCATGAACAAGTAGGTTGTGTACACAAATTTTAGATGCAGACTTGGTGCAGTTGCAAGCTGCAATGCTGCAAGTTGCAATGGTTTTAATGCACACACCTAACCCCATCTCTAACCCTACCCCTTACAATGATGTCACTAGTTCCATTGAGTGTATTGTGTCTGACATTGCAAGTCTGAGATCTGCAGTATCATCTTGCAAATCCAAGTCTGCATCCAGATAGTTTTGACAAATTTGGACACTTGTTCACTAGACATTAAAACACAGAGCATGACATGCACATCATGAACATTAAAACTGGAATTAATGAATATCAACAGAAATTATATTATTCAGATAATGATTTTGTAAAGTTTTTAAACTGTAGACAAATCATTTAAATATTTTATGTACCAGCAACATTTCAAATGTTTCCTAGATTGTTCTGTACCTGTATAATCTATGTTTATTAATGTTTTAATATAAATTGTGCTTCAGAATTTGTGCTTCAGATTTTCATTAAGGGTACGTGAGCATTGATGCTTCCTCATTTTCAATATGCATTGTGGGGAGCTAATGTTTTTAGGTGTACTGGAAGAATTTTCTTATTGAGACACCCCTTACAAATCCTGACGCACCCCTAGTGTGTATGCACAGTAATGCATATTTATTTAAATATTGTCTGATTTGCATATTTACACTTGGGAACTCATTTCCATATTTAAACATTTCAGAAAACTTGTAATACATTTTTTTATTCTTAATATAATCAATTACTGTTGTGTTTTTTACTCTCTTCACCTAAAATCTCTTGTCTGAACCTTTAAAAAAAGAGAGAGCAATTTTTGCCAAAAAGCAATATTCACTATGCATGTTTTCTATGAGGTTCTTAAGAAGAATAATCAAAAGTAAGTCAGTTCAGTTTTGGAAACCACTAAAAACTTATTTTTGTTTATTTGATATGAAATGTAACCCTTTATGAAAAATAAGTGTTTAACTGTAGTATTCATTTGTGCACTACACTTAAACTGTATTTTAAAAAGGTATTTTATTAACTGTATTTTATAAACTGTATGTTTAAAAAGTACTTTTAAAAACTATAGCAGCAATTTACAACTCCAAATCAGAAAATGTTGGGACAGTATGAAAAACGCAAATAAAAAAAGATAGAAGTGATTTCTAAATTTACTTTCACTTCATTGTAAACAACACAACAGCACATTATTTAATGTGTTCCTAATGATTTTTTTTTTTTAAATAAACATATATTCCAATCTTGGTTCTTGCAACACATTTCAAAAAAAGTTGGAACAGTTTACAACTTTGTAATATTGCCATTCCTTTTCACAACACTTAAAAGATGTTTAGGGACTGAAGACACTAAGTAATGAAATGTTTCAGGTGTAATTTTGTCCCATTCTTCCTGCAAATAAATCCTAAAGGTGCTGTATGTAAGTTTTTGACTCTTCTAAAGCATAAAAATACCATAATATGTTTGCAGATATTTAAGAAACATGTGAACATTCTTGTTTATCTGAAAAACAATGCTGAAGTCAGGCTGCACGGTGGCGCAGTGGGTAGCACGGTGGCGCAGTGGGTAGCACGATCGCCTCACAGCAAGAAGGTCACTGGTTTAAGCCTTGGCTGGGTCAGTTGGCGTTTCTGTGTGGTGTTTGCATGTTCTCCCTGTGTTCACGTGGGTTTCCTCCGGGTGTTCCGGTTTCCCACACAAGTCTAAAGACATGCGCTATAGGTGAATTGGGTAAGCTAAATTGTCCGTAGTGTATGAGTGTGTATGGATGTTTCCCAGTGATGGGTTGCAGCTGGAAGGGCATCTGCTGCATAAAACATATGCTGGATAAGTTTTCATTCCGCTGTGGCGACCCCAGATTAATAAAGGGACTAAGCCGAAAAGAAAATGAATGAATGAACAATGCTGAAGTCAGTTATTCTGCTTTGAAAATGCCTGTTATGTGCCAGAACGCTGTCTTTGTTTTGGGGTTTTTTAACCCGCCCACTGCCACTTTAGCCAATTATATTTCAGGACCCCGGGTTGCCTTGTTGGAAAACCGGTATTTCATTCATTCATTCAGAAAGGCTCTGAAAGCATGCGCCCTTGACCGAAATGCGACCTCCTGTGGACAGTAGCAGACTCCGAAATGAGACGCAGATTCAGAGTTCCACATGAGGTTATTAATTAGCAAATAATATAAATATTACGAATGTAAACATTAGGTGAGCAGGTTACATTGTAACCCCGTCCGTGTCCTAACAATACGCTATGTGATGAAATTTGCAGTGATAAGCAATTTGGCTGTTTGCATCAGACAAAACACAACAGAAATGTAAATACAGCCATTCAGAAGCACAGAATATGCACTCACTAACGAAATGGTTAGGTTTATAATCTAATTAATACATATTTCACATTATTAAATGTACATGCTGAATCACTGATATGTGTTGGTTTTGAGTCACAGTTCTAAAGTTCAATTTCAAACGGTTTATTTTATTTTCAAGATCTGAGGTGAACTATCTGCTGCTGCTTTCAGTACACTGTAAAAAATTTACTTTTTTAAAAAATTGTGAAAACTGACAAATTAATCCACTGCATTAATTTTAGCTGATGGTCTGAAGTTAAAATTAAATATATATGTTCACCAAACACATTAAATTGTGCTGAGACAATATATCAAGCAGAAGTAAAATATCTGTGTTTGGCCAACAAACCTTGAAGCAAAAAACGCGTGTGCACATGCATCTGAGAGCCGTTGTTTGGAGCAGATTCAAATTCCAGCACGCCAACGGACTCAGCACAGCAGTGAGCAGCTGACGCAGAGAACCGATGAAACATCATTTTCAGATGGATTTTACTTCATAAAAGTTACAGTGTGTACTGAATTCTGTGTTTATTAAATCGTGTATAAGTTTAACCATGTGCAAATCGCAATAATTTCGACATAAAAACGAACAGCATGGGTATTACGTTAGCCTGCCTACTTGCCACCTTTGACATAGACCTACGTTAACGTTAGTAACTTAGCAGAAAAACTGATTTAGTGCCTGTAATATCGAAGCCTAACCTTTGGTTTTGACCATACTTACCTCTCCGGGTACTTTAAGATACTATTTATTGTTAAATTAATAATTTATGACAGTTAACTGTTATTTTGAACTGATGAGACATAAGTAACATAAGCTAACAGCTATAACAATGTTATTTCATTTTTTCAGTGTAAGTTAACCGTGATGTGAAGCCACCATTGCTGGGTGAGGTGCAAATAAACCGCAATGACTTTTGCAGTTAGTAGCTACCCTTTTAACAATTGAGTATATGTTTATTATATATCAGTCTCAAATACTGCTAATTCTAATATGTAATTTGTGTGTATAGCAAGAGCTGCCATGTGCCGTGACTCTCCGTAATGCTGACTGTGTTAACACGTGAGGCGTTTCTCAAGTTCACATTATTATATGTTACCAGTTATCTATTGTACTGTAATGTTAGCCTTATACATCTACTATAAAACTAAATAGTATGTAAAACACAACTCTGCCTTATTGATTTTCTACTTGAAAATATTAAATATTGATTTGTAGTTGTTCTTAAAGGGATAGTTCACCTAAAAATGAAAAGTTACTCACTATTTACTCGTGTGGCCTCGTGTGGTTTCAAACCTTTGTAAATTTCTTTCCTCTGTTGAACACAAAAGAAGATATATTGAAGAACGCTGAAAACCGGTAACCATTGACTTCTATAGTAGGAAAGACAAATACTATAGATGTCAATGGTTTGGTTCTTGCAACACATTAAAAAAAAGTTGGAACAGTAAAGCATTTACCACTTTGTAATGTTGCCATTCCTTCACAACACTTAAAAGATGTTTAGGGACTGAAGACACCAAATGATGAACTGTTTCAGGTGTCGTTTTGTCCTATTCTTCCTGCAAACAAGTCTTAAGGTGGGCAGCAGTACGGGGTCTTCATTGTCGCATTTTGCATTTCAATATGCGCCACACAATTTCTATTGGAGACAGGATGGTACTGCAGGCAGGCCAGTCACGTACCTGTATCCTCTTCCTCTGCAGCCAGGACTTTGTAATGTGTGCAGAATGTGGTTTTGGATTGTCTTGTGGAAATATGCCTGGACGTCCCTGGAAAAGAAGGCAGCATATTGTGCTCCAAAATCTCCATGTACTTTTCAGCATTAATGATGCCATCATAGAAGTGCAAGTTACCTTTGCCAAGAGCACTGACACAACCCCATACTATGACAGACCCTGACTTTTGGACTTGTTCCTGGTGACAGGAAAGGATGTATATTTACAGATGAAATGAAGTTGACCAGACAAAACATGAAATATTTTGTGTTCTTATCGTCTGCAATGAAATACAAGTCAAAGTAAATTTGAAAATCATTACTTTTTTTATTTTATTTTCCATATTGTGCCAACTTTTTCTGATTTGGGGTTGTAATATTAATGACATAGAGTACCTAAGAGAGAGTATACAGTCATTATTGTTATTAAAATACTTCAGTATACATTTAAAAGATGCAATTTGCAATGTCAAATAATTATTTTAATATATATATTTTTTATATTAACTCAGTTTAATGTGTTTACTACCATAAAAAAGTATGTGTAGTACTTTATTAAATACTTACATGATAAGAATTTAATTTAATATAAAATATTAAATATTGCGATTTAAATTATTTACATTTAACTATATATTTCTTCAACAGAATTTACAGTAAAGCATATTTTAGTTTACCACAAATTCTTGTCAGCATTTCAGCACCACATTTTAAACATTTTAAAGATAATTGATTAAAAATATATATGTTTGCTTAACTCATTCATTCATTCATTTTCTTTTCGGCTTAGTCCCTTTATTAATCTGGGGTCGCCACAGCGGAATGAACCGCCAACTTATCCAGCATATGTTTTACGCAGCGGATGCCCTTTCAGCCACAACCCATCTCTGGGAAACATCCATACACACCCATTCACACTCATACACTACTGACAATTTAGCTTACCCAATTTTACCTATACCGCATGTCTTTGGACTTGTGGGGGAAACCGGAGCACCCGGAGGAAACCCACGCCAACACGGGGAGAACATGCAAACTCCACACAGAAATGCCAACTGACTCAGCCGAGGCTCGAACCAGCAACCTTCTTGCTGTGAGGCGAACGTGCTACCCACTGCGCCACCGTGAGGCCCGTTTGCTTAACTCATCTAAGTAAATTATTAAATCTTATTTCTTTTTTTTTTATATAAATATAAGCTATTTCTTATTTAATTGTATCTCACAAGCAATTAAGTGTGTGAAACGGTTAAATTGATACTGTTGTTTAAAGTATGCAAAAGTCTACTTTTGCAAAACAATTTTTTTATGTTCTACACAAATTTTATGGATTAGCTTGTTCATTTAATCTAGTGAAATTATACAAGAGTGGCATAATTTAGTCCAATATATCTCTATTATATTCATTGATTGATTATATGAGAATGTGTGAAGTAACAACAAATTAAACCTCCTTTCTTCAGGTTTGAACATAGTTTAACTTTATGATGCATCCAAAAGAAAAAAAAAGAGAGAGAGAGCGGTCTTGTCAAGTTACCTTGGAAGATGAACAAACTCGGAAGACTGCGAGTGTGTTCCATGTGTTTATGCCTTTATTACAATTTTCATGCAAACTCCTAAGGCAAACAAGTTAGGCTATGTCTCTGAACTGTATATAATAATGAATAAAAAAATGCTTGGTTTGCCTCCTCTTTTGTTCTCTGTTCTTGTGGTCTTGAGTATTGGAATTTAACTTTGGCGGTTCATGATGAAGCACAAGGACACAAGGACACACACTTAGAACGCACACTGAGACACAACAACGGAAAATGTGCAGTGCTGGTGGTCCTCCAGGAATGTGGTCGAGAACTTCACACCATTGCATCCGACACTTTTGCATTGCACTTGGATGCAGCTGCTTGGCCAGTTAACCATGGAATATTTAATTGTTAGGAGACTTCGTAGATGGACTTGATGGACAGATTGCACGAGTGGCAACCTATAACCAGAAACTTGATTGTATGGTAGTGAATGGAGCACCTGAATTTTTTTGGAGGGATGTCCCAAAACTTTTTCCAATATAGTGGGTGGGGGAGAGAGCTGTGGGACTCATCTGTGCACCACACCAGTCTCTATTCCCATGGAGAGAATCCTGAAGAATAAAAAGAGGAGTGACCACAGAGGAAGGTGAGAGAGGACCAGGCCTGAGACACATATGTTGGAGTTTTGGTTCTGTTTAGGTGGAAGTCAGTCATGAAGGGCTACTGCATATTTGTTTTTGGTTTATTTTATAATTAAGGCTTGTTTAAATGTTTCCACCTCTTCTTTCCTTTGTGAGTCAATTTGAACTTCGTTACACTGGTGCTGAAACCTGGGAGTAAGAAGTAATATGTTGTTGGAGAGCCCTTGTCACATTGGGCTTATATTAGGGCAAGTATATCTTTGTTTTAAACAAATATGGCATTCTTAGCAGTCATACCTTTTACAGAGAAGAAGCACAGACACCTGACAAGAAATAACCAATCTAGTGCATGTATTGAGTGAATTACCAATTCACAGTTTCTTTGTGAAATTGTGCACTACAAAATATTTTTAAAAATCATTACATACAGTGAGCTCACGCAGAGCTGGAGGGCACCTTTCTCTGCACGATCTGCATGTGCTTCCACTCTCACCACCCTTGATGGTGGAGCAGCCAGGGGGTACGAGGCGATTCCCCAGATCGAGTGCACCATTGTGGTCAATCTTTGCCTGCGTGGCGCCTCTTCCTGGCGCGGTCAGCCTCGTCTCCCATCCAAAGCATGTAGGTTATCTGCGTCGCTCGAGGCCAGAGCCTACACTGCTGCGGGCCAGGCTGCTGCTCCAGGCTGCTGACGATGGCCACACTAGTGGTCAAGGAACGCGACCTCTGGCTAAACCTGGCAGATATGCGTGACGTTGACAAAGTTCACTTTCTTAACGCACCCATATCCCAGGCTGGCCTGTTTGGCAACACCGTTGGTGAGTTCACCCAGGAATTCATGGCGGTGAAAGAGCCCGAACACTGCCAGTCTGGGACGCTATGCCTTCCTGCTCACAGGATCGTTGCACCTCGCCACGAGCTCGGAGTGTGTTAGAGGACGGGCTCCCTTCTCTTGCACTCCCAGCCCCCCCACAGGAGCCTGGGAGTAAGGTGAGAGTGAATTTCTTGCCTCCTGCTCTTCTTCGGGACCCCACGGCTCCTGGGGTGAGCTCTTCCATTCCGTGCTGCCCCACCGCTGGTGAGTCAACGATTGTGCTGATGATGCCAACTATCAACTATCCAGATGACTGGATGATTATAGCTCACTTGCGGTGGCGTATATCAACCGATTGGGGGGTATCCGCTCTCGCTGCATGACTCAGCTCGCTCGCCGTCTGCTCCTCTGGAATCATATGCGGCTGAAATCGCTGCGTGCCATTCACATTCACAACGAGCTCAACCATGCAGCCGATGCGCTCTCACGGCAGCTTCCACACCTGGGGAGAATGGAGGCTCCACCCCAAGTGTGTCCAGCTGATATGGGGGCGCTTAGGAGAAGCCCAGATCAACCTGTTTGTTTCCTACGAGAGCACCCATTGCCGGTGGTTTTATTCCCTGACCAAGGCCCCCCTCGGCACGGATGCACTGGCTCACAGCTGGCCTCGGGGCATGCGCAAACACACGTTTCCCTCAGTGAGCCTACTCACACAGATACTGTGCCAGGTCAGGGAGGACGAGGAGCAGGTCTTGCTAGTTGCGCCTCTCTGGCCCAACCGGACCTGGTTTTCAGAACTCTCTCTCCTCGCGACGGCCCCTTCCTGGTAGATCCCTTTGAGGAAGGACCTTCTTTCTCAGGGACAGGGCACCATCTGGCACCCACGCCCAGATCTCTGGAACCTTCACGTGTGGTCCATAGACGCCATCACTCACCATTACTCAGGCTAGAGCACCCTCTACGAGGCATGCCTACGCCCTAAACTGGAGTCTATTCACTGAATGGTGCGCTTCTCACCAATAAGACCCCTGAACTTGCCAGATCAGTGTTGTGCTTTCTTTCCTTCAGGATAGGTTGGAGCGGAGGCTGTCACCCTCCTCACTGAAGGTTTACGTCGCTGCCATTTCCGCTCATCATGACGCGGTGGATGGTAGCACGGTGGGAAGGCATAATCTCATCATCCAGTTCCTCAGAGGAGCGAGGCGATTGAATCCACCCCTCCTCATGCCCTCTTGGGATCTCTCTGTAGAGCTCACGAGCCTACGCGGAAATCCGTAAGAAACACTCGACTGAATATTCTTGGGATTTCTGTCCCTCAAGACAGTTCTGCTGGTCGTGTTGGCATCAATCTAGAGGGTCGGTGACCTGGAGGCATTTTCAGTCAGTGATTTGTGCCTGGAATTCGGGCCAGCCTACTCTCACATTATCCTGAGACCCCAGCCTGGATATGTGCCCAAGGTTCCTACCACACCCTTTAGAGCCCAGGTAGTGAGCCTGCAAGTGCTGCCCACGGAGGAGGCAGACCCAGCCCTTTCTTTGCTGTGTCCCGTTCATGCTCTGCGATTTTATATGGACCGCACTCAGAGCTTATATCCTCTGAGCAGCTCTTTCTCTGTTACGGCGGTTGGCAGAAGGGAAGTGCCGTATCCAAACAGAGGTTGGCCCACTGGATAGTGGATGCCATTTCCCTCGAATATCAGTGCCAGGGCGAGCCATGTCCCCTGGGGGTGAGTGTCGCATCCTCTTGGGCGTTAGCAAGCGTTGCCTCTCTAACAGACGTCTGTAGAGATTTTTCGCGAGATTTTATAATTTTTGTGTGGAGCCGATTTCCTCACGTGTGCTAACTGCGGTGAATGAGGAAACTCGGTTTGGTGTTGTAACACGCTTGCTGTGCCTTTCTCTCTAACACAGAGATACGTGCGCCTTTTTCACTCTGTCCAGAGTTCCCCATTTGGCGAATCCTACAGAGTTCCCCCGAGGCCCCCAGCATCCAACTCAGTGGAGGAGTAGGGTGCCTGGCCCATTACATTGTTGGCATGACCGCTCGGTCAGCCCGCGTTCTGGGTTTAGGTGCCTGCTATGCGCAATCTCCACTGGCGATCCCATATGTTTCACTCAGCCACGGTATAGTTGACCCCTCTTCAGGCAGGCCCGTGTACCCCCCCCGCTAACCATCTTTCATATGTGTACTCCCCCTTGCCATATGTCTTTCTGCCACCAGGTCTCCCCATTTGGGCAGCAGGTGGCCTCTGCAGCGTCCTCCCCATTCGGGACTGGCACGCTTTCCCAACGTATTGTCATGTTTTAAAATTCCTAGAACTTTACTAGGTGTATTTTTTTTTACGACTCCCCAAAAAATTTAAACAAGCCTTTAAGCGCTTCACAGGTAAGTGAGGTAAGTTAGGGCCAGTGGACATGTTGTAGGGCTGCGTCTTTGATGATGATGGTGCGCTTACACTGGAGCCTGGCAAACCTCTCACCAGTGACGTGGTAAGGTTCAACCACTGTGGCGTTTTCCACACATTTCCCCATAGTGAAAGTTTTCCACATAGCATTGAAGTTCCTCTCCCGCTGGGGAACGAAACGGTTACTACGTAACCCTCGTTCCCCAAGGGGGGGAACGGAAATGCTATGTTCCTTCGCCACAGTGATTGCGCCTTAGCTGACAGCTGTAGCTCAGCTTCTTCAGCTAGAAAAGGTGCTTAGCGACGCATGTCTGGCATTCTTATACACAACTGATTGTGATTGCTGCCAGCTGCGTGCGCTGATGTTGCCAATTCATTGGCATTTCATTGGCCCGTTTTATTACTCTTCAGATGATTGGCTTTCTGGCGAAATCCCCATAGTGGAAGTTTTCCACATAGCATTTCCGTTCCCCCCCTCGGGGAACAAGGGTTATGTAGTAACCGTTTCATTGTATTGCCAGATGTTGGAACTGGCATTTTTTAAAAAATCATTATATTTTAATGTTATGTTTTTAATGTATTGTCATAAACACACTATTTTGTAGCACATTTAGTTAGCCCGTTTACTGCCATAGTATTAATAATCAATTACTAATAGCAGCAAAGAATCAGAAGTCCTAACACAATCACAGAAAACAGCTTACCTCTGCATTGCAAAATAAGATGATTAAGGGTCTTTTTTGCCATTAATGCTGGAATAACACTCATATGCCTCCCTTGATTAAAATAATAGCTAATGGGGTGGGTACAATCTACCTTAAACAAATGTCAATCCTTCTAGTATTTGGAATAACATAACGTAACATAACAACAACATAACATCAGTTAATCTTAACATCATTTCCATTAACGTCAAGTTATTTTTTTTAACTGACATCAAGAAAATATGGTAAAAGTTTTGCACAAATCTTGAAACCAGGCTACTGATAAGGGTCAGCGTTAATCCCCCTATGATGGTTTGCATGTAACATCACAACCAGACTGGTTAAATTGGCTCTTAAAAGATCTATTCAACAAAACAATTCAGAGATCTTTCTCCAGGAACTACAGAGGTTGGTCCAATTCTGATTTCTGTCACACAATTTTGCTGCCTGCATCTCCATGCATTTTTTCCATCTCTCTGAGAAGATTGACTCGAGCGGCACAATTAAGGCATAATTCATCCTGTTACTTTATCTGGCTTGTCTGAAGCCCTCAACTCCTTGCACCTACCTTCCATCACCTTCACATTTCTGAAGACCATTAAAAGGATATCTGATAGAATTATAGTGTGAAATGGGGTAGGGTGAAGCCTGCGTAATGGGTTTTGCATATGTTTTCGCCTCTGGCATGAGATATATTTGAAGTTCATTTTTAGTTCATTTGATAAAATAAATTGGCAAAACATCATCCCCGCCAACCTTTTACCCACCTGTGTGCTATCCGTAAAAAGAAAAAAAAATCTAGAGCGGCCAAATCTTGCTAAAATAACTCTGCACCCCTGCAAGAGTGCTTTAACACCTTCCTAAAAAAAACAACGTTGAAGATTATATTTACAGCTAGGCAAACAAATTTAGTTTGATGTATTTGTCTCCATTGCTCCAACATTGTCTGTGAGGGATATTTCGTAGACAATGTTATCCTTTCCTTCAAATTGGAGGCATATTATGTGAACATATGGGTCTTTGGTGATAAGCCGTGAATGGCAAAAGCTGCTTCCTACTACCTCTGATGTTTACTTCTGTGGTCTTACCACATTTACTCAGTGCAGGGGGTGTATGAAAACTCGAAAGGCTTGATTCAATTAAACAGGAAACAGATGCGCTGTCAGAACGTGGAGCTTGGGAAGCCGGTGTGGTGGAAACATGGAGGATGCGACGCAGCGAATAAGACGAGAGGAAGAGGAAGCGCAACTGGCCTGACGGGTTATATCCACTGAGGTGACGTCAAAGTTATCTCAAAAAACAAATGAAATTGTCATTACACGCTTCGTAGTGACACGGATGTCGACGGGGGCTGTGAATTTAGCCCCTCCCCAATGGAGCAACCAGTCCGCTTGTGTTTGCTGGATTAATAACTTCATTTAAAGGCTCCAGGCGAGAGGAAAGTTAACGGTGACAGTGGGCCAGGTTTTGCACACCCTCAACGAGCCATGAAATTACTGCATGCCCCCTGAAAACGAATGCTGATGGAAAGGGAAGGAGCAAGTCCTTCGGGCCCAAAATCAGTGCCTGTCACACATATACATGGACACACACACACACTCTCTGTGTCCTATCGCACATCACTGATGTGTAGGCAGTAAAAGGGTCAGTTGTGGATACTAAAAGCACTGCATACTCCAAATCAGTCCTTAACTGATAGGTATTTTTGGTACTGAACAACAAACACAAATGGCATCTCTTTAATATTTCAGTTGTTTCAGTGTGATTCAGAGATCAAATGAAAATGGTGGTTTGTCAGATCCTCGAGTCTCTTCAAGTGTTTTGTCAGATTTGAAGTCTGTCATAAAAATATTTTATCATCAAGTCAAACTATTCTCAATAGATATTATGAAGCAAGTCAAAATGATCAGAGCTATGCAATCAACATGCATTTTATAGCAGAGTCAAAGAGGTCATCAAACTGATAAAAGTTTAATAGTTGTTTTTTTGAACATTATAATGTATTCTGTTTAGAATTTTTTTCCCACTAAAACGTCATTCAGTATAACAATAGTTTACATACCAATCAGGCATAAATCCCAAATGTAATTTGTGGGCACTGGGCAGTAAGATTGAACGTATACTTTTTTACATAAAGGCTGTATTTATTTTTAAGTTCATTGTAAAAGTATTCTTGAATGCACTTTATTCATTTGATATCAAAGCTGATTTTTCAGAATTATTTCCCCAGTCTTATGTCAGTCTTATGTCAGATGATCCTTCAGAAATCACTTTAATGTGCTGATTTCATGTCCAAGAAACATTTAACTTTTTTGTATAAGTCTACATCATTTAAAAAAAGATTATCTGATGAATAGAAAGATTAAAACATGAATATTTATTAATAGTACATATTTATTTTGCCACTTTAAATAATTTTCATTAATTCTTGATTTATAAAATATAATTTCTTAACAAGGGGCAGCATGGTGGCGCAGTGGGTAGCACAATCACCTCACAGCAAGAAGGTCGCTGGTTCGAGCCCCGGGTGGGTCAGTTGGCATTTCTGTGTGGAGTTTGCATGTTATCCCCGTGTTTGCGTGGGTTTCCTCCGGGTGCTCCGGTTTCCCCCACAAGTCCAAAAACGTGGTATTGGTGAATTGGGTAAGCTAAAATTGTCCGTAGTGTATGTGTGTGAATAAGTATGCATGAATGTTTCCCAGTGGGTTGCAGCTGGAAGGGCATCCGCTGTGTAAAACATATGCTGGATAAGTTGACGGTTCATTCCGCTGTGGCGACCCCAGATTAATAAAGGGACTAAGCCGAAAAGAAAATGAATGAATTTCTTAACAAAAATACTGAACTGAGCAGAACAATCTACAGACTCCTCCAGCACACCTGCCTGTAATATTCAAGAAACCTGAACACCTTGATTAGCTGGTTCAGGTGTGGTTAATTGGGGTTGAAATCTGCAGGATCATGGCCCTCCAGGAGCAAGGTGGGTGATCCCTGCTCTATATTCTTTGTATATCAATACAAAAAGGCATTTGTTTCATTTATGTGTGCTTTCAATTCTCATTTTAGGAAAAACATTTCAAAGTCAATACTTACAAATCTTACAAAGAGATTTGCTGAGCTGTTTTGATTAACAAAATGTTGCTCTGTGTTGACCAATCCAGTTCAAAGGAAAGGAAAAATTATAAGTCTTAAAACCTCTTATCTGTTGCACTTTGACAGTGTGATTAAATTGAAATCAGATTGAGACTTTTGGTGGTCTCCTGCCTCTCATATTTTCAACTACAGAAAAAGACCACAGCAATTCCATGTTTCCTATTGCATTTCAGAAAATAATTCGGTCCATTCTCAGTTCTTTTTTTATTTAGCATTTTTTAAAAGCAGTGCCCTGTACCATTTTTTTTCTTCCCAGAACTTACTATATCCGTCGCAAAAAAACATATGCCAGAGTAATTGGCAACCCCTGACAAATCAGGGACTAAGTCGAAGGAAAGTGAGTGATTGAGAACTTACTATGTCGATATTGTGGAAATCAAAATTAGAGAACAATGTATAAACATTTGATTTTTACTAAATCAAATGTAGACACTTTATTGAAATCCTTTCAATTTTGTTTAAAAAAAAAATGTGATTGGAATTAGGGCTGGGCGATAATTCCATAACGATAATTATCACGATATATTTTTCGATAAAACGATAATGACCGTTCCATAATTGCTCGATAATGTTTATGCACTATGTGTAACGCTGTGCAGGCATTTTGCAGCCTGCACTTCCGGATTCCGCATGTACAAGTTTACAGCCATACAGTGTCAGTTGCACTTGGAGGAGTAAGAAAATAATAAGGTAAAAAAAAAGGTCACAGTCACAGACATTGTTGACAAGAAACGTCACTAAACTTCAGTAGTCTGGAGCTACTCAGTTTTTTGCAATAGGACACAGCAACGTGACAGAGCAAACTGCGTAGACGACTCGTGGCATCAAAAAAACAGGCAACACCACAAACCTGTTTCATCATTTAAAACAATGCCACCCTTTGAAGATGCTAAGAAATTACAGACCCAAACAAGTGTTGGTAAACCAGTGCAACTACCCAGCAGAGTCTCGTGTCATCATTTTCGAAAGCCGCGCCTTACGAGAAAAAAACGAAAAGATCTATGACAGACCACACAATCTCAATGGACACTTGATGCTTGCTGTAAACTACAGGCTGCATTAAGGGCATTTGTTACAACATTAATAGGATCTTTTGTTGTCAAGCTTATGTTTCCTTTTTAATATTATTGAAATCTGTAATACCACTATTGTCCCTCATCGACGGTAAAATAAACAGCCTTTATATATTTAAAGGACATCATCACCGAGGAGAAATCAGATGCTCAACACATAATCTTTAAAATAATGACATATTAAAAAATGCAGCAAATATATGACAGACGTTTACAACAACAGTGGATCATTAATTAAATCCTTAGCCTATTCCTCAGAGCGAAACATCATCCACCCGCACAACAGTTGTGTAAGACGGGCACAAACAAAAATATATACACTTTATATATTTTTCTTTAAAAATGCATCTTTTGCAACAAATTTCGTTTTGTATAATGTGTAACTTATTTGTAATGTATTTTTGTTGGTCAGTTATCTTCAACATTAACAAGAACATCGAATAACATCTGAGGTGCGCGCTTCAAAACAAGTCCGCTATAGTATGTGCTTTAGCGCCAAAACAGTCCATCAAACTGTTTTCATGGCTTCAGTTTAATTCGTTTATTCAAGCGGGATGAGCAGGATAGTCTTTACAAACTATTCGCAGCACTGATAGTGTTCTTAGATTACCTTGGAAGAATGAACTCGGTTGGAAGGATGAGAGAACTCAGAAACTCGTGTGAATGAGATGCTCCCCGCATGTCGGCCGCGATGTGCGACTTTTTTAAATGAGAGTCTGCATAGGCCTATTCGTGCCAGTCTGTCTGATAAAATTGGTTAAAACACCCGCGGAAATAATCGAGATCTGCGCATAACAGGGTTTTATGCATCCCGCAATATGCAATGTCAAGAGAGTGGCTCCATAAGGTAAGGTAAACTGCACACACTTGATTATGTAATGCGTGGATGCATCTCACAGCGCAAAGCATAACTTAACATTTAAATGTCCATGCTTAATCAGTCATCGATAAGGTCTATCGATTAAGGGGTTATTGACAATCAATAGATCATCAAGTAATCGTTAGCATCCCTAAATGAAATATATTAAAATATATTTCACCCTAAATTCACCATTAAAAGGACAGTTCATCCAAAACTGAAAATTCTGTCACCATTAACTCACCTTTTCTTGTTCCAAACCTGTTTTATAATTTTTCTGATGTTGAACAATAATATATAATAACTTGTAGGGTAATGTCTTTAGTTGTTGAAAACTTAAAAATTATTAAGATTGTTCTTTCGTTTATAATTTTTTTTATTTATATTGTCAGACAGCTAAAACTTTTCACAAAATGTGTTAAATCAGCTGCACAAAGGGATTGGCATGCCTTTAAAAGGGATTGGCAAGGGATTGGCAATCCGTTAAAATTGAGAGATATATAAAGATTTGACATTTATCGAGATAATTATCGATATCGACTGATATGAAAAAATTATCGTGATAATTTAGACTGATTGGGCAAGTTATAAATGTCCTTGCAGTGCAGCTTGTAATTGCTAAAGAAAATAACGTGCACAGAAGAAGAAATGCTGATATTTGGGAAAGAAAATGTCCACAGAATTTTTGGGAGGTTGTAGTGACCAGACATTTTATGCCCGAGCTGGCTACAATATTTCAGAATGTGAGAGGGAACATTTAAAATGTTGTGCACCGGTTGCTGCTAGAAGCCATGTTTTTATAGAAAAAGTAGAAAGACACCATCAGTGCTGATTGGTCACATGGGTGTAATTTTCACAACACAGGCTCATTGGAAATGCATTCCTTGGACTAAAACTGCAAAAACTTACTTCAACATACATTTGACTGCAGGTTCTAGGTAAAATAATTGCTACAGGGCAGTATGAGGCCAACAGACCTTGTTCATTTTCACACTATTGATATTTACAAGGACATATTTTAGACAAATAAAGGATTTTTTGCACAACACCAAAAACCACAGAACAACTGTGACTTGTAATCAAATGCATTTACCTCACCTGTTTTCATATGGACAACTTTTCTGCCGTGGCCAGTTTGCTCGGTAGGTCACTTTGTACAGGGTTGTACATGGGATGCAGAGCGCTGCCAAGTACAGAGCTGCGGCATACCGTAAATGGAGCAATGTATTTTATGTTTTTCAAAAATTAAGCCAGAGGCATTTATTTTCAATAAGCCTGGATTAAATTTTTACTACATCAGAGTTTATTAGGCAAATGCATTTCCATCTCCCATGCATTAACTCTTTTTCACATAAGTCCAAAACTACCTCAAGTGAGCGTAATTATTTTTTTTGCCAAATAAAGAATTTTGTATTTGAAGTTTTTTGTTGCTATCACTGGTTTCTCATGCAATTCTTCAAAATATGCATTAATACCAGGTGATGGAAACCTTACTGACACCTTTACACATTTTGTGTAATTTACCAAAAATTACATGTAATTTTGTAATTTAATAACTTTTTGTAATTTTGTAATTTGATAACTTTAAAATAACACATGTATATTATTAGCATCTGCTACTTTTCCTGTGCGTTTGAGGGCAATTCTTCAATTACGGGCACTTTTAGCCTTGTTAAGTAAAAAAAAACTTGTTCAAAAGTAACGTAACATAGCCTCATAAGTTTAAGCAATTTGTCTATTTTTAAGATCTGTAAGAGGCCAAACTTAGATAAGAAGAGAAAATGTTAATATCTAACATTTTTTTCCATCGTGATATGAACAAATGTCATTTCCACTACATCTCAATATACAGCATTTATTTTAAAATGAAATAAATTATGGCAGTTAAAAATTGTCTAAGATCATTTTTGTATCTAGTTTAACCAATCTTTCCACAATATATACAATAATTATAGATTTGTCAATGAAATAAATCAGTCCCTTAAGACCAAATGCTGAATTGTACACCTGGCACACTCTAAAATGTAATATTAATTGGTTAAGAGCTTATTAGAAAATAAATAAATTGAATTTGTATATTAAATAGAGCATGAACTCATAAATTGTGAATACATTTTTAATATGTGATAAGAACTTTTTAAATATTTTGTAAAAATGTGTGTGGTGATGGAAATGACAGGGTGGTGGTGGAAATGACAGGGTGTTGTGGAAATAACAATGAATCAGTGTTAATGTAGAGAAACAGATATTTATTAGAGATATTATTAAACTCTTAAACTCACACTTATTAAACTCAATTTACAAAATTACTAAGCATAACCACACATTTAACCACACATTTTTTGCATGTGTAAGGCTGAGATTGGTCTAAAAAAACTGATTTGTCTAACAGATTAACAGTAACTGTGCATACATAAATTAATTTAAAAATAAAAAGTATTACACATCTACAGGGGTTGGACAATGAAACTGAAAGGCCTGGTAGCGCAGTCGCCTCACAGCAAGAAGGTCGCTGGTTTGAGCCTCGGCTGGGTCAGATGGCATTTCTGTGTGGAGTTTGCATGTACTCCCTGTGTTGGCGTGGGTTTCCTCCAGGTGCTCCGGTTTCCCCTACAGTCCAAACACATGTGCTATAGAAGAATTGGGTAAGCTAAATTGTCAGTAGTGTATGTGTGTGAATGAGAGTGTATGGGTGTTTCCCAGTGATGGGTTGCAGCTGGAAGGGCATTCGCTGTGTAAAAAAACATATGCTAGATAAGTTGGCGGTTCATTCCACTGTGGCGACCCCTGATGAATAAAGGGACTAAGCTGAAAAGAAAATGAATGAATTAATAATTCATTAGTATGGTGTTGGGCCTCCTTTTGCGAAAAATATACCATCAGTTCATCTCGGGAATGACAGATACAAGTCCTGCACAGTGGCCAGAGGGATGTGCAATCAATGAAGATTGGCCACCAGCTGCTCAAATTTAGCCATGAAACCTCCAACACTAAATTGGCCAGTGTTTTAGTTTCATTGTCCAACCCCTGTACTTTCACAATCCATATCAATTGTGTTTTGTAACCATAAATGTAATTTCCACCACATGCTGTCTTTTCCACCACAGGGGGCAGTGTGGTGGAAATGACAGTGGCGGAAATGACATTTCTACAGTTTATTGTGAATTGTTTTTTAAATTGCTTCACTGATTAACTTTGGATTAATAATAGCATTTCATGTATACAAAATACTCTTATTTACCTTAATTTTGTTTGGTTTTTAAAAACTATTTTGAAGGTACAGCATGTTTGGAAATGACGTAGAATAAATGTATTACCCTATCAAGCAATATTTACCTTGATTTTTCTTCATGTGTTGTTGATGAAAATTAAAATTCCCTCCATCTTGAACATGTGCTCTGATGTCACTATTCATTTTCATAGAAACCACCTAAAAAATCTTTCACACAAACTTTTTAAAGCGACATTACAGTGTTGTGGTGGAAATGACACTGATACTGTGCGACAGCTATATTTTGTATAAAAATTAATATTGATAATAGTCTCACATTAATAACTATAAAATATTTAACTTATTTCACTACTGCTTAATTAAGATACATTAATAGTTACTAGATAAATAATATTTTTAAATGTTAGTTTCATTGTTGAAGTTTAAAACTCTGTGTGACAAGGCAAAAACAGTGATTTTGACACCTAAAAGGAGGTTGAATAATATGAAAAAATATATATAATAGAAAGGTAGTAATTTTTTTAAAGTAACTAACAAAAACATAACTTTACTTCAGACATGTTTTTCAAATTTTCAAAAACAACCTTTTTACTGCAGTGAAAAAACATTGCTCTACTGCTTGCTGGACAAAGTAAGGTATGCTCTTTTATTGATGGTCTAGGAACTAGGAACTCGTATACAATTATAGGCTATTTTACAAAAAAAGATAGTATTTTTTATGGAAACTTAATAAAATATGACAACAGACATTCAAAGCATAATTCAAATTTTTCAACTGAAGCTTCAAATGTAAATAAGTACAATGCAGTCTTTGAATTACTGCTTTGGCCATTCTAGTAGTTATAGAATTCTGGTAATTCCAGTGTTAAGGAAATTAACACCAGGTGCAGATTAATACCAATATTCTTACTTATTAATTCATTACTTATTAATACCAAAAACTGTGAGTGACTCTATAGTCCTATTAACGTTTTAGTTACCAACAATCTTCAGAATATCTTCTTGCTTTAGGATCATCAGCACAAAAAAAACAAACTCATATAGGTTTGGAACAACTTAAGTGTAAAAATAAAATTGCATGAACTATCCCTTTAAAGATATGTGGTTAAATTATATCTATGATCTCTATGTCAACCTCTATGAACACACTTTTCAAAACAAGAAATAAGGACTGTCATGTTTCGACTGAAATGCTCAAGCTAAATGAGATTTTACTGACTGACCAGAGGGAGTGAAGCATCATGCTTGTCATTATTGAGACATCACCTTAACATCCTTTTGATAATTGTTATATTTCACTCGCTGTTAATGAGAATTCATTAATTGTGTAAATGCTACTCCAAAAAGCGTTATTAACACTCTCTCTTCAGATCAAATCCAGAGGGGTTTCTGTATGCCTGTAAATGAGAGCTTAATTAATTTAGGCCCTGCCTTAAGAATTGATATGAATTGTTAACACTGTATGTGGCCTCATTAATATGCGTCCCTATGGGGTTGGACTGCTAATCATCACACATACTAACAACCTGACGGAGTCTCAGTGTGCGGCTGGCCCTCGCACAGACACGCTGACATTGGGTAATTAATCATTAAGAGAACAACACCTCTGCTTATAACACTCACACAGAGCACATTCAACCCCTGTCATGCTGGCTCTGGTGATGAGATCGCTCACATATATTTATATAAGTCTTTAAGCTGGGAGTCTAAATAATTGAGCATTAATTAACACTATTAATTAATTTAACAGTGATTAGATGTGCTTTTAGGGTTTACATGCATCTAAAGCTCAAAAAGCAATCCAAAAATAAATTGAATGAATTCAAATAAATAAAACGTTAATCAATTAATGTTAAGTGAACAAAATGTTTACCAGCGTATTAAAAAAAGAAGTTTTTTAAACTTAAAAAAAACAATGCAAGAATAAAACTAAGGGACATCAATGTAATTTGTTTCTTATATATTATTTAATTATTTAAATTCAAGTAGAGCCACATTTGTGTCTTTGACGTGAACTATTATAGAAAAAAGCATAACATTAACAAATATGTTACTTTAAATACTATAAATGTTAATTAAAATAAACCTGTACCCATGCTAGTAAACCTATCCCTAAACTCAACCCAACCTTTAAATCATAACCTTAACTAACCGATACCACTAAATCTGTACTTAAACTTAAAATCTTGACCAACCATTAAACTAACCATATCACTACAAATGATCAATCCTTGACCAACCTACAAAATCATATTACTAAACCTGCCACATCTGTCTCTGATGCAAGTAATAAGACACCCAGTATAATGTGGGACCCCTTTTTAATTAAGAAATAAATTACTGAGCATAGCTTTAAGTAATTAAACAGCAATTACATTTTGTTTTAGTAAAAAAGTGGCTGTAAGTATTTTTAAGGTTTAGCAGAAAATGTCTTCCTTGCAAGTGTCAACACTTATATACCAAAACAACATTTTTTGTAGGCCTACAATCTATATAAAGTTGCTCATCAAAAATAAAACACAATGACACATTCAATCATTTAAGACAACATCTCTTACATCGTATCTAGACTTCCTCTATTCTGTCATTGACATTTTCAGCTTAGATGAACTTTGGCCCATTATCATTTGCAGTGAGACAGGTGCAGGCTTAATGAACGCTCCCAGTGTTTAATTAGCTCCCTGTGGGACAGCAGACAGGATTATCAAATGAACAACTCCATAATTACCATCCGTCACACGCTCACTTCTTCTCTCCAAGAACATCCTCTCGTAACACTGTCAATGCTGTAACATCTAGTGCATCAAATCGCCGATGGGGGCGAGAAGAGTTGTCATAGGGGTGACAAAGTTCAGAGACCTGGACAGAAATGCCCTGTATCCTCATATACTGTAAAGCCCTGCACCTGATTTTTTTAGCTTTGATAATGCCATGCCACCATTATGATTCCACTATGCAGAAGCCGATGTGTCAATTAGCTGCTGAGAGCTTTGAACTGAAAGCAGAGCATCAGTGTAATGCTGGTAATTAACTTAAACAGTAATTAGGCTTCTGTCAGAGATTGTCGTATCATAACAAAAGATAAAGACATCTGTTAGCGGGTGAGGAGACAATAGCTTTCAGAGTGGCATCTCTATGTATCTCTTGTAGAGTTATGAAACATCCATCAATGGACTGCTTTATGGTCTGTGTCGTACAATGAGTATCTTTATTTATTTTTTTACTCAATCTAAAACATACTCATTCAGTTTGCCTCAAAAAGTAATCGAAGGTCATTAAAGATATTTGGATTGCTCTGTATTTTACAGTGTTTGTGCTACAGTGTAACTAATCACATCAAGTGATGTCAGTGTGTTCTTTGCTTTTGTTAGCATGTTTTTGCTTATGCTTTGTATTAAGTTTTCCCAATAAGTTGCAATACATATCATTCAGCTGCATTTGTATTCTCCACCTCTTCATTCATTCAACACAACACGTTTACACATAACACCTCCCCACCATACTCATTCATCCACGTTAAAAGAAAACAACTATTCTCCTGTCATTTGTTTGTAGTAACGGTAAGTGCCTCTCTACTTATGTGTGACTTAAATAGATTAAAACATTTTAAATATTTGTAATCTAAACTAAGAAAATTCTCTAACAAACTCAGTTTCTCATTTAATCCATTTGGCTCAATAGTGTTCAGTATCGTAATCCACATTCATTTTACTGTCTGTTGCTGACTTTGGAACCATGTAGTATTGGTTTGTAGGCCTGAAATGTGTCATCTATTAAATGTTCTTCAAAATGATTATTTAAAACTGTGTTCTTTTCTCCCTTTATCATATAATATAAGAAATGTTTTAATATAACTTCTATTGTGTTTTTAGTCTCTCCTATGTAAGTTTTTGACACCTGCCACATTGAATTAAAGTAAATTGCATGTTTTTAATCCAATATTCTCTGCAATTAATCTGCCCGTCTTTGTCTATTGGTTAAGAATAAAATCTAATTTATTATTATTATTTGGTCACACTTTATTTTGATGGTCCGTTTGTTGCATTTAAGTTACATTGCATCTATGTGGCAACTAATTCTCATTAGATTATAAGTAGACTCTTAGGTTTGGGTTAGGGTGGGGGTTGGGGTTAGGGTAAGTTGACATGTACTTGCAAAGTTTCTTATAGTCAGTTAAATGTCTGTTGAAGGAGCAGTATCAACAGATATTAAGCTGACAGTCTACTAAAACTAAAATTTTACCTGAGATTGATTTTAAATCAATAAATAGAGGGGCTTCTTTGCCCTGATGTAAGGAAGTCCAGCCAGTGCAGCACCCATGCTTATGCTGTAGCTGTGCTCCAGTGCAGGTTATCTGGTGCTGTGCTGAATTGCCTGTCTGTCAGTAATGGGGTAGACGAGTGGTAATTCAGAACTTAAATTTACCATCAAAATATGGATCTGCTTCACAACCCCTAAGACTTACTGCACCAGCCTTTGCAGAAAGGCCATCACCTCTGTTGTTCAGTCCAAATGACTACCCACCTTTAGGAGGCTTGTTCTTCAGAATAAAGAGAGTGTGTTCAATTTGGCCATGGGATAACTGACATCCTGGACCCTGGTATCATTGATCTTCATGAAGCGAGTAAAATTTGAGTACCCCAGAAAGAGGAGAGGCCTTTTTTCTACGGCCGTGTTCTTGCCTCTCAAAACCCATCACGAGTTCGCATTGTTTCCAGACATTCCTGGTAATGGTTCTTAAAAATGTTAACCCCCAAATGTAGCCAGTTCCTGGCTTTGCCATAAACCCTCAACTCTGTGGTTGGAGTCAGTAGGGCTCTGTATAAAATCATTCTGTTGTAGCACATGCAGAATGAGACTTGATCTGATAACCACAGACTTAAAACATAAACCCATGAAAGACATAATTTTGATGGCAGTATATGTCTTTGCACAAATGTGCCAGTCATCCATACCATTTGCTCTGTTGCTCCATGACAGACATATGCTTTTGCATCTCATGAAAGGTCTCTTCAGACTTTGGACTCAGTGTCTGTTTTTTTCCAGAAACAAGCTGAAATGTAGACTCATCTGAGCCCAGCCTTTTTCCAGCCTTGGCACTGAGAACCCAGCAGCATCATTTCACAGAACTTATATATAGCCTTCTCCTTGAGTACAAAGACTCAAGTTGCATTTCTTGATGCAGCAGCAACGGTCTGTGTTCAGTGACTGGTTTTCTGAAGTACTGCTGAGCTCATTTGGCTTTATTTAACAGCCCAACATGACAGTTTTTTTCATGCAGTGTCATCCGTGGGCTCAAATGTTGTGCACTTTCAGCTGAGGTTTCCTGGCTTTCTCTACACAGACTGAGATTTCTCTGGATTCCCTTAATAATTTAACAATTTTATATATGTTTGTTGATGAAAGATCTAAATGGGCTGAGATGCTCATTTTATACCCAAACACATCTGTCACCAGTTTCACCTGCTTATTGTGGACTGTTTCAAAACGGTTTAATATGGATATTGTATGACCTTTTGACTTTTATTTTGCCTCTATACCAACCTTCTTGGAATGTGCTGCAGCCATCAAAATCAAAAAAAAATTACATTTACGAAATACGTTTAAGTTTGTGAAAACACTGGAAATCGTTTACTTGTATTTTTGGCAAATTAATACAAGTTCTAAAGAATGAACAAATCACTGAATCTTGACTTAATGGCATTTTACAAAATGTGCAAATGTTTTTTGGAATTGGGTTTGTATTTATGCATAATTTATTGTTGTTACTATAGAAAGTACATGGAACGTGTAATGGACACTTTACAATGAAGTGTTACCTACATTTGTTTAAAGAAAGAAACGTTGTACAAGCACACTTCTTTAGATAAACAAGTTTGTAAAAATAAATATCAGATATTCTGCTGAAAATGAAAACAAAATATATATCCGAGGTGTTCGTAACAGTGAACATTTAATGCTAAACTGGCACATATTTAGAGAAGAGCTTAGCATGTACGTCAAAGAAGAAAATAGGTTTTCACAAGCATCAAAGCAATAAAAATATAATACAGCTTTCATTTTTAAAATCCACCCCACCTGGGTTGGTGTTTAACAAAATACTGCAATTACACATTTTTGACACTACTGCGTTTATACATAAACTGTATTGACTGTATACAATTCTGAATCTGGCTTTTTTTCTGTGGCTGCTGTGTGATGAGACAAGACATTTTTAAGACACCACAAACAGCATATTGAATGAGTCCCCTTAATTTTAATACACCCTCCCCAGCTCTGTTTATTCATTGGTTTTGTAATTAAAAGGCCTGAAGGCATAAGAAATTGCATGGCTCATTGTGGTTTTGCCCTTTTTTCAGTATGGCTGTGTCTTGTAGGAGATAAACGCTGAAAGGGAAAATATGGGAGTAGCTAATCTTCAAATCCGTGGCATGCGGTGAGGTGACTGTGATAGAGGGAAGAGCTGCCGTCGATCGCTGAGCTGATGAAATGGAGGGGAAGCAGATGGTGGAATCTCACAGTGTGAGGTGAAGAGAGGTCGTTCTTTCAAATCAACAGCAAAGAGAAAGATGAGGAGACACAGAAAATAAGCACTCAGAACAGTTTATCAGCGGAGACCTGAAGATCCAAACACTGCTGGACCATCGCTCTCTGCAACTTGTGAACTTCGTTTGTGATATTTTGTTTTTGCAAAGCAATGTACAGTACTAAGAAATTGTGATGGTAAGGCATCAGAATAGATGTTAAAATGCAAACTATTTTAAAGATTGAGCTGTAAGGCTTAAATATCAAGTTTAGCTTAAATTTAACCACTTCATAGCTCAAACACTACACACTGTTAGCTTCACTTCACTGTTGTTGTTGGTGGTGGTGGTGGTGATGAAGCTATATACTTCTATAATGTAGTTGAAAAACAGTAAATGACAAAAAATGTGTCCTAATTCAAAAAGAACCAAGATTACAAAATAGCAAACTTAGTACTGTCAATGCTGAATAGAAAGACCAACAAATAGAAAATAGAATAATCAATGGAAATCAAAAGAAAACAACACATAAAAAACACCCATGTGCCAGTCTAAACCGCAGTTCCCTCTAACCAGTGGTGCCATTTGCTCATGGCTAACCCAAGGTATCTTTGCAGTGCATAATTGCTTGATTTGTTTTTACCCACTCCAATATTGCTAGAGTAATGTGTTGTGCTATATTGCTGTTGCAAGGGTATTTTGAGTTTTGGAATATTGCTATGTGGTTGCTAGGATGTTGCTGGGTGATTTACAGAAGCAGCAACATTGCTTTGAAATGTTCAACAAGCAGACCTTTTTCAATGCAAGTCAATAGAGATGATGCCCCAGTGCCCTCAATAATCTGCTTTTGTGTGGTAACAGCGTCACGGTGCAGGCAACAAAGAAGAGCAGAGATTCTCAATTGCAGCAGATTTATTTCATTTTCAAAAACAATGAAGCTAATCCAAAAGACAAGATTCAACACAACAGCTCCACACATGTAAAGACAATATACAGGACAAAGGGAAGAACCAAACTGAGGGCTTAAATGCATGGCTAAATGAGGAACCAAACCAGACATGCAGTGTCTGGCAATTCACCACAAAAACAAACTATTCATAAAAACTGAACGAAAATAAAATAAACTGAACCCAAAGGAAACACAACATAAGAGTCCACAACTGGAATATTACAGTTAAAAAATCCTAAACCATAATAATAATAAGTAATCTTTTTTTCATGAAATAAATCAATTAAATAAACTACCTGGGAGTATGACTGTCACAGCCAGGCCAGGGTCTCCCCACTCATAGTCACCTGATACTTCGAGATTTCCTTTATAAGTCAGTTCTTGTGTACATTGATAACATCTTGATATATTCCAGAGATCCAGCAGAGTATGATCAGCTTGTGAGGGAAGTCTTCTCCCGTCTCCATAAGCATAATCTGTTTCTGAAAGCCGAAAAATGATTTCATAAGGGAACTATCCACTTCCTCAGATTCGTCATCTCAGCAGCCAGGGTCAAGATGGACAAGGGGAAAGTGGAAGCCATCTCTTCTTGGCCTAATACCATTTCTTCACAGCCTAATACCATCAAGGAACTTTAGCATTTCCTTGGTTTTGCCAACTTCTAGCGGAAGTTCATCAGAAATTATAGCAGCATTTTGAGTCAACTTACCAGTCTACTCAGTGGCATATCCAAGGCACTCGTTTGGACAGAAGAAGCTGTGACTTCCTTCCAAACCTTCAAGAAGGCATTTACGCAGGCCCCACTCCTGGTCCACCTCGATCCCAAACTCTCCCTCTCCCTCTCCCAATCCTGTTTGTCATCACCGTTGTCATCAGTCGCCAGTTAACTCCACCACTGCTTCCCTGCTCTCCCTTTGCAAGATAAAAGACATTACCTGTTGACATTATATTTGTTTACTACATCATTGCCAATAAACTGTTTACTTACTCACTCGTCTACATCCTTCTGTGACAATGACACATTTAATTTTATATTTAATTTTATGTGTGTGTGTGTTATAAGTGTTAGATTCATATACTATTTACAATGGAATTTTTACCCATTTTATTTTCAAAGAAGTGATAAAAGTTTTCAAGAGACGTTGTACCATTATGTTTTATTCAATAATGTTTCTGTAAAGTAAGCTATTACATTAAATGTAAGTGATTGGATTTTAATGCAGTTGTAAGTGCAGTAAACAGTTTGTGCTGCAAAACAGCATGTTTATGATTATAAGTGGAGGAAAAATGATAGTGGATGAAAAAAAGATAACAAATACTAAAGCAGCATAACAGACTGTTTGAGTAAAATAACTGAATCACACTTAAAACTTTGTACATTTAGCTTACCAATGTCAATTGTTGACTATGCATGGGGAAATCCTTCGCCTACACAAAATTGCAGATAGCATTGATTCCTCCATGCATAAGGTCTGAGGGAGTGTTCATACTTGCAGATCAGTTCTCTTGGTTCTTTTGGTCAGGACCAAACAATAATAACTGACCCACAATAAACATCTAAACACATTTTGGCTAAAACGAGGCTAAATTTGAGCTGTCCATGAAAATATAATAGACATCCTTCAATAGTTAACAAAAATAGACTAGTCATCAAATAGATTAGACAGACTTCACATGTGTAGTCATTCATTGTTGTCTATTTGATGACTAGTCTATTTTTGGACAATTGTTAGACGTCTATTAGATTTTCACTGTTGGTCCAAATATAGCCTTGTTTTAGCCAAGACATCTATTTTCAGATGTCGATTAGATGTCTATTAAACACACACACAAATGCTTTCTGGGTATCCATTTTGTCTCAGCTTATAAAATACTAATTCAATACAGCACTGGAAAATCTTCAAAGATCTTCTGCAAGGTGATGCACTTGTGACGTGTACTGAACTGTAATGGGTAACATTGCGACAATGATGAGAAAGCCAAGACAAGTTTTTTTTTTATGGTCACACCTTGTGACATCATGTCCTATTTTTGGTTAATTAAGATGCCTTTTTTCCATGTTAGATTCATATTTCAGTCTAACTGGAAGTGGAGTGAGACCCACCTTTTAAGCAGTCAGATAGCAGAGTCCACACTCATTCACATGAACTGAACTTATAACACTGTAATCTCACCAGTACCTCGATTGTGAACACTCGCTGAAGTACTAATATACCTTCTCTTAACCAGACACATGATCTAAGGCATAATTCATGTAATACACGTTAAAGACTATTTACATATCAAAGTTATCCCTTAGCATTAGAGCTTTGTTTAAATCACAACCCCCCAAGTATGACCAATAGTAATAGTGGTGTTTGCTTTAGCAAGTAATAAAAGATTAGCTCTTTAACATGCAAACACCTTGATGGTGATGAAGTCTTGGCTAAAGAATGACATCAGACTAAGCAGAGGTTCATTAATAGCGGGCATGCGATGCGTTTCTTCCTTATCAAGTTAAGCCCGGCAAAAGGACTGATAAGAGACTAATGCAAATTCACTGATAAGAACTGAGTGCAAATATTTATGATGTACCTTCAGAATGACGCATACGTGAGCCAAAAACTGGAGCTTCCTTTGTGTGGTCTTGAGAGGTGAGCAGAAAATAAGTTTAGCGGACACTCTTTTCCTGCAACCACTTTGTGTTGTGTGTGTGTGTATAGCCTATGTGTGAGTATATGCTTTCTCTGTGCTAAGCTGTTCATTTAGAGAGGGTAATTAGTTACTGTAATTACAGTGATGTCATTGGCTTAATTGTTTTTGAAAGTGACTGTATGCCTGTAAGGAAAGATTGCTGAGCCCTTTACAGGATTTGAGTTGGAAAATGTTCACTTCAACACCAAAGTCGTGTTTCTTGTAGGATTGACTAAATAACCTTTCTCTGAGGAAAGATGTGTTTGAGGGAATCGGCTAATTTAGACTAATTAGCAAGCGTAATGTGTGCTCTTGGATTAGAAACATGAAATAAACTAAGGTTTGAATGAATTTCTGTTGGTTCCATGTAAATGCAATGAGTTGAAAGTGTTTTGAGCATTAAAAGTGTGGCGAGGTAAGAGGCTCACTGCTCTAGTACACAGCGGTGTTACAACAGACAACATAACATCATTTAACCTTTACAACGCTCATATTGATTTGTTTTGTGTTTATCAAGACTGCAATCAGAGCTCGCAGCTGGCTCTGATGTTGGGTGATTGGGTTAATTGAACAGTTGCAAGAAGACAAAGAGATCCAACATGTTAACTTAACCACTGTGAGTAGACAAAAAAGCTATTACCGCACTCTAAAAAATGCTGGGTATGTGGGTAAATTTTGGTAAAATATGGAAATCACTGGTGTTAGGTTAAAGTTGGGTTAAAAATGTATTCAAAAGGTTAACCCAGCGATTGGGTTTGTTCATATTTTACCCTAAATCATTTTGAAGTGCTACTATTGTAGCAGGGATGAGAATTCAACTTTGTTTTAGCCAAGACGTTTGCTCAGTATCCATCCTGGTTCACTTGGGCCAACCATGGCCTAATGGTTAGAGATTTGGACTTGTGATCTTAAAGATTGTAGTTGGGGGAACTGAATAACCAGAACTGGATAAAAGCATCTGCTCAATGCTAAAATGAAAAATGTATATGTTTTTACACTAGTTTTTGTCATCACTGTCAGTTTATAAAATACAGATTTAGCACAGAAGTTGAAAATCTTCAAAGATCTGTTGCAAGGAGAAGATGCATTTCTGACATCTGAAGTTATAGAACTTAACTTCTAATGGGCAACATTGCGACTATGACGATTAAATCCAAAAACCTAAAGTTATCTTTTTTATGGTCACAACTTGTAAATACCCAGCTGTAGGTTCAAGTTGGGTTCAAATTTAATTTAAAAAAGTTAACCCAGCAGTTGTGTTTGTTCAGCCGTGTAAGTACAGCCATTGTATTAAAGACAAGAATTTAACCTTGTTTTATGTTTAGATGACTATTAGATGTAACACACACACACAAATGCTTTCTCAGTATCCATCCTGATTCGCTTGGGTCAACCATGGCCTAATGGTTAGAGATTTGGACTTGGGATCTAAACAAGCATCTGCTAAATGCTAAAATGTAAATGTTAGTGTTCACACTGTAGTTGGTCATGCGGGTCATCACTGTTAGCTTATAAAATGCAGATTCAATACAGCAATGGGAAATCTTCAAAGATCAGCTGAAGGAGATGCATTTCTGACATCTGTACTGAACTGTAATTGGCAACATTGCTACTATGACAATAAAACCTAAATATGTTATCGCTTTTATGGTCACACCTTGTGATAAACCCAGCCGTTAGGTTAAAGTTGGGCTCAAATTGAATTCAAAAAGTTAACCCAGCAGTTTGCTTTATTCATATTATACATAAAATCAGTTTGAGCCCAGCATGTATTCGAGTATAAGTACGGCCATTGTAGAAAAGCAGAGTTGTTTGGAAGCTTATCACACCTTGTTTCTGTACAACTGAACCAAAGACAGGGCTGTTATTTACAATACCTACAATATAGAAAAGATGATTCAAACAAAACCCTGTGGCTGTTTTTCTCTCTCTAGGGAACTTCCTCCAGGAGATCTCGGGACAAAATTGGGAAGGCACGTTTTAATTAAATCCCTTTTGCAAATAACGACTGACCATTATAAATCATTTGGTATCACATAAAACTATTTTACTCTTCTCTCTGTGGTGAGCGAAGTGAAAGGCCTTTTCAGGTCTAGATAAGTGTTAATAAATTACCCATGTTTCCCCGTTAATGGCTGTCAGCCTGCCTTGGCGAGATATCATTGTGTGTCATGAATATTTTGATGTTGTGATTAGATCAAAAACGCAGTGAATTCCTAAACAGCTCGACGCTGCACTGCTGATCAGAAATGGCTATTTCACCCAAACAGATTATAGTGCTTGCATATCTGCAGATAGGGAATAATTAGAATGACACCGGGCCTGTATTCCGCTGTAATAGCCGTGCTACTTTAGCCTATCCCTGTGATCTGGAGACTGCAGGAAAACGAACGTGTTTCTGAGATTCAACGCACCTTGGCAGTTGAGATAATGACTATTCTGATGCATAAGCAATTTGTATTTACTGGAGGAGGGGGAAGAAAAATAAAATAGGGAGAGAAGAAGAAGAAGAAGAAAAAAAACTCAATTCTCATCCCTGTGAGACATTGATTAGATACTTGCAGCCATTTGTGTATGGTAGTTTCATTGCCTGTCCTCATTATTTGTGGAAGATTATCATCACGCAGCATGCGCACACGCCACTTGATGTTTTAATTGACAGGCACGACAAAGAAAGAAGCAAGTCGGGTATCTGAACAGCTCTGCAAGACTATTTTGGTGCATTTAGTCTAACATTTGCACCATACTATGCTTGTTATTTCAGGTTCCAAAATAGAGAGAAATAACAAGGTCTTTTCTGCATCTCAATGTTTTCCTCGAAATAGCACTGAGATAAAATGGCGATCAAACTGAGACTTTTGATTAAGTGTCCTGGGCTTTTTTTCTGTAATCTCACATGTTTCTAAGTTTTAAAAGAGATCTCAAAGGTGTTTCGGAATGTGCTCAGATTGAGGTCAGGAAGCTAAAGTCTGCAATCTAAGTGCCATCAAGATTTCGATATGAACTCCTCAAGTTGCATATGTGTTTATTATTATTATTATTATTATTATTATATTTAATAAATGAGGCTTTTGTGGCTTGCACAGTATATTTCCTCATACATGTGCCCATATTGATCAAAAGTATGTTGTGCATTTGCTGATATTTGCATTATACAAACAAAAAGCGAAGTTCTGAAAGTTTGTTATATTAAAAATTGTGATTTTTATAAAAGTATAACTTACATAAAATGCTAATAAATATTGGTTGTCAATCATTGTAACAACTTGTCAAGATGTTAATAATTTCTTATTTTTCAAAGTTCCACATTTTTATGTTTTTGAGCAAAACATAATACAATTCAATAAAATCATGTTTGGGAGATCAAATAAACATTTCTCAAGAGCAAGGTCATATAGATTATTTACTCATTTATCATGAATTTTTCTAAAACTATGAGAATCAAGTAATATTAAATAAATGATGCAAATATGATACTTGCACAATAATGGTAAAAGGTCATTAACTGAACACAAGAAACGCAGATAGCATGTAATCAAGATTTAGAGATTTATCTGCAAATTCTGGATTTTGATAAATCTGTGCATCCATAGTAGGCTTTATATGGATTATATTTAAAAAGAAAGAAAGAAAGAAAGAAAGAAAGAAAGAAAGAAAGAAAAAAAGAAAAACAAATCTTCACTAATTATCCTACACTGCAAGAGCAACCAGCCAAATTTCAGTTTTCAATTCTCTGTGACTTATAAAGCCTAATTATTTCCTCAAGAATTGTACCCAAAACATCTGAGACGAAGCAATGAAAAAATTCCACTGGGTTAATGAGAACACAGAAACTTGAAGAGATGAAAAAGTCTTGTAAATGATACAACTTTCTAAAGTAACTTATTTTTTAATCGTTAATTAGTTTCCCCATATGCCACACACATATGCATTCACTTTAATCCATATGGTACTTGCTTTATAAACAAATCTGTGAGTTATTCTGCACGGTCTATGATGGCTTGATCCAGTCTGAGCACCAGAAGACAACAACAGCAAACTTCTAATTGTGCATGTGTGGAAAGAACACAGTAGTCTGTGCAGATGGTTGTCAAAATTGATGAATACTTCAAAAGAGACTCGTCAGTCGAGATTGGCACTACAGTATGAGACCACAATGCGGTGCCCCGCTCACTCTATACGCTATTTGCCCGCAATCCCGCTGAAAATGAGAAAGGAGAAGTTGGCAAACATCTGGAAAATCAAATCCCAAATGGCGTCCTACGAGATTCTGCACTTGTCAGTCATCAGCCGTAATGGCGCTCTCTGGGTTGACAAGCTTTCATCAGAGAGGACGATGTTTATCGCTTCAGCAAACTGATGTGTGGCAGCTGTGGACTCACTGTTCGCAGCACACTGGGCCATTTGAGCTGGTGACATTGAGCTATTACTTTGCACAAATTAAGTTAATTTAAGGATATAGAGGTACCTTTAATTAGTGCTGTTTGCTGAGGAAACTATTGCAATTCCTCATCCTCTGCTAGTGTTGCAAGCATTAATGATAAGCAACATTTCAAATCATGGAGCTTGATGTGAAGCAGTGTGCAATTTTTTAAGAGATTTAGCATACTGTTTTATCTGGTAGAAGATAAAATCATCTTATAATTGTCACCTACATAAAAACCACATGTGAAACACATGAAAAAAGTCATCACATCTGTGACTCTGAATATTCTGAAATCAAGATATAAAAAGATGTCCATTGATGTATGGTTTGTTATGATAGGACAACATTTGGCTGAGATACAACTATTTGCAGGAAAAAAAATTCGAAATAATGTTAAAATCGACTTTTAAGCTGTCCAAATTAAGTTCTTAGCAATGCATGAAATATCTTCATGGAACATGATTTTTACTTATTATTCTAATGTTTTTTGTCATATCATTTTGACCTATATTTTTGACTATTGCAAAAATATACCTGTGCAACTCAATATTGGTTTTGTGATCCAGGGTCACATTTTTTCCCCTAAATAATTGTTCCAAATCCATCTATGTCACATATGCTTCACACTGTTTGCTTCACATGTATCGTTTCACTTATGATTTTAAAATGGGTTATGTGACAGTAATGGTTTTTCTCTAGGAGTTTTGTTAACAAATCAATAACAGAAGAGTACTGGCAGCTCACATATTGTAATTTACATGACCAAAATAGACAATATATCAATTCAAACGTTAAAAATGTCTATTTAAATATTCACTGTATTATACTAGTAGAAATGAAGCTTCAATCATGCAGTTTAAAAGCATACATACAACAAATGAGAGCAAAAAAATAGCATGAAATATTAATGGATTTTTTGTGTGTATTTTTTAAATAAAGGGTATTGAAGCCATTTATAAACTGAATGTACATGGCTTCTACTGTAATTTGCTGCTAATGTATTTTAACTTTATATAAGCAGTCTGTTATGAATTATATTGGTATTATTTGTCATTATATTAGCCTAATTTATATTAAAATATTTGAACTCCTTTGTACTTCTATACTTTTATATACAAAGTAATTAACTGCTGCATTGTAAAATAAGGTGGATATAAAAAAACTTACAGTACCTTAAAAGGATAGGTTACTCAAAAATAAAGTGTTTCTTTCTTCTGTTGAACACAAATTAAGGTATTTTAAAATTATTGGAAACTTGTAGCCATTGACATCCATAATAGAAGAAGAAAGTACTATATCTTTCATTGGGCAAAGCAGTTTGTTTTATAAAGCATCAATAAATAGAACAATGAAGGAAAATCTAAGACTACTTTTGGCTAACAGTTTGCATTTTTAGTGTGATTAAGTAGGAGTTTCTTTGTGTATATGATAAGTTTGTAAGATATGAAGGCAACTAAAAGTTACAGTATGTCTCTCTCTTTAAAGACAATTATGACTATTAAAAAACAGCAAAATGTGATAGCAGTATGTGAGCCCTTTAAGGTCTAGGTAAAGACATAGGATAGCTTTATTTTTATGACTGTGTACGTTTATGCATAAACCAAGTTATATATATATATATATAAGTACACCCCTCACAAATCTATCTTTTAAATTCATATTTTTAATAAGAAGCTATACGATATTATATTTGTGCATATACATTAGATTAGTCAGTACTGAAGCCAAATCTGGAGCTTATCTAACAAAATAACTTACGATAACGGTCCAAAAACTAGTACACCCAAATTTATATGTTGTAGAAAATTATTAAATACAAATTTAAAAAAGATGAAAAATCAAGAGAAGCAAAATAAAAAGGCAAAATTTTGTTTTATTTTAATTTAATTTAGTTTTTAGTAATTTTGTAGGTTGTAATATATATATATATATATATATATAGCAATATTTTGCTTGAATTTAATTGTATTATCTTTCAATTTCTAAATATGTTTGGTGACTAAAATATTATTTTAATAAATGTATCTGTTTAATAAATCTGTTTTGTTTAAATGCACCAAAATACATTGCCTATATATTCACTGAGAAATGGATAAAAATATTCATTTTAAAAATGGGGTGTACTCAATTATGCTGAGCACTGTATGTGTTATAGTGACTATTTAAGACTGTTAGTCAGTATGGAGGCTGGTTATGATGCCCCTAAGTTAGGTATGTTTTGTGAAATCCCAAGTGTCTTTATAGTCTAATTCTTTCTCTCTGTCACTCAAACACACAGACACTTGAATATGTGATTTTCAGGAATTCTCCAGACATAATTACTCTACAAACTGTATATCCTATTCCCCTACCCTCACCCTACACCTGGCCCAAACAGTAACATTTTGACAAAAATTTAATTAAAAAAAATAATCAAAATATTTTTTTTTTTTCCAATTATGATTATTTTCTGGTTTTTAGTTTATAAGGGCATTGAAAGTGTAATTTGAATATTTTTTCCTGATCTTTATTATTTTGATTTATGCCTTCATTTCAGTTGTTATAGTTTGAAAATGAAATGTATTTATTTGTTTGTTTGTATTTTGAATGTAAGATGAAAGTTTATAATCTATGCAATTTCACACATGTTAATTTTTCAAAAAAGGAAACAAATTCAATCCGCCAGGTGCTCTGGTTTCCCCCACAGTCCAAAGACATGCAGTATAAGTGAATTGGATGAACTAAATTTCCCATAGTGTATGAGTGTGTGTGTGTGTGTGTGTGTGTGTGTGTGTGTGTGTGTGTGTGTGTG
>CAIGQV010016734.1:831457-871783 GCA_903798115.1 Danio jaintianensis | reverse complement strand
TCTAAATAATTACTTATAAATATGCAACTTTATTAAACCCATTGATTTATTAAACCCATTGCATATGCATAGATCAAGTTTTTTTATGTATATGCGAGTGTGTACAGGTATGTTTGCATGCATCGAGTTTATATGTATGTGCGTGTGTTGTTGTGGGTGTATATGCAAGATTCGAGTTTATATGTATGTGCGTGTGTATGTGGGTGTATGCATGCATCAGTTATATGTATATACGCAAGTCTCATATATATTGTTTTGAACGTCCAATAATATAGGAGTATATGTGAGTAATTTATAGGTGTACACCTATAAAAAACTCGCTTTATTAGTGCAAGTGAAGGTAATTTGTAGTCGATATATACTGTATCGGTATGCAGAGACTCAAAAATCTAAGAGACTTAAGGTACACAGGTTAGCCATACAGTGTAAATTATCATGGCAACAAAGAATGATTAAAGTTGAGCTACCCTCATGGTACCTAAAATCCAGCATTGTTGCAAACTAAACTGAAATTTAACTGGCTAGCCAGCTAGTACAGCTTTTTGGTACAGGCCCCAGGTTCAGCAGTTTGAAAATTCAGAATAAACATTCTCTCTCAGGGTTTTATCTAGAGCTTATAAATATCTTGGGACCACTTGTACCTAAAAGTGTGATGCAGAGAAAACAGTCAAACCCATGAAACATAGAGAACATCAGTTTTATTCATATTTCATGAGAGAGACAGCACAGTTCAACTCTCTGTTTGAAATTAAGAGATCATTTAAAAAAAATCATGAATCTAAATGCATTAATGAGGTATGAATAAACACTGCCACTGAAATAAAATTTCTCACTATATTAATGCAAGTGCATAAACTACATTTAAATTCATCATGAAATCAAAACATGCTCTTATTTTTATATGTATATAGTAGGTATCAAACACCATAACCTTCCCTCCCCCCTCGAAACTTTTTCTTCACTTCTGGTCACATGGAATGCCTTTTGGGAGGGGCTGTCGGGGCATGTTTCATTTCTGCCCTGCATTTTGTGCCGTTTTCAGTCTTCCTTCATTTTGTTAGCAACACCCATCTTCCAAATATCCAATCGGTTCCCAAGCAAATTCATGCACCGCACTACATTTTTTTGTTCTCATTTCTCATCTCAGGTCTCAGTAAGGAGCCCTGCCACAGCAAGAAGGTCCCTGGATCAAGTTGTGGATGAGCCAGGAGGCCTTTTTGTGCAGAGTTTGCGCATTCTCTCCATGTTCATTTGGGTTTTCTCTGGGTGCCCCTGTTTATCCCCCAAGTATAGGTGTATGAACAAAGTAAATTGGTGTGTGTGTAACATATTCAACCTCTCTGGTTCCCCTAATCATCACCAGAGGTCACTATCCCTGGAATAACGATCCCTTCCCCTGGACTTTATATCCCACAATGCCCATGCTGATTACACGCACGCACGCATGCATACACACACACACACGCACACACACACACACGCACGCACGCACGCACACACACACACACACACACACACACACACACACACACCTGTTTCATATCATCTGGACTGTTTAGATCACACACACACACTCATTTACACACTTTACAATGTCTGGTTTTGTCTGGCTGACATTTCTGAGTGTTTTGCTTGTATTATACTTTAAAAATCTATGTTTGGTTTTTTGAATTGCTGTCTTGTTTTGTGATTGTTTATGCTGCCTCCTCTTGAAACCTCTGCCTTGTTATATACAGTATATTATTCCTCTCTGTTTTTGCTGCCTGCCCCAACCCATTGCCTGATTTAAATTGAGTTGTGCTATATCTGCATTGTTTTTGTCTACTGTGATCTGACACTGCATGTTATATTGTACACACATTTTTAATAAACCTGCAAATGGATCCTCACTCCGCTGATATTATAGTGAGTATGTGTGTTTAAATGGGAGAGAGTGGGTATTTCCCAGCACTGGAGGTTCACGAGTTAGTGTACACTCAGGTTAGGAGCAAGGACATCTGCTGATAAAACATGCCAGAATAATTGCAGTTCATTCCACTGTGACAATCCCAGATAAAAAAAGGAAGCAAAGTGAGTGAGTGAATTTTTCATTTAGATTTTTGCAAAAATTATGTGTTCAGTTTGTTGTTTTTATTCATTCTGATTTTAAAAGTTTGCTTGTTTGTTTTTACCCACACTAAAAAAAGTTGACTCAACTTAAGATTTTAAGGCAACCAGCTTCAGGACATTTTTGAGTTTACTCAACTTAAATCAAGTCAAGTGCAGTACTTGGTTGAAAGTTGAGTCAACTCAAAAAGCTCTGCAGCAATTTTTCCTTACAATTTTGAGTTGAGTCAACTTTTTTTTTTTACAGTGCATAAAATTAACAAATAATAGGCTAAACCTCCAGCAGCTCCAATACCAATTCTATTTTATTTGCCTACCCCTTCCCCTTGGCCCTTGAAACCCTTGAGTTAGAAGGGGTAGGGATAGAAATATTCCCCTAAGAAATTTGACACCACTACTACACATGCACACATCATCATGTCGTCACTAACACATATTGCAAGCGACGCAGAGTGAACATTTTCAATTCATTCATGGAAGTTGAGCGTAATGCACTGCAGAATAACATTATAGCAGACATGCCTTAAAAATCAAATTCACTGCCATCAGACGTGTCTGACAGCCTGTTCTGACAAGTCATCAGGTAATGTTATCAGAATTTGACATATGTTGTGGAATATTTTGGCCCTATCAGCTAAATGTAGCAATTTTTTTCTAGTGGCCGAGAAAAAAAAAGATCATGACCGTAACACATTAACAGACGCCATCATGAATGTAATAAATTAGATGCTTGTTTGTATGTTGTTAATGTTCTTTTTTTTTACATTTGTAGGTCTCCCTGATCGGTTTTGCAGCCTTGTTGCTGCTGTAGCTGGTATAGTCAGGGAAATTTCTCATACCCCTTTTTTGTAGTGTGGTCCTGAAAAATCTCCGTTTGAAGGGCATTATGGTCCTTACCCCTACACCTCTAATCAAATGAGAATTGGGACACCCCTGCCCCCTCACGTGAACGTGCAAAAGGCTATGGGGTATCTTTGGGATTGGGCCTTAGTGTGTTGTGGGGTTTGCTGCTTTTTTAATACTTTTTAATTATTTTTTTATTTAATTTAGGAGTTGAGGTTAACCCGAAATCTTTGCTTCAGTTTGCAATTTTATGTGTAGATATTATAGTTTTACTGCTGTCCATACATTCAATAAAATAAATTATAATTTAAAATACAAAAGCCATCATTGAATTAATAAAATGATTATGTAAACAAATAGTAAAATAAACAGAAACCATTTCAGTTTAACGTGTTTGAATAATTTGTTTCTTTCTTTCTTTCTGCAGTCTTATTGCTACTTTGTCATTTCTGAAAAAAGTTACATCATAAAATATTCTAAACCCAGCATCAGCTTTTTGGACTCTAAACAAAAAATCCTGAACCATCTGTTTATTTCCTAACGGATTTAACCCCATCATTGGGCTGCATGGATGGCATGACATCTGTCACGCACTGTGAGCTCCACTAAGGGGCACGTGGACCGTTTGAATAGAGACAGATGTTAGTTTTTCAAGCCCTGATGTCTGAGCGCAACAGTACTGGGACTCCTAAATGCAGTGACCCCTCTGACTATAATGACAGCGTGACCCCACAGTCAAAGCCTTTGTTAAACACGACTGCTATATAACTCTCCCTTAGCTACAGCATTATTCTATTAGTCATGTCACATTACTTATTTGAACTTTGGCATATATGTAAAAACATACATTTTGAATTATTATACTGATAAACTACATTTGATTGGCAAACATCTAGTGAAATGCCATATAATGTAACAATATTTTATCAGGCATATTTAGAATGATAATCATTTTTAGACAAACAAAAAAGAAAGAAAGAAAGAAAGAAAGAAAGAAAGAAAGAAAGAAAGAAAGAAAGAAATATATATTTGGAATTTTGAGTATAATAACATTTTGTATGATTACTTGTTTTTTTTTTTATATATGATTTAATAGTTACATGTGAGGATAAGTTTTGAAAAATGTATGTAAATGCAGAATAAAGATGCTTCATGAATATACAGCTATGCTGAATGATGGAGCATTACTTAATCCATATTTTGATATTTGATTTTTCACAAAAACATTCAAAACATTACTGTAGAGACTTCACTTGCAAATAAAATCACTTTTTATGTAGTCAATGTAAACACCAAAATAATAAACATTACTTATACTGTCACTACTACTACTACTAATACCACACCACTACTACTTATTGTTATTGTTAATGATAATACATATTTAATATTTTATTTAATATTTTATATCACACACACACACGCACACACACACACACACACACACACACACACACACACACACACACACACACACACACACACACACATAGCATTTCTTATGTCAATGTTGTTTAAATTTTAATTTTACTATAACAAAAACATTTCTAAAGGTTTGAGCTAAGAAAAAAATAGAATTGTAAAAAAGGATTACATTTATCTAGGCACATTTTTATTTCAGATAAATGCTATTAAACCTCTCAAACAATCTGGACAAAAGGATCAAAAGTAAATTTGAACACAAAAATATAAAGCAGCAAAAATATCAAACAGAAAGAAAGAAAGAAAGAAAGAAAGATAAGTGTACTGTATGTGTGTGTGTTAGAGAGATAGAGAAAGAGAGGAGAGAAAGGGAGGGATGGCCAGAGGGGGAAGGGGTGGTTTGTGGTGGTAAATACCCGGCTGTAACAACACACAAGCGATCGGAAAGGCCAAAATTTAGCGTGTGGATTACAGCCAGAGGAGCAGGCGATCATGTTGGTGGAATAACCCTGCAGTCTAGTTTTATTTTCAGTATTTGATTTGGTCAGATTTCGTTAAATGTCTTCATTCTGTAGATCAGTGTGTGGCTATATTTGTCTGGATTAGTGCTGTTTAACACCTTTAAACTCTTGGAATTAGCGCTTTCGCGTCGGATCATCGATAGATTAGTGTTGATCTCGTCTCAGGCTTTTAAGGACACTGTTTGTGTGTGTTTTACAGGAGAAATCGTGAGCTAACAACAAAAGCGCTAGCACAACCGGCTAGTCAAACGCTGGTGCCTTTAGTTTTTTTTCTTTAAATCTGTCCGCAATGGACATCGGAAATGATTTAGCTGTTTTGCTTATTAGATACATTGCATTTGACCATTGAGGTTCATTAAATGAATCAATGGGTTTGATATTAGTAGAGTAGATTAGATTAGATGTGTAGGTTGACATTAGCATTAGCTTGTTAGCATTGGCGACTCCTTTGTTGGGAAAACTGATTGTGGTTTTACTCACTTTGCTTTTTGTTGAGGAAAATTGTCTTTTTTTTCAATCCTGTCGGTGATTTTATTGCTTTTATACAGTATTGTCGTTTATCTAAGATGTGTGTTTGACTGTGACATAAGTGTTTTATCAAGATCGTAGTAGAAAAAGAAATGTCAAACAGTTAGTGTCTATGGTTGATGCTAGTCCATATAACAAATTCAAATATTGCGTGTAAATAAACTACTAGAGCTATATAGTTATCGTTTAAAGCTATCATGGCTTACACATTGAGTTTAAACCGGATCTATTTGCTATGGACACGTCTACTCTTCATTGTTATGGGTAAGAATTTATTTCGCTACTCAAAATATAATTAATGTAACGTTATTTAGTTAACGTTAATTGGCTGTGTTTGTAATAAAAATGCTGTTCATGATAACACATATTTTCTTGGTTAATGCAAATAATTGAAACTACACACTGGTGATGTGTTATTTCAGTGGTGCTGCTATGAGAGAAGTGTGCTGGTATTCATTCACTTACATTGTGGTTTCCGTAATGGGTTGATTTAATGACTGTTTTGCAAACATAATGAAACTCTCTGACACTTTTAACCTGTACAGTGAATGTAATAAACATGGCCTGTGTGTGTGTGTTTGAGATCAGATCTGGGGTGAATGAAGAGAACAAAGACTTCTATTGTTTACAGCATGTCTGTCCATCTCCATGATTGAATCCTATCATCTTGACTGGCAACAAAACAAAATTAATCCTTTGCTCTTTGTTCTTTTGTTTATTACCCCTCCACCTCTTTGTTTATATACCCGAAAAGGGGGTTATCTAACATCTTGCATATTATCATGGTATTTTGGGGGAATTCTGTTTTTACCTTTTACTTTCAATTTTGTTTGGAAAATTTCCCATGAAATATCATATGTACTAAAGCGAAACAAAAGGCTCAACATCAGTGTTTTTAATCTGCAACATTGGTTGGAAGCGATACAGCTAGAAGGTAGCTGAATAGCAGATAGAAATGTAAACGCATTCACTATATATAAAAGTAATTTGTTTGTAAATTGCACCCATTTTGACTGCTTTTAGCACTTTCGGAATTCTTGTAGTTTTGTTATCAGGTTCAGTTACATTTAAATCAACAGAATGCACAACAACCAAATTCAGATACGGTAAATAAATATACTACATAATTATCAAATTTAAGCCGCAGTATCTATTCTTAATGAAACAATGTTTTTTTTTATGAAAAATGATTGTCGTTTTTGATAATGTTAATAATTACGATATTCTTAAATAATCATGGTATAGTATTAATTAAAATTGTGGTGACACTGACACATGGCCATCCTCATTCTTGGAGCTAGACTATTTAATTACTTATTTAAAATCGGTGTATATTTTGATTATGAATTATATTACAGTTACAGTACATTATGTACTTTTCATTCAAAGTTTATTACATTATTATAAATTTTTTAAAATATAGTAAGACCGTTGCATTTGTTCCAGTTGTGCAGGCTGTTGCCGATGTTACCATTGGCATGTTGATGTGTGTGTTTATATAAGCTGAAATATCCACCGTATCCATCATTTGTTGTACATTTGTTGTATATGGAAGTGGCCAGGTTTGCATGCCAGTGCTTGCATGTGTGCCGTTTCTCCTTTGCTCTACATGCCATTATGGAGTCAGCTGCTGTAAGCAACAGACACGAGTGAGGGGAAACCCCAACAGATGATCAGCAAGCTTAAACAAAGAGGGCTCTTCAGGGACTTAACTTTGAGTTTTCTATGTTTATGCGTTAGGTATGTGAATAGTATACCTACTGTATACTGCAGAAATAGGAGAGTGGCATGTAATAGCCAGAGATTTAATTGATAACCCAGAGTTCTCTTAAGACATCTTAGGCAGTTATTCGACCATACTGAATTTGTCTGGTCAGATTGGATATTGGATAATTTTATATTCATTTGATTTACTGAGGCAAATGGTCGTTTTAATGAAGGAATCATTGATTGATTCTACTCTGGATTGTTGCTCTAAGAAGCACAAATGTTATGCTCTGAAATTGTAAATATTTTGTAGGTGAAAAAGAAGTCAATATTGTGTATAATGTCACTTGGTATTGACTTGTAAAAATAAATCAATATTTCATTTGCAATTGCGCCCATAAGCTGGTAATTGTGGAAATGCTGAGTGTGTGAGAAATTATGTATCATTTTTATTTTATTTATTTATTTTTTTGCTTTGATATCTTACATTTTGGGTAATTTTAATTGGATTCAGCATGCAGTGAATGAACCAGGGGCCTGTACCATGAAGCTGGATTAGTTGGCTAGCCAGTTAAGTTTGCACCATTTTTGGGTTATGGGTAACATGAAGGTAGCTCAACTTTAATCACTTTTTGTTGCCATGGTATTATGGAGCGTCTGAGCTGAATCTAAAACTCTGTATTAGTGCTGCAAACTAAACTGAAACCTAACTAGCTAGCCAAATAATCTGGTTTCATGGTGATTTTTGTAGTTTTATATTACAATATTATGTTAAATGGTAAATATTACACACTCCTGTAGCGTTGTATTTTTTAATGCACTTATAATATTAAAGTTAGGCCTATGTAACCCTTGGCTAATATTTTAACTTGTTTTAACTGAGATAAACTAAGATAATGAAAACATAAAACAAATGTTGAAATTGTTCACTTTTCACCAAGTAATTACTCTGGGATAAAAAAAAAAACTGACGTGGCTTTAACAAGCAAGTGGCCTCTGGGCAACAAATTTAGCTTTATTTTCATATAAATTCAAATTTTTTTCAAAATGAAGTCTGAAGGGAGCGCGTCCCCTGAATGTGTCTATAATTATGAGACGCATACTGAACTGAGAATTTCTATATATAAGCTAGATACATCATTACATCTCAGTCTGCCAATTTGAAAGTCGTCTAATTCATGATTCATTTTTTTCTCCTGCTTGCTTTGCACTCTGATTTTGAAGTGAAGCATTGTGTCTTCTGAATTGGTGTGGGTGTTTGAACCCAATTTTACTGGATTCCTTTAAAAATGTGGGAAGTGTTCTGGGTCAGTCTTTTACAGACAATTGTGCTATTTTAAAATTGAGTTGATAATGATTCAACATTGCCTCTACTTGCATCCAGCTGTGGATAAAATTGCAACCTTTCATTTTCAAAGCCGTGCTGCACAGTGCACACCCAAATACGTTTGAAGAATCATGTTTTTGCACCCTTTAGGTTTTCATTTACATGTATTGCTTTCTCCAGCACAGCAGTCTCATGTGCATCTTATTTTCTGTATTTTTCAGGAAATGCAGTTTCTTCGCAGCACAGCGAGAACGTATATGTATCAGGGATGTCAAACGGTGAGTCTTGACATTAGGGTTGATTTACAGACCCAGGTTATAGATCTTGTTAATCTTCAGAGCAAAATAATGTGGGTGACTGACTGTTAAATAAAGCTCCTCAATAGTTTCCCAACTCCTCAAACACAGCTTGAAGGTAACTTTGTGTTTTTGCAGATCACTAGGTACATTTGACAAAGGAATGCAAGACATAAAGGCTCATGTTATTTAACCCAGATTAGTCTGCAACTCGCATGTTACCTCTTGCCTGGGTAACTGTTAACTTAAAGGTTACTTGCTACTCTTTCACCCACCCTATATCATTAGCAGACCATATGTATTTCAAGCAAAAAAAACTCAAACTGGTTTGGAACAAGGGTGACTAAATGGTGACAGAATCAAAATTTCTTAGGTGAACTGTCCCTTTAAAGGTATGCTAGGTTACATTTTTTTAAAGTATTATAACTGTATTATTTTGGTTTAATTTTCTTAGACCAACAAATTCACACACTTAAAAAAAAAACAGTGAGCTGTATGTGTAAACATGATTTCAAGATTTATCTAATATAAAGATAAAACCTGACCTCAAATGTATGGTTTAATAAATTTCTGATCAGCCTCAAGAGGTATCACATAAATTCTAGCCTCTAGTGCGTTTCAGCACAGTTTCAATTCTGAGTAATGTTGGTTATAAAAAATCTCTTCTCTACTTTAAAATGATTAAAATGCTTTTAGTTCAGATGTGAAATATACCATCTGTTTCACATCAAGATAATTTTATTTTTGTTTGGTGTGCTGCTTTTTTGGCATGTCAAACCAGCCAGGTTTCTGTTTTGGGTATGGTGCAATGCAGTAAACAAGACCGCTCACTACTAAGTTTGTTTTGTATTAATCAATAATTAATAATAATTAAGTTATGTCTTCATGTGCATGTGGGTCTAGCCTGTGGAGATGTGGCAGAGCAGATCAGGGCATCCAGTGGAGTGATAACCAGCCCTGGTTGGCCCTTTGAATACCCATCTCGCATCAACTGCAGCTGGAACATCAGGGCCAACGCTGGAGAGATCATAACCATCAGGTAACACATAGCCATAATACTGCAATATTCACCTATGCACTGATAACATAAAGGCATGGTCAAAAGCAATGGTAGTGTTTTAGTTTGCCTAAATTACAGGCTTAAAAACTGCAATCTTGTAGGCTTTTATAATATGAGCTGGATTATGGTCACTATAATGTTCTGGATTGGATTGTTGTTCTCTGTACAATTGTAGCACTTTTTTTTAATAGATTTGCTTTTTTTTATTTTAAAAAAAGTCTGCTCGTTTATATTGTTGCAAAACATTTAAACATGTTTGTTTGTTACCGCTGTTATGCCCTTAAAGCATACATCTTAATGCAAAGCAGCATTTCTGTGGATTGGATTTTATTTTGAGCTCTACCCTTGTTTCAAGCAATGATACATGTTTTTTTTTTCTTAGTTTTTTTCAAGTTACTGCCACCTCAAGCTAACTTCTTTGAAATGGCTCTTTATTTCTAAATATATGTTCTGCATTTGCTCTATTCTTGTACTGCCTGCTTGCCTGAACCAGAGCAGTTGTTTGCATCTTTATCCAAGAATGGTGACCATGGTTACTGACACAGAAATAGACCCATTTTTTTTTCTACAGGATGTGATTGTTGTGGTAAACACAGATACTCACTACATCTGCCATTTGGAAACATCATTTTAAAGATGATGGGTCCAATTTTCTGTGAGACACGTGTCCCACAAGCATGATTTATTTTTTATTTGTTTGGTAGCGCTTTTCCCAGAATTGCTTTTTTAATTGGTAATATTTATACTATAAAATATGTCTTGCTATATTGCTCTTCAAGTGACATGACTCTGCACAATGGAGTAGTTTGATTTCAGTTCAATTACTGAGCTCTTGCTTTATATTATGTATTATTTACAGGGAAATGTTTTTTTTTTTTTTCTCTTCCATGTACTTTTTTTGAAACGCTCAAAGTACCTAATATCAGATGTGCTTTTAGTTTTCAGGACTTCGAGATTCAAAGTTCACACCGATGTGGTTTAGACTGGATCTCCATTGGAACCTATAAGAACCTGGATGGTTACCGGGCCTGCGGCTCGTCTATTCCGGCACCATACATTTCCTCTCAGGATCACGTGTGGATTAAGTTCCACTCTGATGATAGCATGACTGGAAAGGGCTTCAGGCTCTCTTACATAACAGGTAGACCTGCTATTTATATCCCTTTAGATGCATCAGACAGGATGCATAGTTGCCTCATACTGTGTGGCACTGCCATGTAATACTTGTGTAAACTGTTTCTCAAATTGTATTAATTAATTTAAAAATACTATTTGATTTTCAAGAACGCATACATTTAGCTTTGTTCTTGAATCAGTTCTGTTCTCATCAAAAGTGCCACTATTTGTTGAGATTTTTGGAAAAAATCCAAACCCAGTCATTCCCGCTTCACAGATAATATAGTGAGTTTAGATCAAACAGATCGGATTCAAACCATACTAACATACTAGAATAACATAGACACTATTTGTATTTCACCATCTTGCAAATTATAAAAATCCTCTGAATCATAAATCTTACAAATAATCAAACATTACTGCTAATGTTTATGTCTCTTCAAAAGGGTAATATCTGCTTGCAATTTGCAGGGAAGTCGGAAGAAGCCAGTTGCAAGCCTGACCAATTTCATTGCGCTAATGAGAAGTGTATTCCAGAGTCATGGAAGTGCAACACCATGGATGAATGTGGCGATAACTCGGACGAGGAGTTATGCGTACAGCCAAATCCCTCTGCGTTCTTCTCCTTCCAGCCCTGTGCCTTCAACCAGTTTCCTTGTCTCTCGCGTTACACCCGTGTTTACACCTGCCTGCCAGAGTCTCTAAAATGTGACGGCAGTATTGATTGTCAGGACTTGGGTGATGAGATCGACTGTGACGTGCCCACCTGTGGTGAATGGCTCCGCAATTTCTACGGTACTTTCAGCTCACCCAACTATCCTGACTTCTATCCACCTGGTAGCAACTGCACATGGCTGATTGACACTGGTGACCACCGAAAGGTTATCTTGCGCTTTATGGACTTTAAACTTGATGGTACAGGCTATGGCGATTACGTTAAAGTCTACGATGGATTAGAGGAGAACCCCAGACGCCTGTTGCGTGTGTTGACTGCATTTGACTCTCGAGCCCCTGTAGCGGTGGTGTCGTCTTCAGGACAGCTTCGGATACACTTTTACGCTGACAAAATCAACGCGGCTCGAGGCTTCAATGTTACATATCAAGTAGATGGTTTTTGCCTGCCATGGGAAATCCCATGTGGAGGAAACTGGGGTTGCTACACTGAGCAACAGCGCTGTGATGGCTACTGGCATTGTCCCAATGGCAGGGATGAGCTCAACTGCAGCAACTGCCAGGAAGACGAGTTCCCATGCTCAAGAAATGGTGCCTGCTACCCACGCTCTGACCGGTGCAACTACCAGAACCGCTGCCCAAATGGCTCTGATGAGAAGAACTGCTTTTTCTGCCAACCTGGAAATTTCCACTGCAAGAACAACCGCTGTGTTTTTGAAAGTTGGGTATGTGATGCACAAGACGACTGTGGGGATGGAAGCGATGAGGAGAGCTGCCCGGTAATTGTACCCACAAGAGTCATCACTGCTGCTGTAATTGGGAGTCTGATCTGTGGTCTGCTGTTGGTCATTGCTTTGGGCTGCACCTGCAAACTGTACTCACTTCGAATGTTTGAGCGCAGGTAGGCTATTTGTTAAATATATTGTTGAGCCAGAGTACATTAAGAAATAATTAGCATTTTTTGTGTATGCTTTTGTGACTGCTCTCTCTGTCAACTACCGATTAGAAATTCCATTGGATTTGTTGTTCTTCCAGGTCATTTGAGACTCAGCTCTCTAGAGTGGAAGCAGAATTACTGAGAAGAGAAGCTCCACCATCATATGGGCAGCTGATTGCTCAAGGACTGATCCCCCCAGTGGAAGATTTTCCTGTCTGCTCTGGAAATCAGGCAAGGAGACAAACAAGAAAATTATATATTTAAAGGTGCCACAGAATGAAAATCTAGATTTACCTAGGCATCGACGAATAAGGGTTCTGTACATGGAAATGACATACCCTGAGCCTCAAACATCCTTGTTTGTAAATCCTGTGAGTGTAAAGTAAAAAAAACAGGCCTATTGGAACAAAACATCCACTCTGACGATCCACACATGATCATTAAAATGCACACCCCAGGTTATTTTTGATTGGCCACATTTCTTTGTGAGATTAAAACAATAGTTATTTTTCACCCTTTTTTCAAGTTGATCTAAGCTTATTTGAAACACACTATGTAGTTGGGACTCTTATTTTGAAAAGGAGAAAGGCAGGGAGACCAAAAAGAAACAGTTTTGTGAAACAGGTAGCCATGTATTCCATGGAGTGTTCACAGCCAACCCTGATCAAACACACCGGAACCAATTAATTATGACCTGAAGCAGCACTTGATAATAACAAGTGTGTTTGGTCTGGGTTGCAACTGAAATCTGCAGGAAAGTAGCTCTCTAGGAACAGGGTTGGTGACCCCTGTTCTAAAATAATTCAAGTGGTATTTTTGTTTTAATTAAAATTCATAACCAAAGCTTCAGAAGAAGTTTGCCCAAAAATGAACAAGCTCCTATCATTTATTTACCTTTCACTTGTTTTAAACCTGTTTGACACAAAAGAAGATATTTTGATGTAAGCTGTAAACCTGTGAACCTTGTCTTTCATGGTATTTGTTTCTCCTACTAAGTTAGGTTTTCAGCTTTCTTCAAAATTTCTTCTTTTGTGTTCAACAGAAGAAAGAAACTCATAAAGGTTTAGAACCGCTTGAGTGAGAGTACATTTTTGTTTTTGGATGAACTGTCCATTTATTGAGATAAGGGATTTAATTTTATGATGTCACTAGAACCCTAACATGGTTAGTGTTCTCGGTAACATAGTGTAAATTAAATGAGCAAGTAAACTAAAATTTAAAGTGTCAAAAATATATTAAAATGAACATCGATTAAAGTCAACTTTGTCTATAATAGGTTTGGTAAATTTGCACCAAGGTGTTATCTGACTGACTTCAGGATGTTTTTACCAAGTTCAAAGTTAGAATGCTGAACTGCATATTATGGATTACATTACATAACACCTCCCTTTTGTTCTTGCTTTCAGGCATCTGTTTTGGAAAACCTAAGATTGGCAGTTCGTTCTCAACTGGGATTCACCTCAATCCGACTTCCGACCTCAGGTCGTCACGGCAACATCTGGAGACGCCTGTTCAATTTCACACGTTCACGGCGATCTGGTTCTCTTGCACTGGTGTCTGCAGACACTGAAGAAGGCCCGACAGGCAATGCCTCAACTCGTGAGCCAGAGAGACTTGGCTCTCACCGGGGACTGTTGCCCTTGGACTCAGATGACACTGACACTGAGAGTGAACACCATTCCCGCAGGGATGTTCCTGGAGCTGTTGGAGGCCTGATGGCACCACTGCCACAGAAAACTCCCCCTTCAACAGCAGTGGAAGCCATCGTCTCAGTGTCTGCCAGCTCTCCTCCACTGGTCAGCCGGGAGAGCAGCATCTCTGAAAGCATCTCAGAAAGTTCTGGAGTAACTGGACCTCCGTGTGCTACTACTAATTCTAGTACTTCTGCAAGGAGCCCCTTCGTCAGTGCTCTAAACCGGGTCACCCGCAGCCTGCGCTGGATTCGTTTCTCCTTGGGGCGCACTGGTGATGGAGGGTCAACTGGCATTGGACAGAATCACAGCCCATTGCGGCAGCTGGAGCAAGGGAGTGTGGGGTGCACTGGCGTCATTAGGGGTGAGGACGAAGATGACGTGGAACTCCTCATTCCTGTGTCAGAGGCTGGTTCCCTGGACAGTGATGAGAGCTCCAGGCCCCTGCTGGAACAAGGTCTGGAGCAGGTCTTTGGCCCACATCTTGCTCCTGCTGCTGTCTCTCTCAGAGGACGACTGGTGGGTCGGGACGGCCCCTGTGAACACTGTGGAATTGTCCATACAGCACGAATCCCAGACGCTTGTCTGGAGGCAACGGCAAAAACAGAAACTAGTGATGATGATTCTTTGCTGCTCTGTTAAGACTTGGAGGAACTCCCTGACTCAGTACGTGACCCATTTGAAAAGCCCCTGCTCACAGCTTGCCATTTTTGTTATCGCCTCCTAGTGGAGTGGAGGTTGAATGTCTTTAGACACGTGTCCTTTTACAAAAGGAAGAACTTCGGAAATCAGGTACTTTTAAAGACCAGTCTGTAAAAATCATACGGAGTACGAGAGCTCCCCAATCTCACTGTTCCTTCCACTGTGCAATATTAGTATTCGTTGAGATGTTTACCAGGTCAAAGTCTATTTTTCTGGAGTGAAATTAAGCTCACGAAGTGTAAAGTGTGAGCCGCTCTGCAGTTCTCGGAATGGGAAAGCAGCACAAACAAATGCATCTGTCCTAGACAATGTGGAACGGTGTATGACTGAACACACACTGGAACACTCTGAGAGATTTGTTAATTAACCTTTAACTTATTTCTACTTCTGATGTCCGATATTTGTCTTTTTAAAAGAATGATTGACCCAAAAATGAAATGTCTACATACCCTCATGTTGTTCCAGACAGTTTTTTTTTTTTTTACTAATTTTTAATGTGGTCCCCTCAGCTCTTTTTCTATAAAGTGAGAGTTAAAAGGGACAGGGCCATCAAGCATAAAAGGGCCCCACAAGCCCTTTGTTTTAAAAATCTATTTTCCTAAAGTTCTCATCCTTCATGCACACATGGCATAATCAAGTTAAATAGTTAGATCTTTAGATTAATAAGCTGTTATTTCTGGTTGGCAGAGGGGGCGTCAGTTATATATTGAGACATTTTTCATCCCTATATAGTTTCATTGTATGAGGAAAAAAAGCATTTGTAAGTAGTAAAAACAAAAAACAAATCGAGGTCTTATTTTTACAGAGGAAAGTCTTATAGGTTTGGAACCATTGAGTGAATGATAGAAGTTTCATTTTGGGTAAAATAATTCTTTAAACTGCTTGCAAAAAAGTGGGAGATCAAGCAAAGTTTGGTACATTTGTTAATTTCAGTGCAAGTTTTGGTCCCTGCTGCAGCTGTAGTTGTGTGACCTGCGATTATGAGTGAGGGATGTTTATTTATAACAGATTATAATCTGAGAGGGAGTGACTATTTTTAAAGGATGTTGCATTGTATAACAGCCACTTTTGTTTGTTGTATTTATTTTTGTTACCGTTAACCTTTTGGTAACATTACTGTTTTGGTACTGAGAATCCTTGTGTGAGTGTGTATATTTATTATTATTATTTTTTTTTTTTTTTCCCATTTCAATAGTGTTTACTTGAAAAGCATGTCCAGCTGTCTTGTGCTTATTTTTTCCATTTCATAATGCGGTGTTAATATATATATATATATATATATATATATATATATAAGTTATATATACACACACACATACACAAACATGCAAATGATATATATATATATATATATAAAGATAAAAAGAAAATATTTACTGCACTAAGAGAATAAAAGTGTTCATCCCAATTCTTTTGTTATTATTGGTTTAAACTGTAAATGGTAGTACTGGACTTTTGCTTGTAGCAAAGAGGAAGCATATCAGATGCCATCTATGAACTGTACCACAAAGAAACCACACCGCTGTGTCCTGGATGATGCCTGGTATCCGAGCAAGCTCCTGTCACATTGTAGCCTTTCGTGCCCATTACGCCTTGATAATTCTTATGGGAGGGATGTTGGTAATACTGTAGAATATAAAAAATTGACTGGACTGTATAGATATCTTTCTTGTTTAGCACCTAAACTCTGCAAGTGCTTGAAATACAGATTGGGAAGCAGACCCACTCTTGTCAGTTTAAATTACAGACATGTCTCTTTGCAAGTTTGGTTTGTTAGGCTGCAATAATAAGGGCAACCAGAACAGAAAAAGGTTTCCAAAAAGAACACTTTAAAATGGTATCTGCAGTGCTTAGCATAAATGAGTACACCCCCTTTTAAAAATGAATATGTTTACCCATTTCTCTGAATATAGCCATTAGTTTTATTAAACAGTTATATACATTACAATCAGAGTTTGGTCACCTAACATCCATAGTAATAGATAATTCATTTAAGTTCAAACAAAAATACAAACTATGAAGTTTCAACAAATGTATATGTTTCTCTTGAATTTCCTGTTTATTAAACTTTTTTATTTTACATTATTCCCCAACATATTATTTTGGGTGTACTATAGATTTGTGATATTATTTTTTTTATTTTTAGATTAGTTCCAGTTTTGGCCTTGGTATGGACTAATCTAATGTATATGCACACATATATTATTGTAAATCATCCTTTAGAAAATATTAATTTAAAAGAGAGATCTGTGAGGGGTGTACTCATTTATGCTAAACATTGTACACTTATCACAATGATCAGCAATCTATGACTCATATCACATTGATACAGTCACAATGATTACAACAATAAACACAAAATATACTTTTTTATACTTTTTTATACTTAAATATTTTTTATATATATGTATGCATTTATTTATTTTTTGCCAGTGCAACAAGACATAACTTGTGAAATTATTTTAAATCATCTAAAATTATATTTTAATAGAACACATTTCCTGTAAATATCCCAATGACAAAAGGATAGGGGAAGGAGGATTTGACTCAGAAAAAGTACCTGAAAAAAACCCCCAGAAAAAGTACATTTAGTTTAGTAACAGTCTCTGTAACATTCAATTACTATTTAACTTTTTTAGGGAACAAAATTGTTTGGATGGTAATCATTTGAATGTTATTGAGGGGTAATTCTTCAATTGGGAGAATCTCTGTCCTGTTTACACCCGGTATTAAGATGTGTTTTTGTTCATCCAATCACAACTGGACAACAGTAAATGCATGTGTCTCCCTCATCTGTGTACCTGTGTAGAAACGAGGACTGATCTCATGTGTCTCGGAACGAAGAATCACCCTCAAAGTAATTATAATTTTTTGCTTTACTATAGGCAGACTTGTATTGTTGCAATATTAATATTTCAAAATTTGGCTCCGACTTTGAGGGAAGTTGCTGCTTTAAAGGGTTAGTATCTATCTATCTCTATATCTATCCATCATTTTCTCCAAACAAAATGCATAATATGACTTTGTGGTGCTGACAGATGAAACAGCAGGAAAAAAAACTAAATTGGCTGTATGTGTGAATGAGAGAGTGTGTGGGTGTTTCCCAGCACTGGGGGGTTGTTCTCTCAGTGCCGGTTTTGCGACTGGTAGGGCATCCGCCAAATAGAAACATATGCCAGAGGGTTCATTCCACTGGGACTGGGAAGGAAAGTAAGTGAGGGAATTTTACTAACTCTAAATAACTCTCATTTTGAAAGAGGGTTATGCCATTGGATTAGTAAAAATGTTTTCACATGTATGAATGATGTTTCTTTCTTCTTCTGACCAATCTAAACATCTTATTGATAAAAAAGCTGAAAGAGACAAATACACAAATTTAAATTGCATGATGTTACACAATGCAAATACTCCAGTAATATAAATGTAGTAAAGTAAGTTATTGTTTTATGTGCTATCTGATGGAAAAGTACAAAAGATCCTACTGTTTAATGTATTAACATTTTCAAGTATTAAGATGAGTTTTATACTCCATCCTATTTAAAATACCTTTAAAATTAAAAAGGATTAATTGCCCTAACCACTTGATATAACTTAAATAGAAGATAACACAGTTATAACAAAATATTACTAAAAGTCTTAGCTTAAAACAACAAAACATTTATTTGGTCTTATTATATCGCTGGGCTGAGCTGTTAGTTTATTTAAGTAAATATTTAAAATACTACAATTGTGTTAATTTAGTTATGGAAATAATAATAAACATTGTTATTAACATTATTGTTGTTTTTGTTATTATCAATATTATAATCATATTTATTAATTATTTGCAATTGGTTGGACTTTTACGGTCACGCCAATTATGTCTGCTTGGACTTTTATTTTGAAAAACACCCAATACAGGACACTTATTTTGAATCTCACGTTTGTTGTTGCTGATTTTCCACGCCGAGCTACTGCACAGGAAAAATGTCTCGAGTTTATGTGGGAAAATTGAGCTATCGCGCCAGAGAGAAAGATGTAGAACGTTTTTTTAAAGGTTATGGGAAGATTCTGGAAGTAGATCTGAAAAATGGGTACGTAATTTTCTCTTTATAACGGTCAAATGAAACGTGCGGCTGAAACAGCAATGGAGTCATTAAAACGCTAACGTTAAACTGTTTGTTCTTCTGTTCCACTTAAATTAAAACAAATATATTTTATGAATTAAATAACATTTATAAAAATGGACTGCACGTAGTAGTGTACTTAAAAATGCTTTTTAACTGTTGTATTATTTATTTTAATTTTTTTATTATTAGCTCTTTTAGCCTAGCAGGCTAACGTTAACCCCCATTGTTTCCGGGCTGGCCTCGACAGAGTTCATATTGCTTTTGCCACGTTATATCTAGTCGATGTTTAATTCATCCGATGGCCTTGTGAAAGTGCTTCACATGTATCTACAAATTAAATTAACATTTGAATTGGAAACTGATGTTAAAATTCGCTGAAAACATCAACATTGAAAATTAGACAACGTTGTTTGATAGTATAATTCGACGGTATGTTTTTCAGCATATAGTCTCAAGCCTTTTTACCTCACTGTTTAAAGTTATATTAGTGATAATTGGTTGTATAGAAAGATTTTTTTTAATGTGCTCTATTGGAAATAAAGTGTGAATAAAAATTCCAAAATGGAAACAAAGCGCATTTGGTGCATTTAATTAATTACCTTTTCCATTATCCGTGCTTTTGCTACAGCAGCCGTAGTTTAACTGATTGTTGAGGAAAAAGCATGACGACTACAAAGTAAACTACGAGTTACTATCATTCATTTACTAGTAACCACGTTTTAACTATGATTTCTCTTGTAAAGCCTTTCAAAAACTGGTAAAGTTACAGATACTAGTTTGATTTTAGTACTATTAATACAATATCACAATAATAGGTCAATGGTTTTTAAAACTGTTGTTGGCACCAAAATCTAATTTAAATGGTTAATTTTCAAAAAATGAATAAAAATTTTAGTTTTTTTATAATAAATTTTTGTGATATTAAGCAATTAATCATTAGTACTTTTTATTGTTTCTTACATTCTGCTACAGAGCAGGGGTGCTCAAACTCAGTCCTGGAGGGCCGGTGGCCTGCAAAGTTTAGTTCAACCCCAATGAGACCCACCTTGGCTAGCTAATCAAGCTCTTGCTAGAAACATCCGTCCAAGTGTATTGAGGCAGGTTGGAGCTAAAATCAGCAGGACACCGGCCCTCCAAGACCGAGTTTGTGCACCCCTGTTATAGAGGATAAAGAAAGTAAATCAGGAAAAACCTGAATTGAACTGGACTTTGAGCGTTTGGCATTACATATTTCATATGCTCAAAGCTCATAAATCCCATGTTTATCCCTTCAGATATGGCTTTGTGGAGTTTGATGACCCCCGTGATGCAGATGATGCAGTGTACGATCTGAATGGCAAAGACCTCTGTGGGAAGAGAGTGATAGTGGAGCACACTATAGGACAGCGCCGTGATGGTGGCAACAGATCTGGAAGAAGTAATATATTCATTTACTTCCTTTTCCGGGATACTTTATATCAATCACTATTTCTGCTTTATAAGAAAAATAGATGGTGGATTATGCAAACTATTTTTTTCAGGCTTCTCAGAGGGAGAGTTTTGCACACAACATGCCTACTATGATTTAATCATTATACAAGAAATGGTTGCTTCCAGATTTAAAGTGACAATTCACCCATAAATCATTATTTCTTCACTATTTGTTTACTCACTAGTTGTTCCAAACCTTTATGAGTTTTTAATATTACAATAATAAATTCTGTCATCAAATATTCATCCTCAACCTGTTTCAAACATGTTTGAGTTACTTCTACAAAAGTAATACAAAAGATGATGTTTTGAAGAATGCTGGAGGCCAGTAGCTATTGACATCCAAAGATGGAAACACTGTGGAAGTCAATGGCTACCAGTTTCCAGCATTCTTCACAATACTTTTGTGTTCAACAGATGAAAGAAACTCAGACATGTTTGGAACATGTGGAGGGTGAATAGGTGATCACAGAATTTTCACTTGCCTTTTAGGCATTTTAATGTTATAGTTGGCAATTGATTTGTTTGTTTGTTCTTCGCATTGGCTCATTTGATCTTAAAACAGAACAGCATGTGTAAGTGTGTCTAGTCTCAGTCTGTGAAACCTGAAAACGTACATTTAGTTTAGTAACAGTCTCTGTAACATGCAATTACTATTTAACTTTTTTTAGGGAACAAAATTGTTTGGATGGTAATCATTTGAATGTTATTGAGGGGTAATTCTTCAGTTGGGAGAATCTCTGTCCTGTTTACACCCGGTATTAAGATGTGTTTTTGTTTATCCAATCACAACTGGACAACAGTAAATGCATGTGTCTCCCTTATCTGCTTGTGATTTGATCAACCAATACACATCTTAATACAAGGTGTAAACGTTGTACCTGTGTAGAAACGAGGACTGATCTCATGTGTCCCTGAATGAAGAATCACCCTCAAAGTAATTATAATTTTTTGCTTTACTATAGGCAGATTTGTATTGTTGCAGTATTGTCAATATGAATATTTTAAACTGAGTTTTTAAAAGCTTTAATTCAAAATAATGTCAAAGCTAGAAATTTAACCATCAATGTTTTATTAAAAGAGTCTGACTGCCTGCCCCTTTTGCTGGCCATGGTGTCCCCCTTCCCATGCGTGTGGCCTTTGACCAAACTGGGCCCCTGGGCAGACCATTAAAGCGAGCCAATGTGAATGAGGACCGCTTTTCCCATTAAGCCGGGTGGTGAGAATACCAAAGGGTTTAGGAGATGTGGGTTGAGCTCTTTTAGGTGCCTGTAATATGTTTTGGTTTTATTTCTTTTGACATTTTTCCTTTCCCCTGTTAATTAATCTCTCAAATTTTAGTACAGCGTAAGTATGTTGTTTGGTGGAATATTTTGAGTTCTTCAAGAACTAACCTGTCTGTTAAAGGGACAGTTCACCCCAAAATTATTCTGCAATCATTTACTCACCCTATTGTCATTTTGAGCCTGTAAGTTCTTTTTGAAAAAAAAAACGAAAAAAAAAACATTAATCTTTACAGACATGTCATCAACACATCTTCTTTTGTGTTGCACAGATGACATGTGGGTGAGTAAATGATGACAGGGTTTTCATGTTTATGTGAACTGTCCTTCTAAGTTATAGGGCAAAATTCAATGTGTAATTTTTTGTACGCTAGTATAAGTACATCTGTATTTACCATTTAAAACCTTTTCTTTCATTTTTTCCTTGTTTAAACTTTAATTATTGTTTGTGAATAAGACTAGTTTTGAGACTGTTGTCTTTTGTCTGTCCTGAACTGTATGCATCTTATTTTCATCACTTTAAAGGTAATCGCTATGGACGTGGAGGAGGGGACAGGTACGGCCCACCGACACGCACAGATTACAGGCTGATTGTGGAAAATCTCTCTAGTCGATGCAGCTGGCAGGACCTTAAGGTACAGAAATACACTAAGAGCCGTTTACACAACATTTTCAGCCCGAATTTTTTTTTCTTTTTTTTTTTAAAACACCACCATTGTCATTTCCTTAAACACCTGAAAACGAGAGACTTTGAAAAGATGCCATCATGTACATGAATAGTACTTGTTTAGGAAGGTGTAGATTAAAGGCAGGCACAAACAAACACATAACAATGGTTAAGTATGTGATAGTGTTGTTGTTGCCCAAGTGTTTTCAAACACTTCGTTAACAGTGTAGATTTACTTCACATTGCATCTTACACACACAGCAAATTCTACAAACACATCAAGGCCAAGCCACCAATGGCACATCGTCACTTCCTTAAAGGGATAGTTCACCCAAAAAAGGAAAATGTATTTACTCTCCCTCAAGGGGTTTCAAACCATGTGGTTTTTTTTTTTTCTGTTGAACTCAAAAGAAGATATTTTGAAGAAAGCTGGAAACCTGTAACCATTGACTTCCATAGTAGGAAAAAACAAATACTATGAAAGTCAATGGTTACAGGTTTCCAACTTTCTTCAAAATATCTTCTTTTGTGTTCAACAGAGGGAAGAAATACAGACCGCTTTGGAACAAGTAAAATTTGAGTAAATGACAAAATAAATAAAAAATTGAGTGAACTATCTCTTAAAATGTACTGTTTACTAATAAGTTGAAAGCACCAAATACTGCCTTGGTATATATAGAAACTGGTGGTACTATAGTACAGCAAGCTGTTTTGAAAACCATTGTGGACATTGAGAATGGAAACTCAGTGTTTGTTATTCTTGGTGTCAGAATGGAGAACATTCTGAGGCAAGGAATTGCAGAGAAAATAGGATTTGTTGGTAATTTTAATATTTTATTAAATTTTCAAGCATGTTAGGTAGTTATGTTTTAAGTTTGGTACAACATTGAATTATAGTTTCCTTTTGTATATTTGCAGTGGACAAGTATATAGGGAAAAATCAGGATTAGTCCCTGGTATACTTCAAATGAAATCAGAAAAAAAACCCTGAAATTGTCATTTTAAACTTCTGGGCTAAACAATGTTCATTTTGAGTTCAAAACAGGTTTGAAAATAGTATATAGTCTCTCAGCCTTTTCAAACTACTTTTTGGCTTCAAATGAAATTTGTTTCTGATCTTCGTTTGAAGTACAGAGGGGCCTTTAGTTTTTAGGGTGGCACAAAATGTGTTATTGTGGTGAGAGCCACCTCACATGCGGACATGATTTTGCCATCGGTCATCGAACACTTGTGCTTGGTGTGAATGCCACTTGTGCTTTTTTTTTAATGCCACATTCTGACAAACAGTCAGACACAAACCCTGACTCAACATGAATGTCTTTTTTTTTGTCTTAGAAATTTGCTAGCAAGTTGCTCATTTGTCTGAGTTGTACAGCAATTACAGATTAATGTGTTCATAAAATGTGTTCAAAAGATAATGCTAAATATAGGTCTAAACAGGGTTTAAAACATATTTTGAGCTTGTCCACTTTCAAAACAGAACCAAAGTGTTCATGATACTCATTAGAACGCATGTTAATCGCAGGTTAAAATGAAGTCTCCAATTTACACACTGTAAACAAGACTTTAGTAACCTTCTGCCAGCCACTAAAAAGCAAAGATAACTCCCTATCACAATCCAAAATGCATGTTATGTCCATCTCTCTCTAAATATTTAGTTTTACTTTTCAGAGCCTTGTTCAGGAATCCTGTTCTATGAATATGATTGGTAATTTCTATATTAGTCACTAATGTATCATTTATTTCAGGACTACATGCGTCAGGCTGGTGAGGTGACATATGCTGACACTAATAAGGGCCGCAAGAATGAGGGGGTCATAGAGTTCAGACAATACTCAGATATGAAAAGAGCCCTTGAGAAGCTTGATGGCACTGAGGTCAATGGAAGAAAGATTCGGTTAATTGAAGACCGGCCTGGTGCCAGACGCCGGCGCTCTTACTCTCGCAGCGCCTCCAGGTGAGAATTTTACTTAAAATGTGCAAGATGTTTAAGTGAGACTTGGCATTTGCATGGATGCCACGTAACTTTGTGTCGGATGTATGAGATTTGTACTGGACTAAATGAACTTTACTTGTCTCTCAGGTCACGATCCAGGAGCAGGAGGTCTCGCAGGAGCCGAAGCCACAGTCGAACCAGTAGCCGCTCCGGGTAGGCAAACTTATAAAAGTATAATATAATGTAATATAATAATGAGTGAATTTGAAGGTTACCCACTGTACAAACTTGAAAGAGAAATTTAGGATTATATGAATTGTTGACTACAACATTAAAGCTATGTTATGTGCAGTTTGATGAATAATTTTGAAAAGTGTTTATTAAATCCACAGTCAATTCAGTATCATCTTTTGCAATTCATTTGTCGCCCATACAAGCAAAGCTATAACATGCTTAAGGCATTATAAGTATTTTATATTTGAAGTTTATTTATTCAAAGCTTTTGAAATGATTATTAAATTTGTATATTGATTATATTTGAGCTAAGTATTATGGTTGAGCAAAATGACATGTGATACAGAAATGATTGTTCCAATATGTTCAGTATTACTAAATTACTTAATACTGTTTTGTTGTTTTAAGGGAACAATGCTCAGTAATACTGAATAATATTCAACTGGGTTTTTAAGGGTCTTAAATCAGAGCATAAAGTCCTAAATTCAAAGTTATGGCATTGTTACATGCACTTCAAAAAGATTGGTATCTTCCTCCGTAGTTTTAGTTTGTTGATACAAATGTCTAAAGATCCTTATTACGAATACTTTTGATAAAATTGTGCTTTATAGTGTTTTTTTTTTATAAATACAGATTTGTTTTAATCAAAATAAAGACATCAATACTTATTTTTATTCAAATTATAATTTTTTTCAGTTTTTTATTTATGCATGCTTTTGTGTTGGTGTATATATAATGATTAGCTCTCGTAATTTATCTCGTATTTTGCTTGCAATTCACATTCATTTATTCTCTCTGTCTTTCCCTGTTTATACAGTCTCTGACTATGCTTTAAGTGGAAAAAAACTATGTTTTAATGTTTGAGTCCACTAGAGGGCAGTAATTACTATATTAAAATAGAAGTCATGTGTAGCTTTGTGCTAATGTATTGATTTGTTCTGTTTTCTTTCCTTTTCAGAGCCTCAGGTTCACGATCACGCAGCAGGTCAACAAGCAAGAAGGCGAAGGGCAGGAGCAGCAGGATGGAGGAGAGCAGTAACGGAGCTCGCAGGGGTGGTGATAGCGGCAGGGATAATAGCATGAGCCGCAGCCCCCAGAATAAAAAGAGCAAACGTGAGAACAAGCGGGGTCGCTCTGATTCTCGATCCAGATCTCGATCCAAATCGGGGAACAACAGGGATCTGTCCAGAGAGTCTGGGTCCAAATCTCAGGAGGCGAGCAAGAGTGGTGATGAAGGCAGAGCAGGAGCACACCGTTCTAAAGCTCATTCTCGATCCAGATCACAAACACCCCCAAATGCAGATCAGAGGAGGGAATCTAGATCCAGGTCTAGATCCAGATCCAAATCTCGCTCACATTCACGCTCACAATCTTATTCCCGATCTCGATCCCGTTCGAGGTCTCGGTCCTAAATCCATTTCTGAAAGTCTTTCTCACTCAGTATTATTCATCTTGTTTTCCGGTCTAACTAAACGTCTTTAAAACAAGAATATATCTTAAAAGCATATATTTGTTTTTTTACCCCTCTGAATTTTTTTAAATCACGAAATGTGATGGATGTATGCTTAAAACAAGACACCGTTATGAGCTGATGGGGTAAGAAAATAAATTGAATTCAAGATATATTGTCTGAAAACAAGTCTGAATGTTACATTTGAGAAGCAAAATGGTGTATCTTGTTTTTAGATATTTTGTCCTCGGAAAAAAAGACAAAAACAGACTGAAAATTATGTTTTGCAGTCAGTGTCTAAATGTTGTTCTGCCCTTCATTTCTTTCTTTGAAGCTACTTTTTTGTAGTGTTTTTTTTTGTTTTTTTATTATTATAATTTTTTTTTTAATTCTTTGTTGTCAAATAGACAAGCTAGGTATTAGGGAAATTGCTTGCTTATTCACAGTTCATTATTTTCTGGAGTTGTTGATCTTATGCTTTATTTTTAGTTTTTTTTTTTTGGAAATTGCTTGCGTATGTTTTATTCATAAAGATTGAGCCCTCAGTAGGTGTCCTAACCCTTTGCATTGTATACTTTAGACCTGTACCATAATTGTTGTTATGCTGGGGCAGAGTTTATGGTCTTTTTAAATTCAGTTTCTCCATACAAAACAATAAAAACTGCCTCACAATGCTTGTCTCCATTCTGTTCATTTTCAAGGGCATTTGTCATGGGCATTCTTAAATTGCAAAGTCAGAACAACTAATGCTGTTTGGCCATTTTAGAAAACAAAAAGTTTTTATTTCTAGACTTTCTAGAATTTTATTTGAATCATAAATCTCTTTTACGGTTCAGCACTTGCCATTTGAATGCAAGCTTAAGTCATATGCTTGTTAGGAAAAGGTTACATTATTTCTGTTTTATCTTTTGGGAGGTGCTTTTATCCAAATTGCCTTTTGTTGAATTGCTGAATTCCTCAAGTTGTAAGTCACTTTAAACAAAATCGTCTACTAAATGTAAATGTGACTGACTTTGGTTAAATGGTCCAGAATAAAAGTCAAATCTGTATGTGGTCAAAAATGGAAATTACACTCAAATAGTACATTTGTAAATGCCAGCTTCGATTAGAAAACAACCTCCTGTCACACTCATTTGTTTCCTGAAACAAGTGAGGTGATTTATTGGTGAGTTTTTGTTTTTTGCCACCAGTAATCTACCAACTAGCCTGTCTTAAAAACGTCTGTCCCCAAAAAACTCAAGATATAGCTTAAAGCAGTTTCGTTTTTGATAATTGTATATAAATAAAATACGTTAATAACTTGAAATGAATTCATGTATTTTTTTAGGTTTCCATGTAGAAAAAAAATCCACAAGATGTCGCCATCATTTAGATAAAAGAAAATGCATGTTAAGAATTTGCTGCCTACTTTCGTCAATGTGCCTTCGTTTCCATAATTTTCGTTTATTTTCTGATATTTTACATTACAACCATGTTGATGTACATAATGGCCAATATATTGAGAGGATTTACACGCTAGAAACCCAAAAGGAGTAAATGTAGCCTGTTGAATACATGTATTGTGTGTCCAGTCTGAGTGTATGGAAAACAAACTGAAGTCTGGTCACTCCATCGAGTCTAAGAAAAAGACAGGACGAAGGAGGCGGTCTCCTCAACACCACTGAGGGAGAGCACGAAATGTGGACACTGGTTAAGGGGACACACGGTGACTACTGATGATGGAGAGACATTTACCTTATCTGCCTTTAGAAAGTCAGTTGTTTTAACCCTTCAGTGTCCTCTTCTGGACAGGAAAAGCTGTCATGGAAGACGCGCGGCACTTCGCACGCGTCTGGATTGATGGAGAACCGGAAAACTTCGCAGTGGATGAAGAACATCACGAACATGCGTGTCCAGCGCGGTAGAACGATGAAACGAGGACCAAATACACTGTAACAAAGGCAAGTAAACGCAATGTCTTGCGACTGAGGCGCATTTGATCCATTTCTTCACAGTAACATAAAAGCGCCAATATCAATATAGCAGCTGACCTTATTAGAGGTCGATAGATTTCGAATGTTACTAATTAAGTCTAGTCTTAAGTTTAAATGCAATGTTTCCTTCATCATGCATGTCTTTTTTATTCCATGTAATATGCAGACAGAAGTATGTATCTATTAGATTGGATGGATTTGAGATTGAGCCCACTGTTTAGACAACAAAAAAGAAACACTTTTTAATGTCTTTGGACATATTAGCACAAACAGAACAATTTCCGAGAAGCTTCCTAAATGTGTCTGAAACGATACTTAAATACAAATAGATGATTTCTGGTGTTTTGATTTTTAATGTATTTATTTTGTGCACATTTTTATGTGGTGCATTATATAAGACATGGGCAAATGAATTGGATATTGAGGAAAGAAAAATGAGAGGGAACTTGTCTTTTTTTATTTTTATTTATTATTATTTATTTTTGTGATGCAGGGTATGAGCATGCAACAATGTCAGTAATGCCTGAAATATTTTACTGTTCAGACACGAATGTATGTGACAGTCATGTTGAACTCCACATGAAGGGTTTTACCAAGAGATGACTTGGGTGCTTAAAAGATTGTCTGTACAAATAATCGAACAATAATTTGAAAAATTCAACACAATTCGGATTTAACGATTGAACTACATCTGCTGTTTTTATTTTATCCTCTTGTATAATTAATTTCACCCATTTGGAAACCAGAGTGAACAGCCATTAAAAGTAAAGCTGACTTGGTAATGGAAAAACAAGGTCTGGGATTCATCAGTCAAGTCTTTTGATGAATCAGTACAAACATATGCTCCAAGATGCATGGTGCTTATACATTGTTTTTTCTATGTGGACCTCATTTTCATTATGAAGCTTGACATTTTCAAAGCCATTTAATGGATACACGGTTGCACAGTACATTATGATGCAGTCATTGATTTGATGAAATTAGAGTTTACATTTGACCATATTGGCCATATATTGTATCTTTAAATACTGCCATAAAGCCCTACAAGTTAATATAAGTACTCTACCAGAACACTGAAAGTCTTTCCCGTGTGTTTAAACGTAATTAAATGAGTCGGCAGAACTGTAAATGATATTTTCAGAGTTATTGAGCAACCCCTGCCAATGTTTTTTGTGTGTTATTCCAGAGTGAATTGTCCACAATTATTTTATCGTTTATGAACTGTTGTTTTCCCCCCACATTTCCCTCTGCCAAAAGTGGCATGGACTTTGGAGATTCTAAGTGGTTCAAATTATTTTTACCCTGGTCAGTGTTTTTACAGTCACCTTTTCCCTGAACAACTGTTTCTTTTTCAAGTGAAAATAAACAACATAAATGCTGTCTTATATGAACTTAAGTCAGCTAACAATCTTTAAAATCATGATGCTCTCTTTTGAAGTCTAGCTGGGCAGTTTATCAACGACTTTTCATCGAAGGATGATCACATTTAGGGTTTTTTCATGCAAATATATTTAATTTATCATTTTTATTTGTTTGTGTTGCACCACCAAGAGGAATCAGAATGGTGTTACTGTATGCAGACACCTTTAAAAATCATGCTGCAGCATTTTTATGTTTCTCACAATGTAATCATTTGATCTTCAATTGACCCATGAGAACTCCATTCTGTTCATTAATTCTGTCTTTTGATTTTGAATTTCTCATTAAGGGGCAAAATGGACTGATTCAGACATACAGTCTTTTTTCCATTTATTACATTTTGACTGTGGAAGTAAAATTGTAATACCAGTTAATGGGATAAACAAACATTTAATTAATTTATTGATGAAGTCCAGTGATTCAAAAACTTGTCTTGTATTTAACCTGGAACATTCCTGTTATGTTTTACTAAATATTAAGTGTTTTGAAGGTTGTGAGAGAGAAATCACTGCAACTGTTTTCTTAAATTATTTAAAACAAGTCCCTATGGATTAAATATTAATAGAAGCCATTTCAACAAAAAGTCAGAGTAAGAAAAAAGAAAAAGCATTAGCATCGTTTCAATCAAACAATTTAAAGAAAGAGATTTTGAAGAAACCATTAGAAGAGTAAAACAAATTCTTGAACTTGAATAAACTACTGAATGAACGTCACCGCTTGACATAAGCTCTGAACTCACCTTTTCCTCCTTATCTTTTCAGACTCCTATTAGGGGCCATTTATAAACCAGCCTATGCCATGAGAACTCAGAAGTCCCACGGCCGGACGTCAGCCACACATTCTCGCCAACGCTTGCCACGTTTCAGTCTTCACTCCAGGAGAAAGAAGGAAGGCGTAATCCAGGGAAAGCTGCGTATCCGTTCCATGCCAGGAGCCTTTCTGGTACTTGGGGTGGTGGTTGTTGTTGTTGGCACTGCACTTGCTGTGGCAGGCTACTGGCCATACAGAGCTCATCGATCATCTTTGAACACGATAGAGGAAGGATCTTCTGGAACAGCATCAGGATGGGGATTAGGATCCAAAGGACTGTTTTCTGCAGCAAGTCTGGTTCATAGTGAAAGGATGAAACTACTAGGACCTGTTATTATGGGAGTGGGACTCTTCATACTTATTTGTGCAAATACAGTACTCTATGAGAATCGGGACAGGGAAACCCAAATGCTTTTAGCTCAGATGCGGAGTGTCATTTGCTCTGTTTCTGCAGCTGTGCCTTCGGCAGACCTCTTACAGGTGAATTCTCTTGCCAGGCACTATCAATGGGTCAGCAGTTTGCCTGCAGCCCACCTAAACATTCTCTGCTTGCAGGAAATGTCAAGTTCAGAGCCTCTACTCCAAGTGAAGAGCATGGATGAGGAGGACAGCATTCAGCAGCAGGACACAGTACACACTGAGGTTCTTCATCATCAAGACTCTTCCTCTACCCCCTCTATTCACTCCTCCAACTCCTGCAACAATAGCAAAGAGGTTTTATGCATGGAGGAGCAGAGGACAACCTCTGCACTCGACTTGCGGCAAGAAAGTAATTTTGCCCTCAGTAACTGTATGACTGCATCCTCTATGTCCACACTGGGTGGAGAAGAGTGTGAAATCTTCCCCATCCCACCCAGACGCTCCTATAGCATGAACCACAGGACTAAACCCCAAATACTGCCAAAGGATCTGGTTCCTCCAGAGGACAAGTCTGTGTCTTCTATGGGTCACCATAGACTGCTTCCAAGAAAGTCCAGCTCAGAGGTGTGCATTAACATGGTCGGAGTAGACATTAAAACCCTTGACCTTATACCTGTGGAAGAGCAGAGGCACAGCAGCTGGCCTCGGCTAGACCTCGGAAGTGCAAGGAAGTATCTGAAGCTTGAGAACAAAGAGGACTCTGTGGAAAAGTTACTGGACCAGCAACAATGCTTACAGATGAACAAAAGCTACGGCTCGGGTCCGTTTCAGTGAGCCGAGGTTTAATCATTACATCAAGGTTAATGACTTGGCAGATACCAAGGACGTAAGGAGGAGCTTCACAAAGTGACATAAACTTGGAATAACCCAATGGGCAAGTTTCCAATAGATGTTGTTTGCAGTTTCTGGAATCCCTCAAGGCCAACTAATTGCTCATTTCCAAGACCTAGCCATTCATCTCACTTGACTAATTTTTCTAACTAGTTTGTTCTGAGATTTGTGGAGTATGGAAATTTCACTTGAAAGATTATTAACATCTGCAACATGGTACTACACTCACGGTGTGGAATTTAAACATACGTTCTAAAGGATTTTTTGGGAAGGAGGTATTTTACAATTTTGGGAATGTGCTAAGCAGTCTATGATGTCACATTTGTCTGGATGGATCCCACAGTTTATGTGTAAAAGGCCAACTGGAGGGATCAGTTTGTTTTTGTTGCTCAAACTCTACTTGCTACTAGGATACAGTTAGCAGCATTTCTTAATCTGCAAGGTAGAATAAACGAAGACCTCAGCAGTGACTAGATTCAAAGTAAACACATTTCTGACTTCCGAATTCAGGTCAGCCAAATGTATGGCTCCAGTTTTGATAGTTTCAAGGACCAAAAATGGAGAATGCTGATTATTTGACCAAAAATGGATTCATCCAAGCAGTGTCTACTATTGGATTGTCCATTAGAATTTATTTATATGGTTACAAATTCTCAGTTGCAATGTCTGTAAAATGTTATGGCTTCCCTGAGTGTATGTTCTCCTCGTATCTCACCTTACTTCCATCTCTGCCTGATGGCAGTAAAACAGAAGCACTCATGATGAGGGTCCAGTGCTCTTTTGGCTTCATTAACAAGATGATCAGTGTTTTTGCATGCACTAATGCGGGTACATAACTGCTTTCCCTTTAAAGGGTGGAGCTGGACCAAGCCCCTCTTCTTTGCAGTGAGAATGTGTAATTCACTCTGTTTACAGAAATAAGGCAGTCAACCTGTCTCTATTTTGTCTGTGTAGCCTGTTTTGTTATGCGGTGTTTCTTGCTGTGTGTTCTCAATGTATAATGAGCAATAGCCACAGTTTGACTGACCAATCAATGATCAGACCCTTTACCACATTTGAACCGAATTCCATGCCTTTGTTGCAAATAAAAGGCAAAACAAAACTAATTTAACGCAAGTGTTTGTTTGCTGCCAATTATTTTACATTGATGCAAGGCAGCTTCAGGGGGTCAAGGTGTGGCTTGTTAGTTGCGGCATTAACTCCCGCTGGCATAAGCTGTGACTACCATTATGCAAAAAACTAAAAAAGAAAAAAGCGTCTTTCTCCTCTGACAAACAATGATATGTAAAACTTAAATCACCCATTTTAGCATTGGCATTTTTTGCCTGCTATAATATATTAGTGATAATTCTTATGTTTTCATAGGAAAAGAAAAATAAACAAAAAAGAACATTCCAGAACAAAGTGCAAAAGGTGTCAGTATACAGATTAGAGAGTATCCCATTGACTCCTCCTGAAAAAAAATGCCATTGTAATTGTCTTTCATACTAAGTGCAATTTTTTTATTGTCCATATTTTTAACCATCTGTATAGTCACCAGTGGAGTTCTGCTCTGTGCTGTTTTTTACAGACCAAAAAAACGGGGTTGAAATTGTGAGTTTGCTCCGATCTGTATCTTAAATAGTGATATTAATAATTAAAATAATAGATCTTCTAAATATACATTTGACCACCCCTATAACGGTTTATACCATTGTGAATGCATAATCACGCCAAGCAGTCTATGCGAGAAAATATTCATTCAGCAGTCTAAAACCGGCAGATTTTGAGCACCAATAGACACCGTAAGTGTTCACAAGACACTTTTCTTGTAAAATAGGTGTTGGTATCTACATATAGCCTAAAAGTAAAGTAAAATGACACACATAATTTGTATTTTAATAGATACCTGCATGCACATGGAAGTTAAACAGTAAAATAAAAAGTGCAACTTTTCATGACCCTCCATTTATTGGTGCAGGAATGCAAACTTGTCACTTTTGTTTATCACAAATAGGTCATCTTTGAGAATCACACAAGACCACCAATCAGAGGTTTCTGTCAGAATAATTACACACCGAAAACAAAGTCTATGTGAAATCAAAATGTATAATGTTTATTTTGTAATATTTATTAATTTTTATTAAGAAAGCCCCGCCCCTAATCCGTATTCCATTAAGTACATTAACATACTGAAATAAAAGTCCCAGCAACTTCTGGTTCACACAGACTTTGAATAAGTTTGATTAATAAATTAGATGTAATTTAATTAAATATATGTATTTGGTCTACTTAAGCATATTACACAAAGTAACATTACCTAAAATGTTAAGCCCCCTAATTGTCAATGTATAATTCGCACCCTGATTATAACAGAACTGCAAAAACTAAATTTACTAGCTGAGTTCATACTTAAGATCTATTCATCTGACTACACCTGCTTTTGGACAGGGATCCCTGTTGTTTAAAGGTGCAGAGAGACGTAAGATTTATGTAATGAAGTAGACATCGATTGTGCACTTTCCTCAAAGATGTGTATGTGCAAGAATTATGGGTGTTTGGTGTTTCACTGCTGTAACTACTCGACCATATGACCTTAAATACAAGGTCTGATTCAGTGATGATGGATGAAGGCGGTGCAAAACAGGTTAGCTTAAGGGTGAATATATATTTATTCCAAGGTGTTTTGATATTTTTCAGACATTCTATTCCTTCCTCTACCCAGGTTTAAGAATTTAATTCAATTTGAACTACTTTGAACGACTCCAGACTCCACTATTAAATATATACAATTGAAAACTAAATTATTATCCCTCTGCTGAAATTTTCTTTTTTTCAAATATTTCCCAATGCTTTTTTCACGAAAATCATTTTTCAACATGTTTAGTTTTTATAACTAATTTCTAATAACCAATTCTTTTTGTTTTTACCACAATCACAGTACCTCATATTTTACTAATTATTTTGCAAGGTGTATTCAGGCTTAAATGGGTTAATTAAGTTAAATGGGCAAGTTAGGTTAATTAGGAAAGTCATTGGACAATAGTGTTTTGTTCTGTAGCCAATCAAGAAATAATTATTTCTTATGGGAGCTAATAATATTGACCTTAGCAGTTTCTACATTTTCATGTTTATTTTTTTCCAGCCAAACTAAAAGAAATCAAACTTTCTCCAGAAGACAAAAAAGTTAAAAGCTATAAGGAAATAATGTGAAACATTTTATTGCTGTATTAAACATTGCTTGCAAAATATATATTCATTCATTCGTTTTCCTTCAACTCAGGGGTCACCACAGAATGAACCGCCAACTTATCCAGCAAATGTTTAACACAGCGGATACCCTTCCAGCTGCAACCCAGTACTAGGAAACATCCACTTACATTCACACATACACTACGGCCAATTTAGTTTATTCAATTCATCCGTACTGCATGTCTTTGAACTGTGGGGGAAACCGGAGCACCTGGAGGAAACCCACGTGAAAACGGGGAGAACATGCAAACTCCACACAGAAATGCCAACTGACTCCGCCAGGACTCAAAGAAGTGACCTTCTTGCTATGAGGCAACAGTGCTAACCACTGAGCCACTGTGTTGCCGCAATATACATATATATATACATATATATATATATATATATTCAAATTTAAGCTAATAGGGGATAATAATATTGCCTTCAGCTGTAGCAAACTGAGATTGTAGTATTTTTCTTGTGATTGGCCTTTTTATTATTGCTATTTAGTCTCTTTGTTTGTCCTATCTTTATTTGTGTTAAATATTTCTAACTATTACATTACATTTTTATTTTGCTGCCTTTTTCCTAAGGAAATGTGAATTTATTTACCCACTTTTCATTGATATGGACAATGATCAGAACATGCCTTGGTTTTTGAATAAAGCAACAGTGCACATTTTTAAATTCAGATAATCAGTTCATTAGCAGAGTCCCTGAGGTGTAAAACCAATTCTAAAATAATCCAGATACATTTGAAAATCGATCCTTTTCTCTACATTCTGGCCTTTCATCCACATTGAGATTTTGTGAAAACAGTTTGTTTCGAAGACACTCTCCTTGCTGTGCTGTGCCTAATATGTACTATTCACTGTCACGGTGTTTTGCCAAAGATAAGTGTTATTTTGTGAAATCATCATATTACACTTCTGGAAAGATGACAGCAAATTTATTTCCTGTCCTGTGTGAAAACATGAGAGCAATTGCACTTCAGATTATAGATGGAATGCTGATTGAGTGTGACAGATGCACACAAAAAATAAAATGATTACGCTCGAAGAATAAAAAAAAAATTACTATGCCTGGTCTCGACCTAGTCATCTCAGTCAGCTTTAATGAACTATCAGCATTGCAATTTAAATGTTTTTCAGCATTTCGATGTGAAGGAGAAATGTTTGGAAAACATTTGAAATGCTTGTGTTAACATAGAATTACATTAAAATTGAAATTTCTGTGAACAGCATAATTTTCATTGTTGAAAATGGATGTTAATTTGATGTTATGTAAATGAGACATCTTTTCTTGAAGCAATTTCTAAATTAACCAATAACATGAATAAAAAGTGAAATAGCCAACTGAAAAGAGAAATGACTTGTTAAAGTAAACATGTTCTTACTGGTTTACCACATTTATTTGAGAATCATTTATCCATATAGCACTTCCCAAATTTAATTAAAAGGATTATAGATGTACACAAAATACCACCCGTATGTAAAATTAAATCTAATTTAAAACATTATAGAAGGAAGATGTTTTACAAGAAAATAAAAATTTTTGAGTTACATGATGTGAAAAAAAAAACCTTAGTATTATTACTCAAAATTCAGTTCAATGTGTTGCTTGTTGTTTCATGATTATTTTTGAAATATTCTAGAAATGTCTGAGAGAAAACTAATTTCAAAGTAACAGCCAAGAAAACCCCCCATGACTTGCAATTCTACCTATTAATATTCTATAATCTGCCAGATGATACAATTAACCATGACTCATGCATTCTTTGAGAATGTACATAAATCTGTACTCTCACGTTTCACTAAAGGATTGCAGGATACATTTTTCTTATAAATTCATAAACATTTTTTTAACCAAAAATCTTGATTGTGAAAAAAAAATAGGCTAAGTAAAATACAAAAATAAATAAATAAAGCTCATTTTGTGCATAACCATGTGAAAACACTGTAAAACATTAAGAAAAAGAAAACAGACAAAAGCTGGGTACGTTTGGTTCAGTAAGTTTCTGTAATGGAAGAGGAAGGAGGAGGGGAAGAGAAATTCCCCTGCTGTAATTATCCTCAGCAGTGTTTTTGTCAGGGGCCAACTTTTCCCCCCCTTATTAGGTTTTATGGCTCCTTCCGGGCAGGTATGCAGTCTCTCGTGATCTCTTTTCATTTAATTGGTCATTTACAAGATGGCTTCTGCGATTCTAACAGCTTGTAAAGCTAGCAGGCAGGACCCAGGCCTTTTTTGCCAAAAATTGAATGAGGAAGAGTTGTATGTAGGAGGAGAGGAGCAGAGGACAAAAGCGCAGAACTCTGTTTTGAGTGTGTGAAACTGAATATGACGTTTCAAACAATGGCAGAGCTGCCCAGCATGACGCTACATTATACGGAAATGTGTCTGCTGGTTGAAATTGTGCTATACCTTTTAATGCTGTGTTATATATACATACATGTTCCACAGGGCAGGAATGTTTGTGATATTTTCATGTGAGAAGCACATATAGCACAGAAGCACAAACGTGGAAATAGAAAATATAGTTAAGATGATGATAAACAGTGATTATTTAATGCAATCTCATGGCAATTTGTAGCTTTTTGATTCAGTGGCTAATTTGTATTAATTTCTGTATTAATTAATAATCTCATTCATACATTTTATTACTATTTGCTCATCTCCCAATGAGGAGAATGGTTAGGGGTAGGGTTTGGAGGCATGCCTCCTTTTAAAAATTCTATATTTTTATAGGAATTAAATCATGTGAATATGGACGAATTTTCTTTGCTGCATGAGACTGGGCACAAAGAAATCAAAGTCAAGATTAACCATTTCAGCAAACCAAACTCTGCTATGCAGTCTACATGTGTGTCTAAATTGACTTTTTAAAAATGCATTTATGTAATTAAATAACATAGAACATTAGAATGTAGAGTCATAACTTTTTTTTAGTATATATAATAGGTTTTTGGATTTTCATAGGAGCTACAGTGTAAAAACATATCCATTAATTAACATCATCAATTATTTTGAGATTTGATTTTGTTTTTTTCGTTCATTCACACTTTTGAATAGCATTATGGAAACTTGATTTGTCCTTCCACAACTTTGGATGTTGAAAATGTCCTTGTAGTTTGAAACAATACATTGTGTGAGGAATCATATACAATGCAAATAAAAAAAAGAAGGTTGTGATTTCTAAATTTACTTTGACTTGTATTTTATTGCAGACAATACAACAAACGTTATTTAATTTGTTCCTCATGATTTTTATAGTTTTTTTCCCCCAAAATAAACATATTCAAATTTTGGTTCTTGCAACACATTTAAAAAAAAAAAGTTTGGACAGGAGCAGTTTAGGGCTAGTAATCAGGTAAATTGGTTAAATAATAATGTGATTTGAAACTTGTAATTATGATTTGGTACAAAAGCAGCATCCAAGAAAGGTCCAGTCTTTTAGGAGCAAAGATGGGCAAAGGGATCGCCAGTTTGCCAACAAATAAGTGAGAAAGTTATTGAAATATTAAAAAAAAAAGTTCCTCAAAGAAAGATAGGAATTTCACCTTCAACAGTGCATAACATAATTAAAAGATTCAAGGATTCTGGAAGAATTTCAGTGCGTAAAGGACAAGGGCACAAGCCTAAGCTAAACAACTGTGACCTCTGATCCCTCAGGTGGCACGGCATCAAGAATCATCATTCATCTATAAGCTATATCACGACATGGGCTCATGACTACTTTGGCAAATCTTTGTCAAGTACTACAATGCGTAGTTACATCCACAAATGCCAGTGAAAACTGTACTGTGCCAAAAGGAAGCCCTATGTTAACAGTGTCCAAAATCGCCATCGAATTCTCTGGGCTCGGAGGACCATCACACCATGGAAATGTGTAATGTGGTCAGATGAATCAGTATTTCAGGTATTTTTTGGAGAAATGGATGCCGTGTGCTTCAGACCAAATAAGAAAAGGATCATCCAGATGGTTACCAGCAAAGTCTGGTCCAAAGTCAAGTCCAAAAGTCAGGTTCTGTCATGGTATATGGTTATGTCAGTGCCCTTGGCAAAGGTAACTTCCACTTCTGTGATGGCATCATTAATGCTGAAAAGTACATAGAGATTTTGGAGCTGCCTTCTTTTCCAGGGACGCCCATGCATATTTCAACAAGACAATGCAAAACCACATTCTGCACACATTACAAAGTCCTGGCTGCGGACGAAGAGGATACAGGTACTTGACTGGGCTGCCTGCAGTCCAGACCTGTCTCCAATAGAGAATCTGTTGAAGCACAAAATGCAACAACGAAGACCCCTTACTGTTGCCCACCTTATAACTTGTTTGCAGGAAGAATGGAACAAAATTACACCTGAAACACTTCATCACTTGGTGTCTTCAGTCCCTTTTGGTATTGTGAAAAGGAATGGCAACATTACAAAGTGCTAAATGCTTTACTGTTCCAACTTATTTATGAAATGTGTTGCAAGAACCAAAATTGGAATGTGTTTATTTTGAAAACAACAACAACAACAAAAAACAATAGAAATCATGAGGAACACATTAAATAATGTTTATTGTAGTCTGCAATGAAATACAAGTCAAAATAAATTTGAAAGTCACTACTTTCTTTTTTTTATTTGCGTTTTACATACTGTCCCAACTTTTTATGATTTGGGGTTGTATATGAATTCATACAATAACAGAAAAAAGAATAAGCAGGTCATTATAGTTGTACTATAATTTAGATGACAAATTCAAATGACTAAAAATGTCACGTTGTTACATTTTTCAACATAGAAGTTGTATTTTATAGCTAATTTAAGCTAAATATAGCCTGTAATTTTTTTCCAATAAAGTTGCCATGAAATCAAAATTTACTATTTTTATTTTATATGTATATAGTAGTCTTTATTGTAAACAATGCATCTGTGCACTTAATAAACTTTAATCAAATACCATAACCTTCTATGCTCTTCGAAACAATTTTTTAAAATTATAATTTTTTTTTTTCTTAATAAAAGCTCTGTTGCTTTCATGCCATGTCACGCTCATGCTTACTCTGCTTTATTCTACCATGATAAATTTTGAATACTTTAGCTCATCCATGAACATGATTTCTGTAGAAGTCCCGAAGATGTAATGAAGACGACAGCTCCATGATTCCACAATCAGTCATGGTGTCATCAAACTACGCTTGTTTGTTGGGAATATGTGCCCTCTAGTTGCGAAAATTACATACAAAATTACATTTAAATTTTTTTTTAAAGGTTTAGAATTCAGAAACTCTTGATATTGGTGACTAGGGATGTAACGATTCAGCTGACCCACAATGCAATACAATTCACAATACTAATCTCACGATTCATGATTTAGTCACGATTTTTTAACAAAATTATTTGAGACAAATTTAAGGTGCCCTTTCATTTTTTCTGAAATGCTGCACTTTTTTTTTTTTTTAACTGTGACTGTGCTGGGATATGACATTTTTAAAAAGAAATATCAGAATATCTCTTTGCACATTTACAATGTCCCCTGCTGTTAAAAAAACTTTACTCAACTTTGCTATTCTAGGTACTACCAGAAGCCCTGAGTTT
>CAIGQV010016734.1:766910-808142 GCA_903798115.1 Danio jaintianensis | reverse complement strand
ACACACACACACACACACACACACACACACACACACACACACACACATATCTAATTTAAACAAATCTGTTTCATAAGCACTGAGTACCACCATAGCATCTGTAAAGCTGTAAATCAGAGGGATACACTGGAGGTTAGACCTTTTATCTGCATAATGCACTGTTGTGCCATATCACATGTTGAGCCTCAAGCATCAGAATGCTATTAAATAAACATAAAAAGACCTTTGAACATCCTTTATCCAGAGGGAAACGTTGACATAACCAGTGAAGTGAATAAGCGAATTCAGATATTTTTTTTTATAATTATACACTTCGAAACATAGTTTGAACTATGCAAGTAAGTCTTACTTTAACTGAAGATTATTTCAATATTTTACTTTTATTATTTTATTATTATTTGAAGCGTTTGGGTGTACACTGTAAAAAGTGCTGGGTTCCACACAGTTCCGTCATAGTGACCCAACACAAATTAAGTTAACTTAATCGTTTTTATAAATTTATGTGGATTGAACATAAAACATTTGGGTTGTCCCCTAAAAAACTTTAAGAATTGTGTTGTTTTAATTCATTTTAAATAAGTAATTATTAAATAAGTAAAAAATAAATAAATTGTTGAATCAACTTAACCTTTCTAGTCATCTCAACTTACATCAATCAAATTGACACAACTTAAAAAACATCTTATTATTATTATTATTATTATTATTATTATTATTATTATTTATTAAAATTGGTCAAACTAACATAATAAACATTTGTTGTCATGACCATTTGTCCTATACTTTTTTTTAAACAGTGTACTATATAACGCCATAAATAGCAAATATTCTTTGCATTGTGTCATGTCTAATCCAAAGATGATAAAAAGATTGAATGATTCAATACATATACATATCAAGGGTACAGAGGAAAGTTGTAACCCCAGCAGGAGAAACCATGAAGCAGTTAATAGTGAGAAGAACCTTAGAAAAACATAATGCAAACACTGCTTGTGAACAATGAGGAGGAAGGTGACCCATGGCAGAACTGATGAAAGGAGGAGCCATGGTGGAATTTTAGGCACAACTGATGGAAGTGGCATTGGGAAAAGACAAGGCCTAGGCAGAGCCTGATAAACCATGAGATAATCACAATTTATTTTACTGAATAAATAAATGAAAAATAAAAACTTTGCTTTGGACCAACTTAAAATTTAATTTGTTACAGCTAAATTTATACGTTTCTCTCAAATGATATTTTTACTTGGTTGAAAAGAAAAAAATTTTTTTTTAACATTAATCAAAATATGTATTCTGCCCAAGGAAAAAAATCATTGACTCAAAGGTAAAATGTTGTTGTTATAGACCATGAATTAATGGAATGAACTTAAAATCTAAATTAAATTGTAATTTGAACTAAACTATAATAAATACATGTAACGTTAGCCTCTGCTATTGCTAGTTATTTTTGCTGTGGTAAGCTCTGCTGCTTTCAGTGTGACTATAAATGCCACAGATAGTAATCAAACTCACATAAGAAATACATAAAACCAAATAGCACATAAGCAGTACTTTTTTTTCATGTGGTCAGATGATATGAAAACTGCTGGTTTAAAGTAAAAATACTACTTTGAGAAAAATGAATGCTTTGAATTTTGTCCAGAGGGTTCATTTTTTGTTTTAAGGCAAATAGAATAAAACAGGTTAATATCAGACACTTTTTTTTTCACTTGATCCAATATAAAAAGGTACTTTGAGTGAAAGACACAGTAGTTTCACTTTTTTCATTGTGGAGAAAAAAGTGGAGATGTGGTGTCAAGATGTGGTCAGGATGGAGTCAGAGGACAGAATCGACAACAGTGTGAGTGAAGACAGAGTCAAGTGCCCTTTATTTCTGTAGCACTTTTTACAACACAGATTATGTCTAAGCAATACAGAGACAAGCAAGCAATAAAAGAAATGTCAGGAAGGAACAATTTTTTTATTTGAGTCTGCATACTAACATAAGCGTATCACCATTCTTCAGAGGCAATGAAGGAGGCTGATTAAGTCTCAGGGGTAAAGGAATGAGTTGAGGAACTGATAATATAATAATATAATATAATATAATATAATATAATATAATATAATATAATATAATATAATATAATATAATATAATATAGGGCTGCACGGTGGCACAGTGGGTAGCATGTTCGCCTCACAGCAAGACGGTCGCTGGTTCAAGCCTCGGCTGGGTCAGTTGGCGTTTCTGTGTGGAGTTTGCATGTTCTCCCCGTGTTGGCGTGGGTTTCCTCCGGGTGCTCCGGTTTCCCCCACAAGTCCAAAAACATGTGGTATAGGTGAATTGGGTAGGCTAAATTGGCCGTAGTGTATGTGTGTGGGTGAGTGTGTACGGATGTTTCCCAGTGATGGGTTGCAGCTGGAAGGGCATCTGCTGCGTAAAACATATGCTGGATAAATTGGCGGTTCATTCCGGATTAATAAACCCCAGATTAATAAATGGACTAAGCCGAAAAGAAAATGAATATAATATAATATAATATATAGGCACAATATGTAAGATTATTTTTATTTTAAGTAATGAAGACAACAACTCAGTCAAACTTTGTTTGTTATGAATACATGCCCCGTATTGTACTTAAATTAAATGAAATGACAAAAAAATGAAGACCTATTTAAAAAATTTTCAATTGTGATCTGAATTGCATTTTAGTAACTTTGATAAATTCACATCCATAACAGATTTTTTAAAATGCTATTCCATAACATCCTAAGCCAGTACAGTGTAAAACATAATTAATTAGTTATTAGCTGTCCTGCGAAATTGTAATTCTTTTTCAGACATTTCCCAACTGATGTTTAACAGAGCAAGTCCATATTATTTCTTATTAAGCCCTTAAAACCTGCACTTTAAGCTGAATACTAGTATCCTGCTAAGTAAAATATGATGTACTGGCATCATGGAAAAGACAAAAATTATTAATCAGAAATTAGTTATTAAAACTATTTTAAAAAATTGCGTAGAGAAAACCTCTCTCGTTAAACAGAACTTACAGAATAAAAATTTTACAGCAGGGCTAATAATTTTGCTTTCAACGGTATATACCCTCTTTTCTTTCATCTCCATGCAGACAGCTCAGATTTTCAATTCCAATGGATTGCTATTGTTATTTTATAAGCTATAGTCTCAAGTCTCCATCAATCATTCAGAGAGAGCTTTTTGGCAGCGCGGACCTGTTCAAATGATCTGAGATTCATGGTTTATGATGACTGCACAGAATCACACTTTCTCCATTCAAGACAGCAGAGGTGAAGAAAGAGACTCTCTGCATCTGAGCAGAGGATCTGATTACAGATATCAGAATAAACCCGATTAGTATGCCTGTAATCTCATGTAACCCATGTGCCCCTGCCTCTTGCAGGATTTACAACAAGCTGTTCTGCACATACATGATGATGACAGTCCATCACTGAGCTGAGCTCTTAACGTGTAACAGTCACACAGTTTTTACATTTTCATTCTGACATCATTTCGTTCAACTTTATGTCCACAATGTAGCGGAATGACAATAAAGATCAACTTGACTTGGCTTGACTTGAGAATTGTATCCAAAGTCTTGTTAGCATCCGAAACATGCAAGCAATGTGATAAGTGAGGGATAATATACATTCAGCTAGTTTTTTTTTATTGCAAAATAAAGCTTGACAAGCTTATAAGCAGCCTGATGCAAAGCCTGACATATAAGCATAAAAATATGAACACTGTTAACAATTTTTGTAAATTACACAGTATTTAACTGTAATATGAATTGTATTTTATTGTAGGACAGTTATGCAGTATGTTACTGTATTTTAAAGCATTGTGAAAATTACTATATATTTAACAGTAAAGATATACAATACTGTAAATACATATAGAGCAAGATAAATGGCGCTGTAAATGTAGATACAGTATTTTTGCTGTAAATGATATACAGTAAGTTACCAGCAAACTGCTGCCAGTAAGTTACTGTAGATTCTACAGGAAATTGTTAGCAGTGAATATATTCAGCTGTCAAGATGATACATGAGCCTTAGTTATTAGTTTAATTTGATGTTATTGGGGAATATCATACCTTGGAATGTTGTGACTGACCAATCAGAATCAAGTAGCAACTGCATATGAATTCCATACAACGTAGCAAACAAATACCCACCTCACAACAATGCCTTAGATCTATCTAGAGTTAGATCTTAAATTGTGATGTTTCTAATTTGATTATTATGTTGTGCTGTTAAACTACTGCTAATCTATTCTTGTAACCAGCATATTATCTGAAACGTGAAATGATAATAGGTACAATATTCCCGTAAGCATCCAGACCAACCTAGCAACCGAATAACAACATTCTAGCAACCATCCTGAATACTCTAGAAAACACATCGCAACACCCTAGCAAACTCCTAGCAACTGCATAGCAACAAACTAGTGATCACAGAGTGACATCTTAACAACCACCCAGCATACATTAGCAACCACAAACAAAATCCTAGCTAGCTACTATCCTAGAAAGACAAACAAAAAAAAGAATAAATCTAGCTCTTGAAACTACTTCAGGCTTTCTCAACTTAATAACAAACTTTGTGTTTATCTGCTTAAGTTGTTTTTCTCACTGGGGCTGTTGCTTATAATGTAGATGATTTTGGATTTTAATGTCCACGTTGGGATATTTGCTTCACAGTCTAACCAAACTGGATCCACACAAACACATGGTAGATTCCCTCAGAGATAAACTCATGTTCTGTTGTTTGTTAGGAGCTGTGCTTTTGATTTACAGTCCACACAAAAATGATGCATTTTGGAAACTTCCATTAGCCACAGATAACATGATTTCCACACTCATTGGGAATCTTATGAGAGCAGTTGCTGCATTTAGTATAACTGTGTAGTCACTTTAGGTATCTTTAAGTAAAATGCAGTCTTATAATCTCTGTTTCATTTACAACCTTTTTTTCTTTATTATGTATGTTTGAGAAGCTACTGATAAACTACATTCTAATGAGCACAGTGTATACAGTATCTATCTATTAAATAAGCAATTTGATGATGCATTGCAACATACTTGTAAACAAATGGATGACAAGCAAGCTAACAAGCTAATAAGTAACATCCTCTACTATGATAGTTCCCATCTAAAAAATAATAATAAATAAAAATATACTAGCAATATAATAATATGTATTAAGAACACCATAGCAAACATCTTAGCTTTGTTGCTGGAAGGGCATCCGCTGCTAAAATTCAATTCAACTTATCCAGCATATGTTTTACGCAGTGGATGCCCTTCCAGCCGCAACCCATCACTGGGAAACACCCATACACTCCATTCACACTACGGACAATTTAGCCTACCCAATTCTCCTAAAGCGCATGTCTTTGGACTTGTGGAGGAAACCCACGCAAACACTGGGAGAACATGCAAACTCCACACAGAAATGCCAACTGACCCAGCTGGGGCTCGAACCAGCGACCTTCTTGCTGTGAGGCGATCGTGCTACCCACTGTGGCACCGTGACGCCTCTAGTTCAGTTCAGGTCAGTGTGGTTTAATTTTCACTGCTGAAAGTCCAAACACTGAAAAGCAAATCCATCAATGCGCAGAGTAATTGGTGGTTCATTCCTCTGTGGTGGCCCCTGATAAATCAGGGACTAAGCCGAAGGATAGTGAGTGACTGAGTTAGTGATAGAAAAGCATGGAAATATTAAATGAATATGGCTAGCAATTCAGATCCTTTAGTTTTGGAACAGTTTTATGAGAATTCTGAGCTGAGCACAGTTTGAAACCGCACAGATCAATTTTGAAACATTAAAGTGGACATGAGATTATTAGGACCCTTAAAAATCTGACAAGCAGCTCACTGTTTCTTTGTTTGCTCTTCATTTATCTCAGTGCTTTCGGTCTACTTTTGACATAATAAGCAGATTTCCTTCCTACCTGAGGTCAGTGTGTTTATTTTACACGAGGCCCATAATCTCACATTTTGCTTAGAATGATTCTGAAATCGCAATGGCTCTAGAAATCTGCCATATTAGGATTATAAGGATTTGCCTGATGCTTATATAACATGGCATGCTGAAGTGTGTTTAGTGGTGTATTTCAGCTGGCGCAGGGTTTCTTGTGTCATGAGTACATTAATAGTGTATGAGATCGGATTAGAAATATGTGTATACAGTGAATTCACAAGTTTTATGCATGTGTTTCATGGTGAGAACACTATAAAATCTAAACTAATGCATTTTTAGTTCACTTAATGTTCAACAATTTGTTGAACTTAAAAAGTAAACATATAGTAGTCTTTGCAGTAGGTACAGAAATTAAGAATAACAATATCTTAACAATAGCAAACAATATCTATCAACTTAAATTAATGAAGCAATACACATTTACACCGTCTATTATTTGGATACTGCAGCATGATATACCATAACCAGCAGTTAAACAAGTGACTTACGATCATGATTACAAAAGAGAGTCAAATTATTAATTAGTTTTTTTTAACTGAAAAGAGGAGATATCCTTATAGAACCAATTCCGAACTTCGGATTCGTCTCGGATTCAAAGAATCAATTCTTTTTGGAATCGACTCCCAGAACTAGTAAAGGGCCCTGCTGGGTGAAAGTAAATGCATATGAAATGCAGCTCCTATCCCCTATTCAGAAAATGGCTGTGCCTTTACAGCTAAAGCCTTGGTTACTCTAGAAGCAACAACAACAAAATGTGTTTTAAAGTATAGTCAATTTAAACTATTGATTTACAGTTCTTTTTGCATCAGATGTCAGGCACAAAGTTATTCCAATGTTATTTTCATATACACACAGACGTTCACATAATGTTTTCTCATAAATAATTAGGGCAGAGATTATGTGCAACAGTAATTATAACTGTAAAATGTAGTCTCTTGAAGAAGGCGGCAAAACACTAACACCTCGCCTACATTGTTGTGCCTTGGACAGGAGCTATTTAAATTTAGGATATTTTGACTTGAATGTTCTTCAAAGAAAATTGAGAGAATTCAGAAATGGGTAAAAAAGCATATGCTGGTAAGGTAGATTTTGACATGTTAACACCAGCAACCAATTTGCTTACTTATAAATAGAATAACCCCCTTTAATGTGGACTTGGTGCTTTGCAGATCTTTTTCACTCTTGAACAGCAACATTACAAAAACAAATGAGCTAAAGTAAGTGTAAAAAGCATAATAGCAGCACTTTAAAAATCGAAGTGATTCACTGATACAAATGATATACTATTGATGTGAGTTTGGACAGAGAGTATTCAATAAACGTTTTGCACAAGTAGAAAGTAGTAGAAATCACACATTTCAGCTAATGTAAATGTATGCGATTTGAGACGTGGATGTGTCATTCAGTCCACATGCTGTTGCCTCACTTCCTCTTTGGCCCTCTGAGTTTATTTGTGTTCATTTAATAGTTTAGTTTGAGGGTCACGTTTTGCCTAGATTGTGGGGATTAAACCCCCCACCATGTCTGTGTGTGTGTGTGGATGGTGTAACAGCACTGTAGGGAGTTCCTCTGGCTCAACCGCTTGTTTATCATGTTTCAGAGAGAAGAGAGAAGTTACTCTGTTATTCAAACGGAATAATCAAACCCTCTGCAGCTTAGTTTACTTCCTTACTAAGACACTTTATGCCTCTGTTAGTCTATCCTTGTTGTTGTTTTTTTCTCTCTCTCCTTAGAAACATCCTTTCCACATGTTCTTATGTAAGATTATCAATTTTAAATGGAAATATGAAGGATGCACAACTTAAAAGGGACTTTTTTTCTTCACATTTGCATTTCAGCTTTTCCATACCAACTCTTTCTCATGCTGGTGAAAATACTTATGAACTCTGAAGGACAATAATTTCAACCAGTCATCTCTTAATGTTGACGTCTTGAAAAATGCTTAATAGGACATTTCTTAATTTCAATCAGTCATCTCTTAATAGGACATCTTGGAAAATGCTAAATTTAGCTATAGCAATGAGAGCGTAAATCTCATGCACGAGGGTCAGCGGGAGTATACAAAAAAAAAGTATGAAAGGGTTAATTATAGCCTTTAGTACACTTATATGTACTGAAACTGTACTTGTGCTTTCAAAATTGTATAAATACATTTATTTGCAGGTAATATATTAATAATCCTTGCATGAAGTAATAGTGTACAGTAGTGGACAACCACTAAAACTATGTTTGAGACTTTACTGCATTCCAGCAGAAAGCCTATATCATGTTTATTTATTTTATTTTATTTTATTTTCAGTCTTCTACAACATGTTCAGTCACATTTGTGACACTGAAACTGATATTGTAGCACAGAAGCTTTTATACAAAAATGTAGACTTTTTAAACTGTATATTTTATAAACTGATGAAGTGTCCTCCATTATTTGTTTACACTTGTTTCTGTATATACTCCACGTGTTGGCGTGGGTTTCCTCCAGGTGCTCCGGTTTCCCCCACAGTCCAAAGACATGCGCTATAAGTGAATTGAATAAACTAAATTGGCCGTAGTGTATGTGTGTGAATGATCGTATATGGATGTTTCCCAGTGCTGGGTTGGGGCTGGAAGGGCATCCGCTGTGTAAAACATATGCTGCATAAGTTGGCGGTTCATTCCGCTGTGGCGACCCCTGATGAGTAAAGGGACTAAGCCGAAGGAAAATGAATGAATGAATGTTTCTGTATAAACATCTACGTCTTGGCTAAAACAAGGCTTAATTTGAGCTGTCAGTGAAAATATAATAGATGTCTAACAATAGTCCAAAAATAGACTAGTCATGAAATAACCTGAAATGAATGACTACACATGTGAACCCCTAACCTTTACACAAACATAGCCTTGATTTAGCCAAGATGTCTACGTTTAGATGCCTATTAAATACAAAATTGCTTGGTAGGTTGATAAGGTGGCAAACAATAATTGGTTGGGAAACAGTGTGTGTTTGTTGTCCATGATGTGATGAATATGTACTACTCAAAATGCCATGATCTGACACAAAGATTATCACAACAGACAAAAATACGCTGTCTGAATACACAATTCTGAACTTGCCTTCATGTTGACAGTTCCCTAGGTTTTGAAACACTGCATTTCTAATTCCATAAAGAAAAATAATATACACATTTTTGTACAGTATTCCTTCCCCTTCTTTGATATCTTCTTAACTTGAACCATCTTTCTCTCCCTTCGCCCCTTTCTCTCATGATTCTCTCCATGCAAGCACTTTCATCTGCACTCCCTGTGATCTGTCCATTCACATTCAGCTTCAATGGAATGCAAGCCTTTGTGTTCTTCACTCTGATGAGTCGAGTTAGAGCAAGATAGCCCACATCATTATATCCAGTGGTTTACCCTGCTTAACTTCCCACCAGCCTGACATTACAACCCCCAACCATTCCAGAAAGCATTACACAACTCCATCAGATCCCAACAAAGACTTTCACGCTCCAACTGAAATTAAGCATCAAACATCTCTCAGCGTGAAAATGACAGATTGGGGGTAAGCCAAGCTATTTTGCAAGCGGTGTTTCTTGTCCAACCACAACAATTGACTATGAGTTTATATTATTGAATTGGGGATAGCTGGAGAAAAGTGGTTTCAAACAGTCACACTTAAGTGCTGAGGTTGTCTGTGAGTGACTGATTGTCTAAATAGAGTCTTTGGTGCATGTTATCTGGGCTACGCTGAAATGGGAGCATGAAATGCTGAGTTGTCATATCAGAGAGTCATTGGCCAAGAAGAAATGCTTTCGGACAGCATGCGTTTCAATGGCTCATGCTCTTAACATACATTTTTGACACTAAATGAGGCTATAGCAGAACCAGACCTTTTGAAATAATCTTTATTTGGATGGGACTAATTTTATCTTTGATTTCACACATTGATTTGGATGGGAATAACAACTCACTGTAAACAAACTGTGATTACTATGGAGGGGAGGATTGTTTCTTGTAAATTTGGGGATTGCATAGATTTACACTGCCCGTGCCTATCCAAAAAATAATAATAATAAAAAATCATACACTGTAATATTTTGTTGAACTGCCTTTAGCTTTGATTACCGCAAGCATTTTCCATGGCATTGTTTCAGCATGCTTCTGCAATGTCCCAACATTTATTACTGCCCCAAGTTGCATTAATTTTTCACCAAGATCTTGTATTATGATTGGAGAGTTGGACCGCACAAAGTATTTCAATAGATTCTCAATAGGTTTAAGGTCTGGACTCTGTGGTGGACAATTCTTGTGTAAACATGATGTCTCATGCTCTGTTGAAATCAAATCACAAATCACAAAACAAATTCACGAATATGTTTTAGATTAATATCTTTTCTATGTCCACAGGATGTGTCTTCTGACATGGTCGTAAATGAGAAGCTACTTTCTTCATCAGTTAGAGTTAAACAACTATTAAGAATTATTATTATTATTATTATTATTATTATTATTATTTAATTTTATTTTTTAACAGTTGAAACAATCATCCACGCAGTAATAATCCGAAAGGAGGCTCTTAGCTATTTGCTTAGTTAACCCTCTACCGCATGGTGTTGTTATATGACAACATGTTATTTATGTTCATTTCCCTGCCACTGGTTCTTTAAGACCAACATTCAAATTTTTTTTGTTAGAAAAAGAAGACCTTAGCTTAGCCAATGATGTGCTTTGGTTAAGTCACATGACATGCAGTGTTTTTCTGTGGTGCGATTTCTGACAGACTGGCGTTTATTGTAAGTAATTGCTGAATGCAAATGAAAAAGTAAATAAAAACAAAGGATCAAGTTATGTCAGATCCTCAAAAAAATCTGAAACATCACCTCCAGTAAGTTATGATGACATCACAACTCAAAAAAGTTTTTTTGTAAATCGATCAAATGTATGTGTTGCCAAATGGCAACACTGTCCAATAGTGGAATGTGCAATATTGCAATAGCTTAGCTAGCTAGCAAGGTCAGCTGTGATATTTTAAGTTGTAACAATAACAACATGAATGCTAGCAGTATAATGTTGATTAGTCATATGGTAATTGCATTTTAATTATAGATAAAATCAAATTTTAATGGCAATACTTTTGATTAGATATAAATACAGGGAACAGTGTATTAGCGAGCACCACCATGTTCCATGGTAAGTAATAGAAGAAAAGGACAGAAGTGGCTCTTCCTGCAGATGAAAGTGAGGATGAGATGGGTTTTAGTGACCAAGAGAATGATGCAGATTGGACATTTGATAAGAGCAGTGATGGAGACAGTTCAGGTAAGTTAGATCAGAGGCATATAAGACAGGCGTAGTATAGTATATATAATAATATATAAACATTGTTAGCTAGTAGCTACATTATTCTGATGCATCTGGATATATTAGACTTGTTATGTATTTGTTATAATATTTACTGGAGAAAATATTTATATTTACTGTATGTTGTATACATGATAATACAATATTATGCTTGTTTTCAATAATATTCAGCAAAAGATAATGGAATAAATGAAAGCTGTTGGAATATCAGTTGTTGGAAAGTATGTATAAGGTGTCATTTATAAGTTTTGTGTTAAAGCTTATAATACTGCAACACCAATTAAATCATTTCAAACAACAAAATTATTAATTATAAGGAAAATTCTAAATTAGAAATTTCTAAGTTAGATCCACAATTGGACGTTGTTGCCATATGGCAACATATCATAAAGTACCTTACATTTTTTTTTTCCAAAAACACTTCAAGTTAAGCCATTCTAAGAAAAGAAAAACAGTCAAATATATTTTTTAATAGATTTATCATAATGCGTGCAGTAGAGGGTTAAATCCAGGCCATTTAAAAAAAAAAAAAAAAAAACATGTATTTTTTTGACGTTGTAGGTTAAAGTACTTTTAAAATTTTAAAATCAAAAACCATAAAATTGGTTTAAACATAAATAAAATTTAAACATACATTTAAAATTACTCACAAAAGAAAAGAAAAAAGTAAAATGATTTTAAAGAACTGGCAAAATCATGGTTAATTTCTGGGGACCTTGGTGTGATAGACATAAAATGGTTAATGTGTTTTGCTATTGTTAATGTTTTTGTCACATGATCATGATGGAGGGTCAGAGGGTTATGTGGACATGGGAATGTCAGTCACCTGTTCTATGATTCACGTTAATGGAGGAGGTGTGCAGAGACAATGCACACCTTTTAGTTTTACCAACATTGTAAAATGTCAAGAAAACATGTGTTTCTTCAATAAATGAGAAGTCATAGAAAATACTCTCTGACTTACTGATATTTATTTTGAATCACAAATACTTAGCCCTTGACTTTAACTATAATAAAGGTTGTTGTTGTTGTTTTTGTTGTTATTATTATTTGTTTTTGTTATTTTTTTGTTTGTTTTTCACAAGGGTACATATTTAATTAAAATAGTTTGTAACTGAGTGCAGAAAGGATTGTGAGTAATCTGACCTGATTCAGTAGTTTACAGTCTGACCCGTTTATGCAATTTTTTTCTTGATTCTTATTTTGTATTGTTTATATTTCTTCACAAAGAGGCAAAAATATTGACATCCACCATACATGGTCGTTCACCATGGCCAAAACACACAAGAAAATATGTTGTGAAATGTGACATGCTGTAAAATGTAATGTACAATTCGAAATGAAGCTGCCTTTCTAAAATAATTATTTGAGTGACAGATTCAGTTACTTCATCAATTCATCAAACTTCTTTCAATGGCTTATTTATATCAATTAATCCCCACTGGAAAAACTTATTCATACGATTCCATTTGTGTGTAAATTTACGATTTTGAAAGAGGCATGCCCTCCAACCCCCACCTCTAAACCCAACCCTCATTGGGGAATCAGCTAAAATGTATGATTGAGACTGTACAAATGTAAACAAATTAGCCACTAAATCAAAAGTTTATTGCCTTGAGACTGCAGACATTTCTGACATTGTGGGGAGTCAGGACCAACTAGAAGTTGGAAAATAATTATGTAAATATACTAAATACCATTAATTCAAAAATTTATTGCAAAAGGTATTGGGAGGGGATTAGAGGTAGGTTAACGTTTAGTGGATAGAAAATATTGTTAGGTCAGTGTCAATGGTATATATTGTATTGTATATGTTTATTTGTATGATACAAAAGTGTGTGTCAAGCAAACATGGTCAAGTACATTTGAGTGATGCAAACAATGAACTGTAGTATCAGGATTCTTGGAACGGCAGAATTAATAGATGGATAACATCTAATATCTTCCACTGTAAATCTAATCAGTATTCTTGCCTAATATTACATTGTGTAGATGACTCAGATCTTGGCTGGTTCATCCATCCTTTCTGTGACTAAAGCCACCGGCAGTGTCCAAAACTGGATCCAATGCAGGTGTGGTCAACCATTGAGGTCTACTGCATTGAGTAAATCCGCAAATTTATAACAGTTTTTGATATGATAAGATGTATCAATAGCAGCCCAGGTTTAGAACATTTCCATATTTCTTGTCTCACTGAGCAGATACAGCACTATTTATACACCCAGAGCAAAAACATAATGTTAAAATCAATGAGAATTTGTACAAGCTACGATTTTTCAGAAGAGCCTTAAAATATAATATGCTTTAAGTGATTAGCCTTTAAAAAGACTTTTAATCCTGGGAACAAGGCCAGCCATTGAAAAAAAACAACCATAGGGGTTTTTAATGTGGTTATACTGTTTAATCCAAGAAAATCAAAGGATACCCATGTGAATTGTCAGTCAGGCAAATCTACAGAGCCTTTAATCCTGCTTTGTGTTGGAGGTCTTGATCAGCCACTCAGGGTTAATTTTGTGATAATGACTGGCTGGCCAAGGCAAACAATTTCCTTAGTCGTTTCTTTCTTACATTTATCCTTGTATTTTCCTTCAACTTACATTAAAAATAATTATCTAATGAATATTTTATGCTTATTTATTTATCTGGTAAGTATAGGCACGGAATAAGAGAGATAATGTACATTCAGCTGATCATTATAGTAATACAAATCCCCTCGGGGTAATATAAACCCATAACTATATTTCTTATGAATAAATATGAGCAAAGGCAGTATGTCTTTCATTAAAGCAAATACATTACATTTTGTAAAATAATACAACTAGAACTAGGTTTACTAAACAGGGCAAATTAGAAAGAATACAACCCCATAGAAGTGCCAATGGGAGGGTAATGATCTACAAGTTATCTACACAGTAGATAAACAGTATTTTCATGAAGACCATTTCAGTCCATAAATCAGCACAAAATTGGAATGCAAACAAGAAGAGCTGATGATGATAAGGAGCATGTTTATTACAACAGGCACAAAATGGGTCAAGACATGGGGTGTATTCCAGAAAGCAGGTTTAACTTACTTTCACATTAATCCTGAACTCTGGTTTGATTACTCCCAAAGCGTTCCTGGGAGTAAATTCTGTCAGATTACTCAGAATATTTGTGTTAACCTTGACCACAAAAGACATTCTCAACAGAAGGCCGAAAGCATGAGTCACCATGGAAATAGATGCCAAGAAGCAGCATGCCACACATCTTGTTTCTTATTCTTCTGTTTAACGGTCAGTTACATTCTTAGTGATTATCTCCCACCGGTAGTTATGCAATATTTTATAATCTTGATCTTAAATCATTTATATGTTTTAATTGTGAACAAGAATTATACTGTTTGTTAGATGCTACACAAAGGGTTAAATGTATAGCTTTATGGAGAGATTAGAATGTGTCCTGTTTCCAAAATCTGAAAAAAAAAAAAATAAATAAAATAAAATAAGTAACCTAATAAAAAGGGGAGCGCGGTGGTGCAGTGGGTAGCACTGTCGCCTCACAGCAAGAAGGTCGCTGGTTCGAGCCTCGGCTGGGTCAGTTGGCATTTCTGTGCGGAGTTTGCATGTTCTCCCCGTGTTCGCGTGGATTTCCTCCGGGTGCTCCGGTTTCCCCCACAGTCCAAAGACATGCACTATAGGTGAATTGGGTAAGCTAAATTGTCCGTAGTGTATGTGTGTGAATGAGAGTGTATGGGTGTTTCCCAGTGATGGGTTGCAGCTGGAAGGGCATCCGCTGTGTAAAACATATGCTGGATAAGTTGGCGGTTGATTCCGCTGTGACGACCCCAGATTAATAAAGGGACTAAGCCGAAAAGAAAATGAATGAATGAACTTAATAAAAATCAGTACAAATGATCATTTTAGAACGCATTTTTTTTATTTCTAAAATATATAAAAAAATACATTAACCTGTTAACTGTCAGCCATTTTACATAAATGTGTAGGCATGCAAATGTAATGTCAAAATTCAAATGAATATTATTCTGGGATGCTTTTGAATTTATTTCTCATTCTGGTAGAAAAGAAGAGAAGTTACTGTGTCTTCAGTTACAAATTAAATAACAGAATAGTTGTTGTGTTTTCTGAGACAAACTTTTTTTTTTTTTTAGCTGATATACCAATGATTTATTAGTGATGGCTGCTAGGTGACATTCATACCCAATTGATGATACCTAAAGTACACCCTGGAGCAGGTTATATTCACAGCATAATTTGCTATGGCATCTGTGAGTACACCTTAACAGTTACCTCAGTTTTTGAACCAAAAGCTGAGGTTATTCGCTTACATATATGCTTATGGAAACCTCCCTGATGTTAAATAAAGAAGCAAATAACAGTAAAATGATTTCCACAAACCTCAGTAAATCGTCTTGCATGATTTATGTAAATCCTCTTCTTCTGTAAATTTTTGGTATCTGAAAGGGAAACTCCTACAAAGCATATGCAATTAGATATGCAACAAAAATCCACACCTTTTCAGCATGTTTCACTGTGAGTATATAATGCTTAGTTTTTGATGCCAAAAAAGGGTTTTGTAAAAAGCACTCTGTGTTTGTCAAACTTTAGTCAAGAATGCCGATAGTTATAATGATTCTGACTTCATACATCCATGAATGGTATCATTTTTGTCTGTAAATTAACCTTTGAAATAATGCTAAGAAAAAGCTTCTATTTTCTGAAACATCATTTCTGTGTAAATGTACCCAAAATCCCAGCCAAAACTGTTAAGGAATGTAAGTATACTTTTAAGAAGATACTTGGTTTCTAATATCTACTGTATGGATCACTTACATGAAATAAACCTGAAACCTGACTTTTTTTTATTTAGATTTTCACAGCATGAAGACATGTCAAACATGAAGTTCTTAACAAAGCATAGAAATCTATCCACATTTGTTTCATTTGTGCCTCCAATACAACATCATCATATTTAGACCACAGTGTGGGCTCAAAAATGTGAATAATTCTAGCAAAATATCCAAAGTATAAACTCTAATATGAGCTAGATGTTAATTTCCTTCTCATCCAACATTTGCTCCTACTTAAGTGTGACTTCAGTATAATGTTCATGAATGCAATCAAACAGAATGTTTTAACTGAGAACACTCCAGTGTTGCTTATTTCTCATCTATAAAAGTCAGCGCCATAAAATCACAAGTCTGTTCATTTTCAGTAGACTTAAGATAGTTTTGATGTCAATGTGCGTCTATAAACTTTGTTAGTTTCCTTTTAGAGAGGTCAAAAGTGCCTCCCTTCTAAAACAAAAAGTGCTGCGGTCGTTCAGAAGGTCGGAAGTGAGCCATAAGCCGCTCATTTGTGATCTGCATGTGTTTTTGGGTGGTCTGCAGCCAGAGAAAGCGCCATGCCATTAACCATCCCCTGACACATCATTCCACCCAGATAAGAACATTAGTGGAATATTTGAGTTTACATTCCTCCAAAGTAAAACTAGAGCTGCTTCCAAGAGAAACTAGCAAAAGAAGCCTGGAAAAGAACTTGAATTATTTACAATATGCTAAAAGTATTTAAGGTTAAAATATTTCAGACGGTAATGGTGAGCCTTGCAGCATATGAATATGCTCTTATTTAAAATGATCTTAATATTACATTAGGTTTAAAAAGTACACTAATAAACTATTTAAATATTTTCTGGACTAGGCAACAGTTAATCTGGATTTAATTTTCACATAATAAAACGATAGATGGAGTCAGGCTTTTACCAGGTACCAGAGTAAAAGTACAATTTTATTTTATATAATTAATTTATTCTGCAATAGATAATCACTAGTTTTCCCTGAGGAGGTAATTTTCACCCTGCCCAAAGCGAAAATGTTTATTTTCCACAGATAACTTGGTTTTTAAAAATGGAGCGTGAAGTTAAAAAAAATGGAGACTTGCTCATTTGGCTTGTTCAAACCTCCACTGAAAAAATGAATCTAGTCTGGATGAGAATTTTTGCAATATGATTGCATTATTGCATATTATTATTTTTTTTTTTACAGCACTTATCAATTATTTTGGCCTTTATCAAATAAGTGATATTTCTTGCTGGATTTAGACTTTTTTTTGGTCAACTTTCAAACTAAAATAACAGCTGGTGGTTCAAGTACTGCTGGCATACCATCTGACATACTGTACATAAAATGAATTTAATACGGAGTGTCTGACCAGGGACTATGCAGAATTGTCTAAGATTAATTACATATTGCAGAATTTTATGATTCTACATTTTATTGCACAGATTCTCTAACACCCTTAGCCAGACATTATCCCATCTCAGTAAAACTAAAGAGATCTATGTCAAAATCAAAACAAGGAATGACAATAATTGCTAATCAAATTTGATTTGGAATGACTATTAATCCCATCTGAGTAGTTCTAAAGTAATAAGTTGAGTAATCATTTCTGAGAAGAAGTGAGTAGTTGTAGCATGAGCAATTAATGTGTCTAATTTAGAATAAAGCACCATTTTCTAAACTTTTTGGCCAACCAAACATATTTGAATAAATATGTATTTGAAGAAGCCTCTAATATACGCATATGCATGATCATCGTTCTCTGATAACAGTTAATGGTCACATGAAATTTCAAAGAAGCAACCAAGGACTCGCTACGCTTTGAAAACAATCCAATAGGTGCATAGATTAAAAAAAAAAAAAAAATCCTACAGAATGAAATGACTGAAGAAAAGTCTGCAAACTCCGAAAAATCTAAAAGACACAAGCCTAATGAAGTGACAAACAATTTACATTAAAAGGCATACAATTCTGTCACATGTTGACCATTGACAATACCAAACAAACAAACTTGGGGCCATCTTCATTTAAGGAGTCACATGATAATTTAGTAGATAACAAGATAAAACTAGACCAAGCAGAGAACAAAATATATACATTGTGTGCAGACTATTTATCAGTTATTTAATCCACGCGAAATGTCAAACATTCAAACTTTTAACAGCTTTTATTATGATGGAATATTGGTGAAATGCTGTAAACATTTGTTCCAATAATTGTTGGAAATTACTTCACCCACCAGTACTTGGTTGAAATAGTAAACATTACAATGTCCATATGACCGAAATTTTAATGCCATTCACTATAAAAAAAAAAACTAAAAAAAAAAACCAATAAATAATAAAAATATGTTGCTCACATCAGTTTCAACTTACATCAATTAAGCTGATTTAAAAAATCTAATTAAACATTAAAATTAAGTTGAAACCTGATTAACTAAAACATTTCTTAAAGTAACATAAAAACATACATTATCATGACTTTTTTAATTGATTTTTGTACAGTGTAATATGATGTGTGTTGGAAATATTTTACGCTATTGACCACGATTTTAGTCCACCTGCCGGAATTATTGTCCCAATAAGAGAACATTTAAATGATAAATACTCTCATTTACTCCCAGTATGGTATTTTAAACTGTTTTATAATGTAGCCTGAAGTGCAAATATCTGTTGCTATTTTCACTATATAAATAGCAGGATGTAACTACACCTACTGCAAATAAAATACTGCTTGGTCAAATATAATTTAACTGCAATTCGCTTCTCTTCTCTGACATCAAACATCACTGTTTTTGAGTACAAATGCTCTATCAGAAAATTGATGAATTAATAAAGATAATAACGTGATTCTTCTTTTACGAGTCATTAAAATATTGATGCCTTTGATGCTGTGAACATGGAAACCGTTGTGTATGAATTCATAAAAGTTGACTTAAATGTGTAATATGAACAAATAGAGCTCATGAATGGCACATAAGATGGTTATGATGTTAAAATTTGTTAAAGGTGCTGTGAAATGCTTTGAAATGTGCATTTTTTTTTAAATTCGTTGTTTGATTTGATCTCAGCTGAAACAAAGACAGGACAAAGGGGGCGGGACATGTCAGACACTAGAAAGCATTTGATTGGTCAGAAGATTTGATGAGAAACTGAAGTGTGAGGTGATGTCAAAAAAATCCTGGATCCATTTAAGAGGATGTTTAAATCTTCTACATGTGAATTTTGTCACTGTTTTGGAGCACACTAGCTTATAGATATCCTTAAGACAAACATACTGATACTAACATCTAAAAAACTTTATTTTTTAATTGCATAAACTATAATAAAATAGACTTTTTAATACACAACCTTTGATTTGACAATCAATAATTTGATAAGAAATATTGCTACTGGCATGCTTGAGTTGCTGTTATTACGGTTGCCTCGCTGTGTGTGTTTGGAGCTTCGTCGCGTACATTCGCAAGTTACATTTTAATCATAAAATACATCCCCATTCGCTAGTATTTGTCTCTCCTACTTGTATTAAGGGTGAACAAATCCTTAATACATTTATACAAGCAAATCTACTTTAAAACGTTCTGTCTCTCGAGCATCCGCTTGTAGTTTTAGCCTGCTAGCACCGCTAGTCAGCTAAAGCTTCCGACTTCTTTCACTTACTGTCTCACTTACTGTCTCTTCACCCTGTACAATGTCGCTTGTGTGTCTATCCTTGAGTGCAGGAGAAGCATCGGTGGAGGCGTTGGAGCTGGAAGTAGTGGAAATCCAGATTCGCGACCTTGAGATGAAGCGAGCACAGCTCTATGAACAACAGGCCCTGGTCGACGTACCCCGGGCTGCGGCTCGCTCATCTGAGGTAAGTGTGCGATACAATCTCATCCACCTCAACCCCACGTGTTTCTTTGTCCAGGCCCAGCACACCGAGGACGTGGTCCATCCAGGGGTCGTTCACTCCGGCACCCGGCTACCATGGTCCCTGGGTGCAGCCGCGTAAGGTGTATACCAGGTCTCGGAGCAGCAGAATGTCTCCTCCTCCGGTGTTCGAGATCCCCACGGAGAACCACTTCGCCCCCCTCCGCAAGACGAGTCGCGATGTGGCAATCATCGGTGACTCCATCGTTCACCACGTCCGCGCTGCTTCCACTAAAGGTAACAATGTACGCACTCACTGCTTTCCCGGTGCTCGTGTTAAGGATGTTTCTGCTAAGTTACTCGCTATCCTGAGCACTGGCGAGACCATCGGAGCTGTCGTCCTCCACGTGGGGACGAACAACACCGGGCTGCGGCAGACGGAGATCCTGAAGAGGGACTTCAGGAGCCTGATCGAGACGGTTCGATGCACCTCGCCCGCCATGTAGATCATCGTTTCTGGAACGCTTCCTAGTTACCGCAGAGGAAATGAAAGGTTCAGTAGACTTTTTGCTCTGAATGAATGACTATTAACATGGTGTAATGAATAGAAGTTGCTCTTTGCCAATAACTGGAATCTTTTCTGGGAGCGTCCTAGGCTTTTCCGTGCTGATGGGCTGCACCCCAGCAGGGCTGGAGCTAAACTCCTGTCAGACAACATCTCCAGGATGCTTCGTTGTCTGACTGTAAGTTCTGTAAGTGAAAATTCACATTTTAGCCATATAGACTCTTGCTCGTCCCACTTAAATCACAGTAATGCATATCTGGTTAACCCTATAGAGACTGTGTCTGTTCCTCGTATTATCAGATCAGGAAATAAACTTACTGTGTGCTCTAGAAAAAATCTATTAAAAATCAAACCAGAAAAACAGCAAAAAAGTGAAAATACAAATTTTTTAAAGCTTGGTCTCCTAAACATCAGGTCACTAGCACCTAAAGGACGTATCATAAATGAAATAATAACACAACAATCTTAATGCACTCTGTCTCACTGAAACCTGGCTGAAACAAAATAACTATATTAGTTTAAATGAAGCAACTCCTTCAGGATTCTTATATAAGCATGAGGCTCGTAAAACTGGTCGTGGTGGTGGAGTTGCATCAATCTTTAGTGATATTCTTAATGTTAATCAGAGAAACAGACTTTTTAACTCTTTTGAAGTATTGGCGCTTAATGTTATGCTTCCGGATATTATGAAAAAACCTATGTTAACTCTCGCTTTAATCACTATATATAGACCCCCGGGACCCTATGTCAATTTTATGTCAAAAGAGTTTTCTGATTTTATTTATAACTTACTAGTTAAAACTGATAAAATACTAATTGTAGGAGACTTTAACATCCACATAGATGACGCTAATGATACATTAGGGCCCGTGTTTACAGATTTACTACAATCACTTGGGATAAATCAAAACATTGTTGGTCCAACCCATCACTTAAAGCATACATTAGATCTAATTTTGTCTCATGGAATTCAGGTAATTGATGTAGACTTTATACCACAAAGTGATAATATAACAGACCACTACCTCTTACTATATAAGCTGTGTTTACCTGAAATTAGCAGATCTGCACAGATATATCGCCCTGGTAGACCTATCGTCCCGTCCACTAAAGATGAATTCACAAATAACTTACCTGATCTTTCTCTATTTCTAAATGCACCCGCAAACGCAAATGACCTTGATGTAGTAACCAGCAATATGGATGCTATCTTTACTAACACACTAAATACTGTGGCACCCATCAAATTAAAAAAGGTTAGAGAGAATAAAACTACACCATGGTATAACTGTCATACTTGCGCTCTCAAAACAGCAACCTGTGCCCTGGAACGTAAGTGGAAAAAACTAAATTAGAGGTCTTTAGAATTGCATAAAAAGATAGTATGTCCAGCTATAGGAGGGCTCTAAAATCCGCCAGGACTGAGCACCTCCGCAAACTGATGGAAAATAATCATAACAATCCTAGATTTTTATTTAACACCATTGCTAAATTAACAAAAAATCGGTCATCTTTGGAACAAATTGTCCCACCGCAAATTAGTAGTGATGACTTCATGAATTTTTTCAGTGATAAAATAGAAGGCTTCAGACAGAAAATATAAGATGTTAAACTTTCTGCACATCCTTATACTTCAGATCTATTAAACATTCCACTGAATCAAAATAATCTACAGTGCTTCAAACTCAAAGAACAGGAAGAGCTAGATAAACTTATAAATGGTTCTAAACCAGCTACATGTATGTTAGACCCAATTCCAACTAAACTACTGAAAGAATTGCTACCTGTAATAGGAGAACCTCTTCTTAACCTCATCAACTATTCTCTATCTTTAGGCCATGTTCCAAATCCTTTCAAGCTACCTGTTATTAAGCCTATTATTAAGAAACCACAACTGGACCCCAGCAACTTAGCTAATTATAGGCCTATTTCAAATCTTCCATTTATGTCTAAAATACTAGACAAAGTTGTTTCTACCCAATTATGCTCCTTTCTGCAGATGAACAATGTTTTTGAAGTGTTTCAGTCAGGTTTCAGGCCTCATCACAGTACAGAAACCGCATTAGTAAAAATAACCAACGATTTAGTCTTAGCTGCTGACCAAGGGTGCATCTCGTTATTAGTTTTACTTGATCTCAGTGCTGCATTTGACACCATCGACCACAATATCCTCATTCTACAGGTGTGCAGGGACAGGCTCTACAATGGTTTAAGTCAAACTTAACTGACCGTTACCAGTTATGTTAACGTTTCAGTTAACGTGAATATAAATGGACAGCTTTCACAGGTCAGGCCAGTATAGTATGGGGTGCCTCAAGGATCAGTTTTAGGCCCTTTGCTGTTCACTATTTACATGCTACCTCTGGGAGACATTATAAGAAGACACTGTATCAGCATTCACTGCTATGCAGATAATACTCAATTATATATTTCAACAAAACCTGATGAGACGTCTGAACTGTCTAAGCTAACTGAGTGTATTAAAGATGTTAAAGACTGGATGACCAACAATTTTCTTCTCTTAAATTCAGACAAAACAGAATTATTACTTATTGGGCCTAAATCCTGTACACAGCAGATCTCACAACTCGACCTGCAACTAGAGGGACGCAAAGTTAGCATTAGCTTTACTGTAAAAAATCTGGGTGTTATATTAGACAGCAATTTAACTTTTGTAAATCATATTTCCCATGTCACAATAACCGCCTTCTTTCATCTGAAAAATATTGCTAAGTTACGAAGTATGCTATCCATCTCAGATGCAGAAAAGCTAGTTCATGCTTTTATGACTTCTAGGCTGGATTACTGTAATGCTCTGTTTGCTGGTTGCCCAGCATCCTCTATTAATAAACTTCAGCTAGTACAAAATGCATCTGCCAGAGTTCTTACCAGGTCTAGAAAATATGATCATATCACCCCAATTTTATCCTCCTTACACTGGCTGCCTGTTAAGTTCCGTATTGATTATAAAATATTGCTTCTTACCTATAAAGCTTTAAATAATCTAGCTTCTGTTTATCTAACCAACCTTCTGTCTCGCTACAATCCAACCCGCTCTTTAAGATCTCAAAACACAGGGCTTCTAGTAGTACCTAGAATAGCAAAGTCGAGAAAAGGAGGTCGAACCTTCTCATTTATGGCTCCTAAACTCTGGAATAGCCTTCCTGATAATGTCTGAGGCTCAGACACACTCTCTTAGTTCAAAACTAGATTAAAGACCTGTCTTTTTAGTAAAGCATACACTCAATGCATTGCATAACGGTATGATGCATGAATGTGCTCCACGCAGCTGAGCTGGCTTGACGTCACCTGTAGGACACACTCCTCAATACACCAAACATTGTGATAGAAACTCTCATATGCTTTACATGTTCGTTTCTATGTTTGTTTATTTAACTGCTATTTTCATCTATAACACTCCATTTTTGCATCTTGTTTAAATACACTATGAACAGCAGCTACGCTAATTTTCTTTATTCTCTATTTCCACCTGGGGATACTCATTCCGAGGTTCCTAGAGACTATGCAGCGCCATTGATGCGATCCAAGACCTGTGAAGATATGATCCCAAGGTATCCATAATCCTGGACCAGGTCGTATCCCGAGCTGATGATGTGATCATCATGGAGAAATGGAGTGCATGAGACTGATTCCTGAATGACCACCGTGACAAACAAGTCCTCGCATTGATCCTGCGGGCCAGCCTGACCTCCCGCTGGTGCCCTACTCACACCTGCAGTTTCTCCACGATGGACGTCCAGGTTCTCCAGCCTCTGGACTCTACTAGAACTATGTTAAGCTGCTTTGACACAATCTATATTATGAAATAAACATGAATTAAATTGAATTGAAATTGAATACTTCAGTTTTATTTTAACTCATTCATTCATTTTCTTTTCAACTTAGTTCCTTTATTCATCAGGGGTCGCCACAGCGGAATGAACCGCCACCTTATCCAGCATATGTTTTAAGCAGCGGATGCCCTTCCAGCCACAACCCAACACTGGGAAACACCCATACAGCCTTGCATTCACACTCATACTCTACGGCCAATTTAGCTTATTCAATTCACCTGTACCGCATGTCTTTGGACTGTGGGGGAAACCGGAGCACCCGGAGGAAAGCCACGCGAACACTGGGAGAACATGCAAACTCCACACAGAAATGCCAACTGATCCAACCGGGGCCCGAACCAGCAACCTTCTTGCTGTGAGGCAATCGGGCTACCCACTGCGCCACCATGATGCCCCATTTTGTTTAACTGTATAAAATCCTTTTTAGCTTAAAGGGGTGGTCCACTACGATATCATATTTTAAAATTTAGTTCAAGTGTAATGTAGCTGTGTGAACATATACAACATCTTTGAATGTAAGACGCTTAAAGTTCAATGCAAAGGGAGACATTGGCTTTTACAGAGTTAGCTTAGCAAAGCCTACAGTGAACGAACTTTGGGGACTACAAAAAAATACATCCGGGCTGATGAGATCACAAGAGTTTCCGGTTACACGCATTTACCATGCGCACACACCATGTGCAGTGAAGGGGCGTGGCCAGAGGCACTGTAATATTACAGCAGAGAAAGCTAAAATGCCCTCCAAACGCTGCTATTTCCACAGAGCTTCTTCTGTTTCTGTATTTGGGCTTCCAAAGGACATGACACAAAGACAGAAGTGCTTACAGTTTAATTTTAATGTTCTAGAGAATTATAAAAATACATATATATAGCAAGCATTTGACAAAGAACAGCTTCCAGAATCTCTCCCAGTTCAGTGCTGGCTTCAGCTAAAACTCCTCAAAGGAGCAGCTCCAACAAGTAGAAGCTGTGGATTGTGGGCCACAACCTGTTATTTTTATTTGTTAAAATTGATCTATGACATGCACAGTGTCTAGCGTTAACGGTATGTTGTAGCAAGGATGTAAACAACGGGAAATGCTGTTTGGCACCGCTAACAATTTAGCTACAAATTCATATTTATCAGTCAAACCTCTGTAAACACCCACAATCTTCAGCAGCGCGTGCAGTGTCTTTCTATGCGGCCGTGTTCCCTGCATTCTACACCTCAGATAATAAAATTGCAAAACATATGTGAACGTTTCACATTACTTACACATGCTTATTCCCGATATATGTAAAAGACATGTAACGCTGAGTTGAGGAAAAAAAAAAATAGGATAACTCGCATAACTCGTGTTGCAGCAGAAAAATCAATCAAAGCTCACACGAGTCGCATTCCACATCTCGTGCTTTATTCTCCTGTCAACAGCGTCACTGTACAGTCGTGGCCAAAAGTTTTGAGAATGACACAAATATTAGTTTTCACAAAGTTTGCTGCTAAACTGCTTTTGGATCTTTGTTTCAATTGTTTCTGTGATGTACTGAAATATAATTACAAGCACTTCATATGTTTCAAAGGCTTTTATCGACAATTACATGACGTTTTTGCAAAGAGTCAGTATTTGCAGTGTTGGCCCTTCTTTTTCAGGACCTCTGCAATTCGACTGGGCATGCTCTCAATCAACTTCTGGGCCAAATCCTGACTGATAGCCACCCATTCTTTCATAATCACTTCTTGGAGTTTGTCAGAATTAGTGGGTTTTTGTTTGTCCACCCGCCTCTTGAGGATTGACCACAAGTTCTCAATGGGATTACGATCTGGGGAGTTTCCAGGCCATGGACCCAAAATTTCAACGTTTTGGTCCCCGAGCCACTTAGATATCACTTTTGCCTTATGGCACGGTGCTTCATTGTGCTGGAAAATGCATTGTTCTTCACTAAACTATTGTTGGATTGTTGGAAGAAGTTGCTGTATGGAGGGTGTTTGGGTACCATTCTTTATTCATGGCTGTGTTTTTAGACAAAATTGTGAGTGAGCCCACTCCCTTGGATGAGAAGCAACCCCACACATGAATGGTCTCAGGATGCTTTACTGTTGGCATGACACAGGACTGATGGTAGTGCTCACCTTTTGTTCTCTGAACAAGCCTTTTTCCAGATGCCCCAAACAATCGGAAAGGGGTTTCATCTGAGAATATGACTTTGCCCCAGTCCTCAGCAGTCCATTCGCCATACTTTTTTGCAGAAGATCAATCTGTCCCTGATGTTTTTTTTGGAGAGAAGTGGCTTCTTTGCTGCCCTTCTTGACATCAGGCCATCTTTCAAAAGTCTTTGCCTCACTGTGCGTGCAGATGAGCTCACACCTGCCTGCCTGCTGCCATTCCTGAGCAAGCTCTGCACTGGTGGCAGTCCGATCCCGCAGCTGAATCCTCTTTAGGAGACGATCCCGGCGCTTGCTGGACTTTCTTGGATGCCCTGAAGCCTTCTTAACAAGAATTAAACCTCTTTCCTTGAAGTTCTTGATGATCCTATAAATTGTTGATTTAGGTGCAATCTTAGTAGCCATAATATCCTTGCCTGTGAAGCCATTTTTATGCAACGCAATGATGGCTGCACGCATTTCTTTGCAGGTCACCATGGTTAACAAGGGAAGAACAATGATTTCAAGCATCACCCTCCTTTTAACATGTCAAGTCTGCCATTCTAACCCAATCAGCTTGACATAATGATCTCCAGCCTTGTGCTCGTCAACATTCTCAGCTGAGTTAACAAGATGATTACTAAAAATGATCTCAGCAGGTCCTTTAATGACAGTAATGAAATGCAGTGGAAAGTTTTTTTCAGGATTAAGTTAATTTTTATGGCAAAGAAGGACTATGCAATTCATCTGATCACTCTTCTTAACATTCTGGAGTATATGCAAATTGCTATTATAAAAACCTAAGCAGCAACTTTTCCAATTTCCAATATTTATGTAATTCTCAAAACTTTTGGCCACGACTGTATATTACAGAAAAACAACTTAATTCGAGCATCAGAGAAAAAGAAAAATAAACATCGGTCACGCGACTGTTCACACACACACACACACACACGCACGCACGCACGCACACACATACATACATACACACATAAAATGGCGATTCTCTTAAAGGAGCCACACCCTATTTTCACTCGTTACAGACACTTGTCAGATTTTATTTTACAGAGCAGGCATGAGGTTCATCCTTTTCATTTTCTGTCTGATTAAAGCTCAAACAGATACTGCTAACAGCTCCTCTGACTGACACTATTTACACAGCTGTGGCAAAGCGCATGCTTGTGGAGGCGTGACGCTTTACTGGTGAAGTGGAGCCGATCCGCGAATCACAGCACATTATGTTAGCTGACCAATCAGAGTCTTTTGAGGGCGGGCCTTTCAGAGGAACTAGGAAACGTTTTCATGTTAGCAGAGTAGCTGTATATAATCAAAGTAAGATATATAAAAAAATAACGTGATTTTCTACAAATGAAGCATGAGCACACATTGCTTTGCATTTTATAAACACAACCAAGCCTTAAAATTACACTCTGGACCACCCCTTTAACAACAGCTCAAACTGACAAACTACACTAATTCCCTCACAACCTCCATTTTGTAAACCCTGTTCAAGATCACTGATATGAATGAGATTATCATAGTGTTGTCAAATAACAATGTAATAAACTGTTTTGTGTGTGTGTGTGTGTGTGTGTGTGTGTGTGTGTGTGTGTGTGTGTGCGCGTGTGTGTGAACTGAATACTTGAGTTTTAATACCCAGTAATACCCAGTTTTTACTCTGGTTAAGCAGAACATCCAGCAAGACAGACACGATTACTTTAAAAAATGTGTCATATAATCTAAATCTAATTCCCCCTAAGGTCACCATTCTTTAATAAATTCCAGCCAATCAACGCCTTTCATCCTGGATATCTTCATCTGCTCACACTGCAGATGGATAGAAATAGTTGGAACTTCTGTTATTGTTTCCAGTGCACAAAAGCTATCTTGGATTCTGATTTACCACAGGCCATTGAGTATTTGTGTTTGTACTGGCTGCTGCATCACTTTGCTGAAGCCAACAGTATGTAGCACTAAAAATACATAGAGATAAAAACACTGAACAGGACAAAAGAATGAAGAAAGCTTAAGAGTACAGTGGCAGCCAGAGAGGCAGCAGTGATATCTTATGTCATTGTGTACGTTGAAGCGATACCGCTAAGTTTTTTTTCAAAGCGCACCATTATTTGTCACACTTGAATATTTAGCGCTCAGAAAGAGGAACTCACTTACCTCAGCTCCTTAAAAGGCTGCCAGGATTATGTTCTTCTACTTACATCAACACTTTACATGATCTGAGAGGCTGAGCCAACAAGTTTAGTGTTTGTAATTTAGTTAAAGTGCTTAAAAAAGGGGTGTGTAATTCGTTTGATGCTACGTGCTGAGACAACTAAATGTAAGCCATTCGCAGGTTGACTCAAGAAGAGTGTAAACATTGTGGAACTATCGAAACACTGCTCTGCTAAAGGGAAAATATTTTAAGTGAACTAGTTAAGTGAGCTTGCAACTTACTTCTCATGCACATACACTACCTGACAAAAGTCTTGTTGTCGACCCCAGTTGTAAGAGCAACAAATAATAACTTGACTACTAGTTGGTCATTTGGAAAGTGGCAGAAGGTAGATTTTTCCAATGAATAACCTGTTGTACTGCATCCCAATCATCACAAATACTGCAGAAGACTTATTGAAACCCGCATGGACCCAAGATTCTCACAGAAATCACGTTTGGTGAAGGCAAAATCATGGTTTGAGGTAACATTCAGTATAGGGGCGTGCAAGAGATCTCCAGAGTGGATGGCAAAATCAACAGCCTGAGGTATCAAGACATTTGTGCTGCCCATTACATTACAAACCACAGGAGAGGGTGAATTCTTCTGCAGGATAGCACTCCTTCTTATACTTTAGCCTCCACATAAAAGTTTCTGCAAGCAAAGAAGGTCAAGGTGCTCCAGGATTGGCCGGCCCAGTCACCAGACATGAACATTATTGAGCATTGCTTAGATAAGATGAAAGAGGAGGCATTGAAGATGAATCCAAAGAATCTTGATGAACTCTGAGAGTCCTGCAAGAATGCTTTCTTTGCAATTCCGGATGACTTTATTAATAAGTTATTTGAGTCATTGCAGAGATGTATGGATAGAGTCATACACAATATTAATTATTTTTCCACTGCACCATGATTTTATATTCTATACTGTACATTATTTTTGTTAAGTGACAAGACTTTTGCCTAAGCAAAGTCAGACCTTACTGTCCTAATTAAATAATTAAAAATCAAGGCATGATCATATTTTATTTTGGTAAAATAAGCGTAATCTAGAGGCCTTTGCCTTTCATATAAGCCACTTCTAATACCAAATGATCAAGAAGTCAAGTTATTATTTGTTGTTCCTAAAACTTGGATAAGCAACAGATTGTGTCAGATAGTGTACAAGGGATTGGATGTGATTTAATGTGCAACACTCACCCTAAAGTTATTTTTTCTTTAAAAAGAAGATAAAACATACAAGATTTTGGGAAAACATATAAATATGTGCTGTACTTTTTACACTTAATAGCAAAATAAACACACTGGGAAAATAATAGTGGTGAGAAAGCAACAGTTAGAGTCTGTGTGAAATCAAACATAATCTTTGCAAGTTAATCCACTTACAAAATGTGTGTTTTGGTAATCTTCAACCAAAGTCTGACCATTTACTTTCATGTTTGGAGTGGCAGTCCATCTCTATTGATGTCAGTTTGACTGCTTCAGAAAACAACATTCTTAACCACGCCCATTTTACTGTTAGTTTACTGTAAGGGAATAATGTGCAAAATGAAAGCCCCACCCCCTAGTTAATATTCCATTTCAGTTGGAAGAAGTAAGTAACATACTGAAATAAAAGTCTTAGCAATTTCCAGTTCTCGTAGACTTCAAGAAACCTGCTAAATCTGCTATTTACCAGCATCATTCGAAAAAATTAGGTAATAACGTTTAATTGCCATGATAGTTTGATTGTTAAGTATATTTAAGACAAAATATACTATTTAGATCTTGATTTAGATGTGCTTTTCTTTGTATTACTCAGCCATGTAGTATGCGATCCTCATTCCTGTTCGAAAATATAATCCATACCTCACCCCTAAACATAACCCTAACTGTAAATTATTCCCAAAATCATGAGGGGATTAATAGTTGGATAACAATGATGTAGAAGCACATAAACATAACCGTAAGCCTAAACTTAACATAAACTGTAAACTTATCTCTTAAATCTGATTGGCTGTTGTTCCAGGATCAACATAAATGTTGATTCAGGTACATGTCCTGCACAGTGACTGTCATAACCATTAATAAAAAATCTGTAGTCTTAACTGGGCTTTAGGGAGTCTGGTCACTGCCATTGAAAACTTGTCATTGCCTTACCGTGCGGAAGCACAGTAGCCGAAAGTTTTTAATGCATGGTTAGCGGTTCAAAGTTGGTCAAAGTTGGTTCGAAGCGATTCAAAGTTGGTCAAAGTTGTCAGAGCCTCCTTGGGCTCCAAGCATTTGTCTGCCTTGCCTGTAGACAAGCGGCATCACTGATTACACACAGGGTTGGGAAGGTTAATTTAAAAATGTTTTTCACTCGCCTCACAGCAAGAAGGTCGCTGGTTCGAGCCTCGGCTGGGTCAGTTGGCATTTCTGTGTGGAGTTTGCATGTTCTCCCTGTGTTTGCGTGGGTTTCATCTGGGTGCTCCGGTTTCCCCCACAAGTCCAAACACATATGCTATAGGTGAATTGAGTAAGCTAAATTGTCCGTAGTGTATGTCTGTGAATGAGAGTGTATGGGTGTTTCCCAGTGATGGCTTGCAGCTGGAAGGGCATCCGCTGTGTAAAACATATGCTGGATAAGTTGGCGGTTCATTCCGCTGTGGCGACCCCTGACTAATAAAGGGACTAAGCCGAAAAGAAAATGAATGAATGAATGAATGAAGCCAAATGTATGCCAGGACACCCTGTGTTGTCACTACAGTAGCAGTTAGTACATATACCTAATATATACATAATACATAATATAGACCCTTTTTACACCAATCTTACACCATCTCAGTGTGGACAGAAGGCCAAAACACAGAAAGAAATATGCATTTTAAACAAAAATGTATTACTGTGGACATGTCCTAACTTTATAATCTCAATAATCTTTATACTCGACCTCTACTTCAAACAGTCTGAGGAATCAGCGGGTGCCACACTAATGGTCATTTGAAGTGAATAAGCATTAACAATCCCTCAGCTCATGCAGCTACTGACAGAGAAATTAAACAGACACAGAGGGAGTCTGTTTTTCTGGCCTGTATTTTTAGCATAGGAAAAAAACAAGATTGCCCATTCGTGGCAACAACAGAGGCATAGGATCCCTTTCTGTTCCTCTCACCTCCTGTCAAACATAATCTGTTTCTTTTTCTCTTTCCTGGGACTTGTTGGCTATGACACAGCTTTATCACAAGCTAAGCCACCTACATTTCAGAGAGGAGGAGGACAAGATGAGTGTATTCTTCCACCTTTATTTGCCTCTCACTGGATCCAACGAGGCAGCTAAATTCAGTAAACTGTGGTGGGGAGGAAGTTTGAAGCCCAAAACATACTCACATATGAATGCTAATTCTTTTAGCCAGTCAAAGTTGATTTAGCTCAATCTTCCTTTGGAAAATGTGCCAGACTGCAATTCATGCTACCAATCAGACAGTTCTGCTCATGTTTTTGATAGTCTAGAAATCCACTCCTGCAATAATAAAATATAACTGACCAATAAATAATCATTATTTCTAATAGATAGAAAAGTTCTGTTATGTTTTTTAGTGGAAAGATTTGGGAATTTTAAATAATTTGTTAAACACTGTTTTAATAAAGGGTGGCGCGGTGGCGCAGTAGGTAGCACTGTTGCCTCACAGCAAGAAGGTTGCTGGTTCGAGCCTTGGCTGGGTCAGTTGGCGTTTCTGTGTGGAGTTTGCATGTTCTCCCCGTGTTCGTGTGGGTTTCCTCCGGGTGCTCCGGTTTCCCCCACAGTCCAAAGACATGCGCTATAGGTGAATTGGGGAGGCTAAATTGTCCGTAGTGTATGTGTGTGCATGAGTGTGTATGGGTGTTTCCCAGTGATGGGTTGCAGCTGGAAGGGTATCCGCTGCGTAAAACATATGCTGGATAAGTTGGCGGTTCATTCTGCTGTGGCGACCCCAGATTAATAAAGGGACTAAGCCGAAAAGAAAATGAATGAATGAATGAATGTTTTAATAAAATGTTGTCCTTTATTTTAACCATTCCATAATGAAATAAGGCAGGACAAATAAAGCAGTTCCACTAAAAGTGCCATGCAAGAATGAACATTAAACTGGTTCTATGCCAGTAAACTGAATTATCAAACAGTTATAAAGTTGCCTTAAAAAACATCCAACTCTATAAAGTTATATACAGTGGGTACGGAAAGTATTCAGACCCCCTTAAAATTTTCACTCTGTTACATTGCAGCCATTTGCTAAAATCATTTAAGTTAATTTTTTACCTCATTAATGTACACACAGCATCCCTTATTGACAGAAAAACACAGGATTGTTGACATTTTTGCAGATTTATTAAAAACAAAAACTGAAAACTGAAATATCACATGGTCCTAAGTATTTAGACCCTTTGCTGCGAAACTCATATATTTAACCGAGGTGCTTGTCCATTTCTTCTGATCATCTTTGAGATGGTTCTACACCTTCATTTGAGTCCAGCTTTGTTTGATTACACTGATTGGACTTGATTTGGAAAGCCACACACCTGCCTATATAAGACCTTACAGCTCACAATGAATGTCAGAGCAAATGAGAATCATGAGGTCAAAAGAACTGCCTGAAGAGCTCAGAGACAGAATTGTGGCAAGGCACTTAAGGCAATTGTCTGCTGCACTTAAGGTTCCAAAGTGCGCAGTTGTCTCCATAGTCCTTAAATGGAAGACGTTTGGGACAACCAGAACCCTTCCTAGAGCTGGCCGTCTGGCCAAACTGAGCTATCAGGGGAGAAGAGACTTGGTGAGAGAGGTAAAGAAGAACCCAAAGATCACTGTGGCTGAGCTCCAGAGATGCAGTCGGGAGATGGGGGAAAGTTGTAGAAAGTCAACCATCACTGAAGCGCTCCACCAGTCAGGGCTTTATGGCAGAGGGGCCCGACGGAAGGCTCTCCTCAGTGCAAGACCAAGATAGAACTTTTTGGCCTTAATTCTAAGCATTATGTGTGGAGAAAACTAGGCACTGCTTATTACCTGTCCAATACAGTCCCAACAGTGAAGCATGGTGGTGGCAGCATCATGCTGTGGGGTTGTTCTTCAGCTGCAGGGACAGGATGACTGGTTGCAATCAAGGGAAAGATGAATGTGGCCAAGTACAGGGATATCCTGGACAAAAACCTTCTCCAGAGTGCTCAGGACCTCAGACTGGGCCGAAGGTTTACTTTCCAACAAGACAATAACCCTAAGCACACAGCTAAAATAACAAAGGAGTGGCTTCACAACAACTCCGTGATTGTTCTTGAATGGCCCAGCCAGTGCCCTGAATTAAACCCAATTGAGCATCTCTGGAGATACCTAAAAATGGCTGTCCACCAACGTTTACCATCCAACCTGACAGAACTTGAGAGGATCTGCAAGGAGGAATGGCAGAGGATCCCCAAATCCAGGTGTGAAAAACTTGTTGCATCTTTCCCAAAAAGACTTATGGCTGTATTAGATCAAAAGGGTGCTTCTACTAAATACTAAGCAAACACTGAATACTCTGAATCCGTAGGACCATGTGATATTTCAGTTGTTGTTTTTTGTCAATATGGGGTGCTGTGTGTACATTAATGAGGAAAAAAATGAACTTAAATGATTTTAGTAAATGGCTGCAATATAACAAAGAGTGAAAAATTTAAGGGGGTCTGAATACTTTCCTTACCCGCTGTATGTATTCTACAGTATACAACAAATGTATTCTGACTGACCAATTGGATTATTGCAAATTGTAGGCCAAATCATTACACAGATTGATAAGACTGATAAAGATTGATATAAAGTAAATGCAGCTATATATAGCAAAATTGCAAATATAACAATATACCCAACCCAGGCTCATTCTGAAAACGTACCGCTATATACATTTCTGGAGAGCAGCAAATACGTCCCAGGAGCTACGTTTTTTTGTAATTTTTGTTTTCGTGAATCCACCAGAGGCCGCTGTGTATGCTTTTTCAGATCTCAAATTTCTCTCGCGAGTGCCATTCTCTCCTGCTGTTCTCGCTTAAATCCACCAGAGGCCGCTGTCAACTGACTGTCGACTGACTGACTGACTGACCAATCGGCTGACCCACCCTCTTTCTTCCCTAAACCCAACCAGTAGTGTTTTGAAAAGCACCAACTGACCCACCCACCCACTTCCCTAAACCCAACAACAGTTTTAAAAAGCAATCCAGAAAAAGAAAAGCCCTCGCCTGATTTTTACCACGTTTTTCAGATTTTACCACATTCTCACCCTGTTATTTACTTGTTCATTTTATTTTTTGGCTTCTGTTTTTGTCTTACTTTCTGGAACCATTCTTTGCCAAACTGGAACCCTGTCATCGTGGTCAACTCCTCTCTGCGTCTCAAGTTCGCTGATGTACATGGCGAAACTGGACAGAACTGGACAAACTGGTAACATCGGGAAATCCATCCATATGGAGGTAAGTGGTCAGCTGGTAAGCGCAAAAAGGAACAGCATCATACTGCCCCATAGCATTCGTTTTAAAGACGAAATGCAGCCATACGTACTTCTGACTACATAATTTGCGATCTCCAGAAATATATATACGTTTTCAGAATGAGCCTATGTTGCATATACCAAATAATGATAGCAAATATAGCAAAACTGAACTACTATTTTTACTTTTTACTTTCATTGCAAAATATTAATTATATCATTGCCTTGCTCTTTCAGATAATCTTGAATATACAGTCAATGCCGAATTTATTCAAACCCTGGGGTATGAATAATTTCAGGCTTGACTGTATAAATATATACAACATAATCTATATACTCATATAAAGTGACATAGGATATATACAACAAATTTCAATGCATGGAAATATGTAAAAAGTATTTTTATGCAAATTTGATATGTTATGCAGAGATGCTTTGAAACAGTGAGTACAGAGAAAAGATGTATACTTGTACATTTGACTTTAGTAAATGTCCACTAAATGTTAGTATAAATACATTTCCTCAAGATATTTACCTTTTATATAAGGCAACAATATAATAGGGATCAACAGTGTGCTGCAGTTCATCTAGTCTAACAGTGTCACTGAAAATATAGTTATTAAATATTTATGAATACTAGGGTGGCTATAGTTCAAACCAAATCTTGTAGAAAAAAAAAGAAAAAAAGATACAACAAACGAAATATTGGAAAGGTGGCTTCAGAATGCTAAACCATGGGAATCAGAAGAGTGGATTAAACAAATAAATCACAATGACAGTAATAACAGTTTATTCTGAAATAATGGCCTTTTCAGCATTCTTGCAAATGTTTAGTTGTACTAATTTGCATTACTTACCCTAAACAAAATACTAAAAAGTCTAAACAAATCAAAAGATATTGATGATTTCTCATTAGAGCAGTTTTGTTGACATTTCACAAAAAGTAAACTGTTGACTTTGTAGAGTGAGGAGAACTTTGTGGCATATGTTTTCATTCTTGTGAAAATGTGGTAAAGTGTTTTTTTTTTTTAATGTTTGGAGTAGCCTTTAGTTATTCTTTCACACAGGAGCAGGCACAGCCATTAGAACCTTATTGGCTTAAGACTTACAGTCTCATTCACTTCCATTTAATTATAACAATCACAGAATAGAGCTTACTTCCATATTGCAGAATAAGGTCAATAGCAATGTACATATTGTATTTACCAAACACTACTAAAAAAACAACCACAGATGCATGAAACAAACCAGCCCATGAAAAAATCTGAACGACTGTTGCGCCACCACACAAAAAGAGAAAGACACAATTTGTTGTATTATTTAGTGACACTGTGTCTGCTATAAGAGAGTAACTTTAATAACCCAAGCTCATAACTCATTCCACAATACGCTGACTCAATCCATCAGGGGGTCTAGCTAAAATTTCCCAGTGAGCATTCATTCTCAGCATAAAGGCAGATTTCTGTGTGATGGCAATTCTGTGTTTTAAAAAATCATTTATACTTCCTTTGTCTCCCAGTCTGAACCCCAGGAAACTCCATTGTCATAAGAATATCTTTGGTGTGAGTTTTTTTTGTTTTGTTTAACATTTTGATGCCGTACGGCTACTAACAAAGTCTGCAGTGGCACAGTGGTATTTCAAACCCAACCACTCGCTGTCTGCATTCCTGGCACCCTTCAACCCAACAATACCCACTGAAATACCACAAACAGAGCTTAATAAGCCTTGTACGACCTTTAAAAGAGTGTGATGTGAGCAACATTATGCTTCATTATCAGTTGCAACAATGTTAGCTTTTTTTTCATGGAAGACCAGAGAGGAAAACAATGGATGCCCCAATGGAGTCAGATGGAATGAAAGCTCATTTTTTATAGGGACTACAGAGATTTAAGGTCCCAAACTATCTGCAAAGAGTCAATGAGTGAACAATAGACAGAGTCTGAAGATATCGCCTTCTGCTATAATTGAATGCTGGACTCTTCAGTGTGTGTGTGTGTGTGTGTGTGTGGCAGACCCTTGATCCTGATGAAGGTAATTGAATGGGCATGTAATGCGAAGTGGAGCCAGAACCCTCAGGGGACACATCAGAGTTATATATTTTGTCTCCTGTTGCTCTAAAATGTCTGTGGTTGAACTGAGAAAAAGAGCTCATTCCCTCACATTACAAATACTCATGTTTCAAGCTGTTCACTGATTGACTCTTTTATTTGTGATTGACATTATCTCTGCTTCATTGGTTTAAAGTACCTCTCAGCAGCTTAAAAGCGGAAAGATAAATGAGCCTGTGGAGGGTGGGTTGACATTTGAGCCTCTTAAACAAAATTATTCCAAAGAAGCTGAGCTAATGATACTGAGATTAGTAGGGAGGATGAGGTAATGAGGCTAAGGTAACAAAATGTATTAATGTGCTTGACACTTGAAGCACTTTAAGAAGGAAATTTGCAAGCTGAGGGGTTGTTATTGAGGTAATGAGGTTAAGATAATGAGTTTGAGGAAGTTAGTATGAGTATTATCATGCTTGATGTAGAGAGGTTGGTGTAATATGGTTAACATAAGTGCACAAAGCGCACCAACTGGTCACAGGGGTTCCTCAGGGATTGGTTCCTGGACCTCTTCTCTTCTCAATTTACACTACATCACTGGGACCCATCATTCGATCACATGGTTTCTCTTATCACTGCTATGCTGATATACTCACAACTCTACTTTTCATTTCAAATATTTGATCCAATGGTAGCTGCACAGATCTGTTCAACATTATTTGCTCATCCAGCTTTAATCTCTTCAAATGATCCAGAATGCTGCAGCTCGTCTGGTCTTCAGGATGCCCAAAAATCCTATGTCATACCTCTCTTCATCTCTTGGCACTAGTTGCGAGTCGAAGCTATCCTCCAGCTGGCCTCCACTTGGTCAGTATGTGAGTCTTGGGATACTATCACAGAGTGGCTCTAAATTACTTTCCAAAACCTTTTTCTTCACTGTTCTTTGTTAGAGTAATGATGTTCCCAATAATTTTTTTTTTTTTTTTAATAAATCCCCTCCCTACCCTAGCTCTCCTTTACCTAAACAACATCAGTACCTTTATATCAGTAGCACTTCTTGTGTGTATTACCTCCTTAAGCAGAGTCACCTAATGCCTTTCACATTTGTAAGTCACTTAGGATAAAAGTGTCTGCTAAATGACTAAATTTAAATGTAAAGAGTTTGAGAGTGTTAGTTTAAGGAGTTGGTGTTTAAAAGGTTGTGGCATTGGAAAGTACTGAGGTTGAGGTAAGGAGCTGCTGGACCCTCATTGCTTGTTAGTCTGGGTTCAAAGTGCATAACCTAAGCGTTAACATATCATTGTCTTAAATACTTGATTCTGACATTCCAATGTATGTTATTCCAAGATAACAACCACTAAATAACACAGGCTTATCCTGGTACTTTAAATCATCTTGACCATCAGTGAATGTGTTTACATCCATGTGCTTGTCTGCCTCCACTGTTGTTTTTGACACCATCTTGTGACTGAATGATATATAGGTTTTTGCATCCTCCATCAACTCCATTCAGCAGTTTTCATTTCTTTAAGCTTCAGGTCAGGGTGCTGATAAGCATGTCGGTTTTTATGTTAGTGATAAAGTACATCCAGAAGGTTGTTATCATAGAATAAAGTCTGACAGGCTCCTGGCAACCCGACATGAAGCAAGGGCTTTTGAATAGGACTGAAGATGTTACTCTGTGAAAACAACCATCCTGAATGTACTTGAGCTGTTGTATTAGCTTATGCACATTTTGCAGCGTATTCCAATTGCAGCTTCTGAATGTTTTTGTTCTGTGCTCGTTCTGCAGCTTAATGCTAAAGCATTCTTAACCATTATCACATTTTCACATTACTATGACATTTTCTCATTCACTAAATAAACAAATATAGTCACTTACATTTTCCAAAAATTATATAAACACTTTTCTTGATTATCAAAAACAAAAATAAGCAATTTCAGTTTCAACTTAAAACTTTTAGACCTGAAAGCTTTTAGCATTTGTAGTTGTTATTAATTCAGTATCATATTGGTATCTGGTATTGATCAAGTCTTATATATGTGATCTCCACGTGCCTTGTTAAACTCAGAATAAGTGATCTGTTTCTTTAATAAAATTAAAGAGATCAACAGTATAATAACAACAACAGCGTTATTGAACAGATTTTACTGGTATTTCTTCTTTCAACTTTGTTTCTCCTCTCCTGTTTTGTCTTTTAGCTTCACAGTTTTTTAAGTCACGTTACATTCACCCATAGTTAAAGATTACTTTATATTACCAACTCACAAGATACATCACTCTCATTTACACGTTCACAGACTCTTTTAACTATAAAGTACGAGACTATTCTTACCTGGAAAATACAGAAAATGCACAATTTGCAGCGTATTAAAATTGAAGCTTCTAAATGTTTTTGTTCTGCAGCTTAACTCTAAAGCATTCGAGCAGTGATTCACAAGTGCTCCCTCTAGCGGTTCGGAAGTATTACATACCAGCTTGAAATTCACGTAGCAGCAATTTATTGTAATCTCCTTTTTCCCAATATCAACACTAAATCCAAAAATTAAACACACTAATGTGTTTTAGAAAAAGAATGAATGAAAAGAATGTTTTAAATTTAGAAACTGGAGGGGGAAAAAAATAGGGGTCTGTTATTTTCCCAGACTTACACTTACACTAGTGCCACACATACAATAACCTGCACATTATTCAGTCACAAGCACGGCACCAAAAAGTCAAAAATGCAAAGCTGGCAAAATCAAAATCATTTCAATGAGGCATATACTAACCTACTTGTCAGGTCAGGTCAGTCAGGTCAAGCAGATACATTTAATTTTGGATGTAAGTATATGGATTTGGAACATATTCACTGACAGTCAAGGTGATTCGAAGTTCCCAGATGAGCCTGTGTTATTTAGCGATTGTTATTTCAGAATAGCATACCTTGAAATGTTAAAATCATATCAGAATCGAGTATTCAAGACAGCTGTATAACAACCAACTGAATGTACATAATCACTTTCAAAACACAGCTAGATGTTGTCCCTTAGGTTACACAGATTTCACTCTTTCTGTCAGTTTATTATAGGTGTATATATAAATGTAATTTATGTTACCTCATTAAATTAATCTCACATTTTAAATCTATAGCCCATGAAAGGCAAACAATTTAACTTACACTTAGAAACAGCCTTAAAAGAAAACGGCACTAAGGGAGGCTACATTTTTAATTTGCAGGGTATACTTTTACTTATATTTTAAAATAGTTTTTTTTTTATAACAGATACTTTTACTCTACTTGCACTTCCTTTTTTATCAAGTAATTGTACTTTTAGTTGAGTATGATTTATCAGTGCTTTTTCCACCACTGCTGTTCGCCTCCAGCAATTTTATGCTTTTTTATTATGTCTCACTTTTATACTTAAAGCCACAACCAGTCACTTAGTATAAATTCTTCAGTCAGTGTCAAGCATCAGGACAGCAGTTGCAAAGTCAGTGCAACACACTGATAGTGTGACAAGGAAACAGATAAGCACTGCTACTCTCAGAGGACGCTAAGACTTGCTGCTACCTGAAGGCTCAAACGTCTCCATGCTTGGGTGGTTATCTCCAAAACCATGCTGCACTCAGAAAAAAAACCTCAGCTGAAATGTGAGACACTGCAGGAGAGAGTGAGGGAATGTGAGATGAGGATTGAGGACATGTAGCGTTTCCCTGTCCAACACCATCTTCATCAAAATCAACAAAGGCCTTCAAAAATACAAGGGCAAATATAATATATTGTTACAGCCAAAATGGGTGAGATTGCGCAGGATCTCTTCAACACTAGGACATTTAGCCAGTGACAGATGCTGAAATATTCACTATTTAGCTGAGCAATGCATATTTGGAAATTCCCCATGGGATGGACACTGACAATATTCTTACATATGGTCAAACCCTAGAAGTGTTTTGTGTGTGTGTGTGTGTGTGTGTGTGTGTGTGTGTGTGTGTGTGTGT
>CAIGQV010016734.1:740188-766900 GCA_903798115.1 Danio jaintianensis | reverse complement strand
TGTGTGTGTGTGTGTGTGTGTGTGTGTGTGTGTGTGTGTGTGTGTGTTGTGTGTGCGTGTGCGTGTGTGTGTGTGTGTTTACACCACCAAGGAAATGTTTGGAATTTTATAGCTTGATTCAGGAAGAGCATGGGAAGTGGTACAGGCAAGTTTTGCCAGAGGTCATAATAGTCGACCTCTTTGATCAGCCTTCACTTGTGGCAGTTGCCTGAAGCAAAAAAACTGGAATGGAATGCCATTGGGTGCATAAACAAACGAACTTACATGACACAAGGTCATTTCCTTTGGGCTTTGATTGTTACTGGTTACAAAACCAATCAAACATGTGGGCACGATATTTTCTTTAGTATAAAAATAGAGATACAACTTTTATAAAGTAAATTAGATAATAAGTATTTAATCTGGAAATGAATAATTGAAGAATAGAAATTAAAGTGGAACAATGAGGAAATAGTTTTATGAATAGTTTTATATTTTTATTTTATGTAAATGAAAGATAAAATGTGTTGGTAAGTCAAGAAAACAAAAGGTTCTTATTATTGAATATTGTTAAGCAATTAACATTTAAATAGCACAGTAATAATTATGAAAAATCCAAATGGGCTCTGTAAACATTGTCATGTTGAATAAACGTGCATTTTTAGAATAACTTTTAGTATAATCAAGAAATGAAGGTAATTGAAAAAAGAGCGTAGGCAAGAAAAAGCTAAACGATGTTATGATCATTTTCAAATGGAAGTATTTGCAAAAGAGAAAGTGGCCGGTTGCTACACATTACATAATTCATATAGAAATATAACAAGACAATTAACAGCAACTTTCTTTCTTAAAATTTCCCATTACAAACCTAAAGATAACCATGCAGAGGTGCTAGGTACCATGGCTAGGTAGTAAATATGTAATCTAGATTACGTAATACTTGAAATTAGATTGCAATCCATTTTAAAATACTCATCATTAGATTCATTCATTAATTTTCTTTTCGGCTTAGTCCCTTTATTAGTAATCTGAGGTCGCCACAGCGGAATGAACTGCCAACTTATCCAGCATATGTTTTACACAGCGGATGCCCTTCCAGCCACAACCCATCACTGGGAAACACCCATACACTCCCATTTACACACATACACTATGGACAATTTAGCCTACCCAATTCACCTTTAGTGCATGTCTTTGGACTGTGGGGGAAACCGGAGCACTCGGAAGAAACCCACGCGAACACAGGGAGAGCATGCAAACTCCACACAGAAATGCCAACTGACCCAACTGAGGCTCGAACCAGCGACCTTCTTGCTGTGAGGCGACAGTGCTATCCACTGTGCCACCGCGCCGCCCATGTTCGATCATGTTAGATATAAATAAATAACAATAATTTGTTTTAGAAAGTGTCTCTCATTTGTCATGTTGTTTGATGATTTGATTCACATGATTCATTTTTTTTGCTTCCGAACTTCCATTAAGGAATTTAGTGAGCATTGATATGCCCTGATTTTCACAATGCATTTTGTGACTTTTCAGGGCTTGTGCAACTGAGACAGCAATTAAAGTGTCTGACTCCCTTTATCAGTGCACTGACTACTGAACACCAGAGCAGTTATAAATACTTAATTCCACGTTTGATGTGAACCCACCATAAATGTCCAAACATGATCACAAAAATCCGAAAAACAAAATTATGCCAATTTTGAGGTTCTTAAAAAAATTGCAAAGCTGTTTCCCTCCTAAAATACTATAAATTAAAATCAAATATATGCAATAGTCAATAAGAAACTATGTCAAACTATGATTGTTTCATAAGCCGCATTTCTTCCAGTTTCTTACCCACATCATACACATGTGACTGACAGATATGCATTACATATATTATTAGTTTATTGCAAAAAAACAGGTTAATGATGGCTCTCACGTTTAGATCTGGAAGCACGCAGGCACAAACACATTTCAGCCCATTTATAATCCGAGCACGTTGGAGATCCCAGCTGAGTGTCAGGATGAGGCCAGCACAACTCACACTAATGCAGCGAGAGGATCAGACAGACAGAGCCGACTCTCAGTAAGCTACTTAAATAGGGCTGGATGACTCTAGTCTGCGCTATAGGGTTCAAACTTCACTTCCCTGACAGGCCATTAAATACTGGGGATGAAATGCCCTCCCCTATTGTGCGTAATGATTAAACTCTACTTTATTGCATGCATTAACATTTCATTTGTGCCGCTTGTAAGACAGGCTTCACAAATAGTTTCATCTCAATAGCATGATTATATTGAGTTCACAGCTCAAGATTACAGAGAAACAAGAATATCTTTCAAGGTGACAGGCTGATGTGTCTTATGTCTTCATATATTTGCCACTTTTAAAATCTCTAGCTTTAACTGCAAGGGTAACTTTGCCTTATAATTCATTTTAATATGCTGCACAAATTTGACATGCCGTTATTAAAATTGAGATGTCAAGGTATCACATTATTTTGATGGTTTTTGATGGTATTTTAACATTTATTGGATTTATTTAGATTTTGATGGTTTTCATAGCATATTTAGTTGATTTTAAGATACAGTGCTCAGCATACATGAGTATTTAATATGAGTATAATATAAGTATTTATTATTCTACCAATCATTTTTTTTAAACAGTTATGTACATTAAAACAAGAGCTTGGTCACCTAACATCTTTAGCTATAGAAAGATATTAAGATTTATTGCAAAACAAAAAATACAAATAACAAAATTTCAACAAAATTTGACATTTGTTATGTTTATCTTGATTTTTCCTATTTATGATTTTTTAATTTTTTTTTATTAACAATTTGGGTGTACTAATTTTTGGACTATGATCTTACGTTTTTTTTGTTTGTTTGTTAGATTAGTTCCAGTTTTGGCTTTGGTATATTGACTAATCTAATGTATATGCACTGATATATTATTGTAAAATATTCTATAGAAAATATTAATTTAAAAGAGAGACCTGAATTAATTTTAAATTGACATGTACGTGGAATGTTTCTTATAGTCAGTTGAATGTAAGTTGGTGGAGCAGTGTCAGCAGATATTGAGCAGACAGTCTACTACACTGAAAAAATGATTCAAAGATGATTTCTTGGATTTACAATTATTTTTAAGTTAAGTGGTTGTAAACAATTTATTTGGGCAATTTAAACAAACAAATCAAGTTGAACATTACTAAATTTAATTTAGTTTGTTTAAATTCAACCCATATAAATTGTTTGCAACATTTTTGCAGAAATCATTTTTTCAGTGTATTACTCCAATGACAATTGGTTGGCATGTAGTTGAACTGTAAATTAAAGTCAAGAAAAGGTGGAAAAGGGACCAACACAACAATACCAATAGGAAATGTAGGAAAGAAGCTGCCACGGAGATTCTCTCTCTCATGTTGCAATCTCCATTAGCGTCTAAAATGCTTTAGAATTATAGATGATGGTTTGGTTAGTGAGAAATAACTGGATGAACACTGAGGAAAAAGAGGCAGCCATGTGATGAGGTGCTGCATGTGAGATCAGACTCACACAGGGCACTAATGTAACGTGACAGTGACAGCTCACTTCGGGCATTCAGGGCCCCTGGGGACAGCAATACCATTTCATCAGCGCTCGTGACGGTTATGGGCTTGTATACAGGACAGAACAAGGTCAATAACACATACAAACATGCACACACAAGGATGTAAACCACATTTCTCTCAGTTATCTAAGTAGTGTGATTGCTCTGTTGCAAAAGCGTGTCAGCACAGCATTTTTATACGTTGTGCAGGAAATCAAAAATTTGACTTTTCTTTTGTTTTTTTTTGTTTTTTGTCCATGTGGGGGAAACACACACTGGCAAAAGTATACAAAATAGCCACATTTATGCACTTATTCTCTTGCAGAAACACAGATCTTGCATATAAGATTCTATATGTAAACAATTATATATAAATTACCTTTCAAAATGTTTTAATTATAAAGATTTTAGGTTTTTGAAAGAAGTCTCTCAAGTTCCAAAAAAAAAAAGTTTTTTTGTGTGTTTTTTTTATATGCTGCAAAACGTATATGTTGTATATACTGAGCTGTGTTACTGTGTTTTGTCTATATAGGCATTGTTCAAAGTAAAAAAAGAACCTGATTGTGGCATTGCTGTATTGCTTTGTTATAGGTACATTACTTAATTCATAAAATTTCATATAAAATTATTAATAAACCTGCAAAATATAAAAAATATATATGTTAACAGTTAACAGTACACAAAATGTGTGCACATAACTGCATAACTGCAGCTTCTTTTCTTCTGCTTACCTGTTGGAGAGGCCTACGCTATCTCACAGCAATTTTTTGTTCACAGAAAATTGATTTAATGCTAATTCATATGAATTTGTACGATCTCATTTGTACAGTTTTCACTCAATCCCCCAATGATGGTTGGGTTTAGGGGTGGGGCTTGGTGCCACGCCTCCTTTTAAAAATCATACATTTTCCTACGACTGAACGTATGGAACATATGACTGAGCATGAATTTGTACAAATTAGCCACTAAACTGACAAAATGTAAAATAGTTACGTTTCCTCGTGAGAGCAGGCTGGAAAAACCTACATTACAAGGGCACCTAAGACTTAAAATGCTGCCTGTGTAGATATTAGCAACATCCTGCCAACAAAATCTATAAGAATCAGTTGTGAATCTTTGTGTGCTTCATGTGAACAGCTCTGTTTGTGTGGTGTGCCTGTAAAGAGAATTCCAGATTAGTCACTTATGTGGCTCCATCAAGGTTATACGATTTTAGGAAGCAGACAGCACAGCTTCTTCATGTTTGGAAAAGAGCTACAGACTTATCTTCCTCTCTGTCTCACATTCCTCTCGTTCTCTCCCTTGCTGCCTCTTTTCTCTTTTAAACATACTTTCTCTTCTTCATTCATTCATTCTTTATACACCCACATGTAGTGACACCATGGCTCTGTTCCAAAACCTGTAGTGAGCTGCCTACGCAGGCTGCATTTTAAGTCACCCTAGGCACGCTCCTGACGTGAAAGATGATTTTGGCCAATTTCTGAGGCAGTATCATTTCAATGTATCATTTGCTAAAGAAAGCTAAAGAAAAAACACTGTACTGTGCTTATATTGGTATCATTATTAACCTTTTTTTCAATAAAAAGCCATGTGGATTTCGGGCTATTTTGTCAAAGAAAGATGACTTCAGAGAACACCTAATATAATATTTAGGTTACATTTTATTTTTAGGTGATATAATTACAGAGTAACTAGTTCTAATCACCCACACCTGCACCTGCAATCACACACTCCCAATAAGTACTCACCTCATTCAGTTATTCACCGGCTGGAATCAACGTTGGATGTTCTCTGCTTCTTGGATCTTCTCTCTATTGCGTCGATCTCTCCTGTGCTCATTTGAGGCTTGCTTTACGTACCTGTGGATGCAAACGACCGATTAAGGTAAGTGACTTTTGTTATGTTGGTGATTGCTATGAACTTGAACTTACCTTTTGGACTAATGTGTGAGAGAGCCTTCAACCCGTTGCACTGCTCACCTGTTTACCCACTGTTTGTGCATGCTCCACAATAAATACTCAAAGTAATCCCTGCCTTCTCTCCTTTGTGTGTGGCCGTGACAAGTGCATGCAACACATGTAACTACATCACATGAAATTAAAGCATTACCAACATTTTAAACTGTTTGAAACAAGTATTATGATACTTTTAATATGAGTCTGTTGTTATTATGAAACACCTATTATTATTATTTGTGCAGTTTAGAATCTTTTTATAATGCGAACATAACATAAATAATACACTTAATGTGCTTAAGTCTTAAATGAATGCAATGTTTTCTGACACCTAATTGTTGTGTATGTGGTATTAATGAAGGTATCGAAGGTCTTCTTAAATCCAACTCAAGCACGAGTTGATTTGATTAATAAAAACACAGAAAACAGCCATGTATTACATAGTCTGTTTAAATGTGCACCAAAAAATTGGATTACTTTCATTTCATTTTTCTGATTACTTTTTTTACATTTAGTCACTGATTTGATTTACATTTGAATGCGAAACATTTCAATGGATGGTTATTTGGTGCCATGATAAAAATAGCATCATGATTTTCAAACACACAAAGTATATTCTTTATTAAAGTCTTCAATAATCAGTATTATGAACGTGATCTGAATATACTTCATTTGACATGTTGCCATCCTGTTACCTTCAGCTAACTTACTGAATTCCAAAATGCTTCTTATTTTGTTTTGGGGTTTTTTCTCCCCACATACTGTTTTGTCTCACTTACTACTGTATTTAATAAAGAAGTATGTATTGAAGCTTGTTTTAGCCATTGAAAAGAAAAGAGACAAAACATTTTCAATTCTCATATTTGTAGAAAAAAAAAAAGCAATTTCAGCTCAGAAACAAAATTTCATAACAATCGTAACTAACAATTGAGTTTACTAGATTAAACTTACAAAAAATAAACTTGCAATAAAAAGAAAAAATTCAGCAAATTGTCCATTTTTTTTTTTTTTTAAACTAACAAATGAGAGAACCAAAGGCAGACTTGCAAAAAGTCATGAAAAACTGCAGTTTTAAAGAAAAAAAGTCTCCAAAAGCATTCCATTTCCAAAACTAAAGAAAAAGGAGAAACGGCAACACGTACAAACAAAACAGAATTTTTTTTAAAAGTCATAAAACAATATAAGATTATAAAAGATCATTAAAAAGACAAAAACATGTTAATTGCTATTAAATGAAAATGTATAATAGTTCAGACAAATTTTAAATCTAATTAGCTAAACATACATGAAACGTATATATTTATTTCATAATATTCATGAGACAAAGTGTACTGTTCAATGTAATTACAAGTGTGGTAAATTTAAAATATAATTATAATATATTAATAATAAAATATAATACAGTAAAGATTTTTTTGAATGTTCTGTATTAAGGCAGCAATCTACTGAGACAGTGCAACAGATTTGTTATTAGCCCACAATTTTAGTCTTCGTTATTCATCTTCAGATCTCATCATCTGCCTCTTTTCTCTTTTAAACACGCTTCTCTCCTTGCATCATATTTTGTACACCCACATACAGAGATTTCAAATGTAGACAATAACAAGATCTATTGCTTTGCTCTTATTCAAGATAACAGCAAAATAGTTACTATAGGTAAGAAAGACTGAGAAGTGGAAATGGTCTTTTAAATTGTTCTTTACAGATTTATTTAATTCCTTAACGTTTGATAATAAAATATGAGTGTGGACCGCTAGTTATAGTTCAACATTTCAGCAGAGCTCATGCAGCGCAGTCCAAAGCCTGACGCCTGCAGTCATAAACAGACTCAGTGATGAAATAGAGATAATAACGGCTTTGGAGTTTAGTTCATCTTCTCACATGTAGACTGGCGAAGAGTCTACCGTCATATAAACACACTCCATCTAACATCATTTAGTGTGGCTGAGAGGCCTGATTCAGTGCTGGGGAATTTAGCTTGTCGTCTTTCAACACACGACATGATTCATGTCTCCAATAAGACTTCTCTCACACACACACAGCTCACTGTAAACATCCCGCAGTGACAGTCTTACTCACCCATTAGCTCTTTGCTGGAGGTAAAGAAGAAACGCCTGAAATTGATGGTGCAGCTTCAAAATTCACTAAAAGAAAATCAATGTTTGGAGTTATATAGAACAGTTTGGGATTTTGTTTCAAATTCCTGTCTAGGACAGAAGGCATGAGGTACTACAGGGTACAAAAGTCTAATGTTGTTGGGAAACTACACAAAAAATATGGCTAGCTATAGGCCTGGGACACACTAGATTTTAAATGATTTCAAAACAAGCATAGTTTCTACCTGATTATTAATATTAACATTTTCACAGTGGCAATTCCACAGAAACAAGAAAACAGGTATATTGTGGTGTTTTCTACAGTGCTTCAGTCTGTAGAACTGCTGAATATCTAAAGAAACATTATCAGCATGATGGTGTAAAAACATATGTAGGAGTGTGTTATTATATTATATTAGTGACTATATTGTATTATTGTATTATTATGTTGTTGTATTTTGTTACACATGAACTGGTTACAAAATAGATGTATGAAATGATAAAACACATGAGAAAGCATATAATTGTACCCAGCTTAAATGTAGAAAGTTACCTAAGGGGCTGTTTGCACAACAACATTGTCAGACAAAAATGGGAAACAAGTTTATACATTTTGATTGTTTGTCATTTTTTGACTGAAAATGCAAACAATTAAAAATAAATTTTAAAATAGAGGATTTTGAAAATGCTACCATTGCTGTGTGTGTGTGTAACGACCGATTACAAAGGATGTCATGTACGTACATAGTTCATTCAGGGGAGTGTAGATTAAAGGCATGAGCAAACAAACATACACAACAATGGCGGAGTATGTTGTTGTTTTGATGCTCAAGCGTGCTCAATTTCCAATGCTTTATCAGCAAGGTGTGGATTCAGCGAAGCAGAAACACATCTCACACAGCGAAGTATATATAGACACGAGCCGCTGATAGCACATCGTCACTTCCCTATGCAGGTACTGATTACTAACAAGGTAACAGCACCACATACACTTCTTTTATCATTTTAATATCCCCAAGGTTCACTAATTGTAGTCATACTTTTGGTTTGGGAATTTAGTTTTTACACAACTATTTTCCATGCTGCCTCTGGCCCTTAAAATTAAACAAGTTGTTTTTGCTGCTTTGCCTTGAAGACTGTGTAAACACCCATGTGCAACTTCAGCCTCTTAGCAAGGCCTCATTATATTGTAACAGAATCAAACAGCATGCACAACATTTCACTACAGTTAAGATCAGACATAACTCAGCAACAAAGCTGTACATGTTTTAATTTAAAGTTATAAAAGGTTATTAATATGCCATGCATTTAATAAGACAGATATACGGCATAGAAAAAAATCATTCATTTCAAATCATCCTTCGGCTTAGTCCCTGATCTTTCAGTTGTTGCTCAGTACTGGGAAACATTACAAGTACATTTACACACACTCATACACTATGACCAATTTTGATTACCCAATTCACCTACACCTCATGTCTTTGGACTGTGGGGGAAACTGGAGCACCTGTAGGAAACCCACACGAACACAGGGAGAACAGCAAACAAAACACAGAAATGCCTCCTGGTCCAGCAGGTACTCGAACCAGTGATCTTCTTGCTGTGAGGCAACAGTGCTAACCACTGAGCCACTGTGCCACCTAGAAAAAATGCATAGGTAAAATTATCAACATAGGCTCATTCTAAAAAAATGTAGCCCTATATACGTTTCTGGAGATCACGAATAGCCAGAAGTATGTATGGCTGCATTTAATTTTTAAAACGAACGCTACGGGGTGGTATGACGCCGTTCCTTTTCACACTTACCAGCTGACCTCTTACCTCTGTGTGGACGGCTTTCCCGCTGTTACCAGTTTGTCCAGTTAGCTCGCCATGTACATCGATGGACTTCAGACGCAGAGAGGAGTTGACCACCACGACGGGGTTCGAGTCCAGGGAAGAACGGTTCCAGAAAGTGGGTAAGACAAAAACAGTATCCAAAAAATAGTAAATAACAGGGTGAGAATGTGGTAAAATCTGAAAACGTGGTAAAAATCAGGCGAGGGCTTTTCTTTTTCTGGATTGCTTTTTAAAATTGTCGGTTGGGTTTAGGGAAGTGGGTGGGTGGGTCAATCTGTGCTTTTGAAAATACTATTGGTTGGTTTTAGGGAAGGTGGGTCAGTCGATCGGTCATTCAGTCAGTCATTCAGTCAGTCAAACAGTCAGTCAGCAGTGGCCTCTGGTGGACTTATGTGAGAACAGCAGGTGTGAATGGCACTCGCGAGAGAAATTTAAGATCTCAAAAAGCGTACACAGCGGCCTCTGGTGGATTCACGAAAACAAAAACTGCAAAAGAAACGTAGCTCCTGGGACATATTTGGCAGTCTCCAGAAATGTATATAGAGGTATGTTTTCAGAATGAGCCTGGGTTGAAAATTATCCACAGGAAACTCTGGTAAATAAGTAAGTGAATATCCTTTGGACTATAGTGTTTGTCGTCAAACTTTTATAGCAAAAGATCAAGGGAAAATGAGAAGTGAAATGCTGTGATCAAGCTAAAAAGCTAATCAGCTAAAGCATATATTTGCATTTAGATCATTTAGATAATATACTTCTCTGTTTAGTTTGACATTGAATTCAGGTAAACAATTGTTGACCCATATCAGCTGTAACCCATAAAAAGCACATCCAGCTGCATTACTAGATTTAGGTGGGTCAGATTTTCTTTTTCTTTTTTTTTGGCTAAACATTCCCTTTGTTTTGCCAGAAAGACATGATTTATAAAACAAGGTGTGCCTGCTGTCAGGAATCATTGGGTGTTATATGGAAAAAAGTGAACAGTAGGAAGTCTTTGATTTTTAAAGTCTTTTTTCTAAACAAGCACAAAAGCTCTCACTCTCTCACGGTCCACTGCTAGCTGGCTAGCATCCCTAACTCAAAAAAATGTCATTAGAGCTCAGTTCCATGCGGACACTTGCCAACAAAAACATATTTAAAATCCTAGTAACAGCCTGGTGTTTGTCTGTGAAAACACTTAATAGCAATTTGGAAAGTAAAACAAAACGCTTTTGCAAAACAGTATTGTTGGTCACCAGATTTTTGTCAATCATTTAAACTAGACTGAGTGTGTATATATTTGATGGCCATGAATGCAAGTTCTATTCACAAGGTACGTAATGGCTAACTGGAGTATTTTACCATTGAAAAAAATCATATGCTTACCATGACTGCATTTGTTTGATCAAAAATACAACCCCGAATCAGAAAAAAGTTGGGACAGTATGGAAAACGCAAATAAAAAAAGAAAGTAGTGATTTCCAAATTTACTTTGACTTGTATTTCATTGCAGACAATATGAACACAAAATGTTCCATGTTTTGTCAGGTCAACTTCATTTCATTTGTAAATATACATCCTTTCCAGTCATTCAGACCTGCAACACATTCCAAAAAAAGTTGGGACAGGAGCAATTTAGGGCTAGTAATCAGGTAAATTGGTTAAATATGTCAAAGGTAACTTCTGTGTTCACTTCTGTGATGGCACCATTATTGATGAAATGTACATAGAGATTTTGGAGCACAATATACTGCCTTCTTTTCCAGGGACAACCATGCATATTTCATCAAAGTCCTGGCTGGGGAGGAAGAAGATACATGTACTTGACTGGCCTGCCTGCAGTCCAGACCTGTCTCCAATAGAGAATGTGTGGTGCATTTTAAGTGCAAAATGCGACAACGAAGACCCCATATTGTTGCCCACCTTAAGACTTGTTTGCAGGAAGAATGGAACAAAATTACACCTGAAACACTTCATCACTTGGTGTCTTTAGTCCCTAAATGTCTTTTTATTTAGAATTTAGAATTATTTAGAATTTAGAAATCACTACTTTTTTTATTTGCGTTTTCCATACGGTCCCAACTTTTTCTGATTTGGAGTTTTTTTATTTTGGGGTACAACAAAACAGCAATATTTCAAATAACATATGTGGATATAGTTTAAAAATCTAATCCTGTGACGTCATAGCTGAAGGTGTCACATGATCGTTCAGAAATGATCCGCTTATTTGCTGCTCAGTACAGATTTCCTATTATTAACAGTGTTGAAAACAACTGTGCCGCTTAATATTTTTCAGGTTTTTTGATGAACTGAAAGCTAAAAAAAATTTTTTTGTAACAATGCAAAATTAAAGTATTAATTTCTAAATTTCATTATTACTTATATTAATATATTGAATGGTAGTGTAGTTCATTCCCAATGATTAGTAATTACAGAACATAATGCAATATAAAAATGACATGCATTAATCTGAAGAAATAAAAATAGCTCAAATGTTACTAACAATATTGCATAAGTTTCATTATGCAATATTCAAAGCCTATTCTATTTATTGTAATTTTATCCCAAAAATGACAACACTGACACACTGATTGTCTGTGGCATAATTATACCTAATATTGTAGGGCTGTTTTCTCTTGTATTACCTAGAGAAAACCAAGAAAGCATAGCTAAATGGAGAGAAAACACTAGATTGGTTAAGGGCTGCCCAGAGAAATGAGCTGAGTGAAGAATTTGCTGTCTGTGTCTGTGAGATTGAACAGCTTCTAAAGTGTCTCTTGAGGAGGACAGTGGGGCGTTATGTTTTGGAGGAGTGAATCTAAAGACATATGTGGGAGAGAAAAGACATATAATGAATCGTGGGAGACCAACATGAAGGACAGGACGCAGATAGTGAGTAAAAAGAGGCAATGGAGGCAGACAACAATAAACCAGTGAGGTGTTTAGATTGAAGAAGGATGACAAAAGAAGCAAATTCTCTGACTATTGCAAGGAAGGATGTGTGGGTTGCAATTGAATAAAAAATCATATTCTAACACATGCTGAGCTTGTCATCTACCATATATTTTCTACCCACTTGTGCAAAAGCTTGAGCCATGCTTTTGTTTTCTTAAGGTTCTTTTATAAATTAATTTTGTTAATGAAGAAGTGATGTATCAATGATGAAAGACACTGCAGAAATGTGAAGTGTACATTTCTTTCATTTAGCAGGAGCTTTTTATCCAAAGCAACTATATTATATAGGCTTATATATATATTATCAGTTATTGCTTTAGGAATTGAATCCATGATGTGGCGTTGCTAGCACTATTTTTTAACTTTATTTTTAAATGATTTGAAGTTGAAAAAAATAAATCAGTTGTGCTCCTAGCATAACATTCATATCCAGCCATTATAATATATCATATATTCATAGTTTTTCAGATATAACAGGACATACACACACTTTAATTTGTTGTATTGCATGTTATTTGACATCATTGACGTAGTGTTTACTCTTGTGGAAAAACATTTGAAACTGTGTACTCTGTTGTTACAACAGTGTGTATTTTTTGTTGTAAATGTAATAATTATGATTTACGCTTGTTGCAAACCACCCTTGGGCATGTAAAACTTTGATCTATCAACTTTCAAAACTGTTTACAAAGTGCTTTACAGAAGACTCAACATCCACATGCATGTGGCAGCCGAAAGTAAAATCAACAGAGTAAAATAAATGCATATATACAGAGTACACAGAAGATGAAAAAATGTAAATGGATGATATAATTAACGCAAATAAATAATGCAAATCTAAGTTTGTAGAGAAAAGACAGACATTGCCTGAGGAGAAGCACAAAAAAAAGAGTGTTTGGAAATACTTTTTAAAATGCTATTTTAGAAAATCCGTGTTCATAGTTAATAGACATTTAATGGTGCATTCAGTAATACAGTGCTAATTTAAAAGGTTTAAAAAAGTTTGAAATGATAATAAAATAAAAAAAGAAATAATCTGTTATTTGTTTGTTTTATTCTGTAGCGTCATCGGAATGGTGTACACTTATTTTACATAAAATTAAGACAATAGTTTTATGTATAAAGTGTTTTAAATTATGGAACTTTACTCAAGTAGAAAGTGAAAGAATCCACCTCCTGGTGAAAAAAAGGTGTTCTATTTACTTAAATTATATATGCACCAGTGTTTCATCACTCATTTAAAGTAAATTGAACTTGAAGCTACATGTAAAATTAACTGAAATTTAAATTTGTTTGATGATCTGAAACACCTTTTAATTAATATTTTTGAGCTGAAAAAAAGTAATATATTTTAAGTAAACCTAAAACTGCTTTGAAGTTAATGTTGTTGTTTTTTTTGTTTAAGTGATACACTTTTATAACTAATGGCTGTTGAGCCAAAAAAAATAGGTGTAAACAGCTGAAGAATTGAATCAAAAGAAACATCAGTATTTCTGGTGCAAGGCAGAAATTAATCTAAATCAAAATGGAGGTCCAATCAAAATGAAGGAGTTTTTTTGTGTAAAATGAGAAAGAAAAATGCAAGAATTTAGAATATGGAGGGCAGAATGGTTCAGGAAACTCTTCCTGAAAAATCCTTTCACTCTATGTTGCTCTCTTGTTGGCTGTAGGTCATTGCCGACTTTCAGTTCAAATTTGAATTTGAATTTTGAAAATCTGATGCATTTCACAGAGCATGGGCTCTTTTAACAACTAAGTGCAAAGTCTAAAGTGGATGGCACAAAAGCAGTAAGGGCGTGGGAGAGGTGGGAGATAGGGTGAGGGGGTGTTCAAGACCCTGCACCTTTTGCAATGCCCCGCTCTCCTAATAATTTTTTCTGCCCCTGACCCACAGGAGGTCTGTGGACGCCAATCTGTGGGCCCCAAGATTCTGAGTCTAAATATTTCTCAGCCATTGTCATTGGAAATCTCCAGAAAAGAGTAGAGTAGAATACCTGCATAAAAATCATGTAATGTATCGTCCGGAATTAATCTGTGATTATTAGTACCCTGCAACGTTCTTTGTTAAAGTTCACAATTAGTAACAAAACTAATGCTATCATGCTAGCTATCTCTTAAGAGAAGGCATTAGTGAATGCACCTTTAATAACTGTAATCTTTAAAGACAGACAAAAATTAAGGCAAATATATTTAGTCTTTAATATCTTTAATCAAAATGGTGTTAACTTTTTATGATATGAAAAATACATCGCAATACATTTGTTATAACTTCTATTAATGATTACTTTGAGCATTTGAGATAAAAGTTCCTTGACAGTGACTGACTGTGGTCAACATGTGACCGAAATGTTTGCTTTTTTTCTTCAGTAAATTTCTTATCACTTTATCTCGCTTTTGTCTTTTTGATTCTTGAGAGTTTGCAGACTTTTCTTCAGTTATTTCATTCTTAGGGTTGGAAAGTTGACACGTTCTGCGGTGTGCCATATCAAATATCATTTTGCTAAATATTTTATGATAATAATTACGCAGCTTTAAAGAGCTCATATTAATTGATAGATAATGTGGAATATATGTGCTTCAGTTGTCACACCAGCGGACCATTTAGAATGAACTAGTGAAGGAGATTAAAAATGATGAAAAGGAAATGGGGCAGAAGCTACTTTCAATAAGTGTAAATAGTGTTAGATGCTATTTATACATAGTGCAAATAGTTACACATTATATTATTATGATTGCCGATTATATTACTCATATCCAGTCTATATGGTTATAATATGTCAAAATAATAATATGCATAGTTCTGCCAATGAAGGTGAAGCAACTGCACCTCCAAAAACTTTGCTGGCCATACTAAAAATTTGATTTGTAGATTTGAAATGCATGAGTAATGATTCGGGTGACAAGAGAGGTGAGGATCCAAATTCAGATTTATTTACGAATAGTCAGGCAGTTAATTCAGGAGCAAACGGTAGCATAAGGGAAATGCAAAAGAGTCATCATTGTAACAGACAAAGAGGTCAAGGCAGGCTGCAAAATAACATAAACAGTAAACAAACACTTTGTAATATACACTAGGGAAACAAGACTCAGTGCTTTATGAGTGTGTCTGTAATGTGTATATATAGTCCCGGTAATATGTAATGATGAGCTTCAGCTGTGTGTGTGTAATCAAGTGGTGATCTGGAACTCATGTGTGAGTGCAGTGCATGATGGGATATGTAGTTCATGTGAATGACAGGGAGTGTTTTCCAGCGATCCGCAAGGGCTACATCATGATCATAACAGCATGGCTTAAGTTTATGTTTAATGCCTGGGTGACTGAAAGATTAAATCTGTTCTTCACAATCTTTTATGAATTGTTCACAATATGATGTCTTTTATTGATATTATTTTGATAGGGTTAATTTTAGGCCATGTTTAGGATTAGTTTGTTATTGTTAGTAAACAGAACATGTATAACTGTGTCACAGAAACGATATGTGAATTTTTAAATATCTGATTACACAAAAAGTAAGCCTTTTGAATTAAGTGTAAACAGATACCTCAATGTTTTATGTTTTTCCATAAGCAATTACAAAAATCAAAAATGTAATCTAAAAATGAGGAGTTAATCATAAACTTCCCTCACTTATCTTTTTTGCACCTTTAACATTCATTTGACTTTTCATTAGGGATGTGTAAAATGAAATCATAATAGGCTAGCTGATAAACAATCAGTTGGTCGGCCTTAATGAAAATCTGATTTAGTGTCATACATGCCACACACTAGTCATCTTTATGAAAAAACAAAAATCCAACAGAAGACATTCAGCATTGCACAGCACCACACAAAAGTGAACACGCGCTGCAGGTCAACTTTCTCTAATATGTTCAAATGCTTCTGATTAGCAGTTTAATCAGTCTGAAAGGTCAATCTGGCACGCGTTGTCGCCCAGTTGGCAGAAAGATTAAATTTAAAGCTAAGGTATAAAGAGAAATGTGTTCTCTCAGTTAACGGCACATTGCCCTTATTAAAACCTAAAAACATTTGTCTGCTGGGGAAGGCAAGTAGGTGATGAATGGTGATTGTATTTATTGCCATCTGGGGTCATAGAGAGCTATCATTGCAGGATTTCCAGAACTGCATTTTCAACACAATATTTTAGAGATGGAAAATGGTGGCATACAAGTGTTGGAAACATGCAGCACGTAGAGTCATTCTGTGCTTTAGAAGAGGGTGACACAGGTATGTTGCTCACTGCTTTACAGCGGCACATTTATGCTCAGTGCTGACATTATTCTTGTGTGAGACATAAACAGCAGCATGTTGCAGTCATTTAGCACAGTAGGCTAAACACATCATGATAATGTGAAGCAGCCCTGAGCTAAGAACTATTCTAGGTATGAACATTTGTTGCTGGGGTTTTCATTTTTTAAAGTCACTATGAAAAATGGCATCATGTTAATGGATTATTTTAGGATTTGTTATAGTCTTTAATCAGAATAACTTCTACTCCCTTTCCAGCAACTTATCTTCTATAATGGTTTGTTTACTGGCACGAGGGCAAGATCAACACGTCACTCACATGAGATTCATCAAGCTACATCCATGTAAACAATTCTGCATGGACAAAATCAAGGATGATTTACAATAATATATTTGTGCATATACATTAGTTTAGTGAGTACCAGAGCCAAAACTTGAAATAATCTAAAAATAAAAAAAAATCACAGTCCAAAAATTCATTCATAATTCAATTCAAGTTTATTTGTAAAGCACTTTTCACAATATTGTTTCAAAGCAGCTTTACAAAGGGTGCACATTATTTTATTACAGTCAAAATCAGAAAGGTTAAGGTTAGTAAGTAAGTAAGTAATGTTATTTATATAGTGCATTTATTGTGTATGGCCATACACCCAAAGTGCTTCACAATCATGAGGGGGGGTCTCCCCACACCACCACCAGTGTGCAGCATCCACTTGGATGATGCGTCGGCAGCCACAGGACAACGGCGCCAGTGCACTCACCAAACACCAGCTAATGGTGGAGTGGAGAGACAGTGACAGAGCCAATTCTGTGGATGGTGATAATTGGGAGGTCATGATGGGTAAGGGCCGATGGAGGGAATTTGGCCAGGACACTGGGGTTACACCCCTACTCTTTATGAGAAATGCTATGGGATTTTTAATGACCACAGAGAGTCAGGACCTCAGTTTAAAGTCTCATCTGAAAGACGGCACTCACTAACAGTATAGTGTCCCCATCACTATACTGGGGCATTAGGACTCACACAGACCGCAGGTTGAGTGCCCCCTGCTGGCCTCTCTAACACCACTTCCAACAGCAACCTGGTTAGTTACTATAACTTTATTAGTTACTAATAACTTTAATTAACTAATTAACTAATAACTAATTACTAATAACTTTATCAGTTAAAGTTATTTTATATAAACATAGACAATAGACATCACCTATATACTATATAACTGCAGGTTAACTATGTGTACATGATCAATGAAGTGTATTTGTGTATTAAGTGTATGTGTTGTCCTCGAAGTCCTCGGATGGTTGGCATAATCTCTAGAGGCCTCAGGATGAGATCCCCAGGTGGAAATAGAGAGCAAAGAAAATAATTACACCCAATTTACATGGGGCATCAGCGTCAACGCTTGAAGGAGGTGTTGTCTGAAGCTTGCCGATGACCAGATCATCATAGCAGCATCAGCCAATGATATACACCAAATTCACCAACCGCCTCTGCCACCTAAATCCACACCTGGTCATATATTTATATATATATATATGTATATACACACACACATACATATATATATATATATATATATATAAAGATTGGTCATAAAGGACAGAGTGATTGCCCACTGCAGTAATACATTTTTCCTCAATTTTAAATTTATTCCCTGTTTAACGCTTTTGAATTGTATGAATGCAGTTGGCTACTGTCTGAGCTGGGGTATTTGAATAAAATAATCTGTTTGAATGATACTTCCGTTGGAGCTTGAAATGTTGAGAAATTCCCAACTTCTGCAGTAAGCAACGATCCACAATTCAGTTCAGCAAAGCTTGACGTCACCCATTCAAAGTGAATGAGAAGCATTGACGTTGACGCCATGTGTGAATCGGGCATTAGCGTAGCTGCTGTTCATAATGTTTTTAAACAATGTTAATGTCAATGTGAAAATGAAGTGCTATAAACAAAAAGAGGTGCTATACAAACAAACATATAAACAAACATATAAAACATAAAAGTATTTCTAACAAAGTGCCTGTTGTATTAAGACAGGATGAGAGTATCCTACAGGTGGTTTGTCAAGCCCACCTGCAAGGAGCACACTCATGTTTCCAACAGTTATATGATGCATTGTATGTGTGCTTTACTACAAAGATAAGTCTTTAATCTAGTTTTGGACTAAGAGAGTGTGTCTGAGCCTTGGACATTAACAGGAAGACTATTCCAGAGTTTAGGAACCAAATATGGAAACGCTCAGCCTCCTTGAGTAGACTGCTATTCTGGGTACTACCAAAAGCCCTGAGTTTTGATATCTTAAAGAGCGGGTTGGGTTGTAGCGAGACAGAAGGTTGGTTAGATAAACAGGAGCTTGACTATTTAAAGCCTTATAGGTAAGAAGCAATATTTTATAATAAATATAGAACTTAACAGGCAGCCAGTGTAAGGAAGATAAAATTGGGGTGATATGATCATATTTTCGTGACCTGGTAAGAACTCTGGAAGCTGCATTTTGCACTAACTGAAGTTTATTATTAGAGGATGCCAGGCAACCAATGAACAGAGCATTACAGTAATTTAATCTAGTGGTCATAAAAGCATGAATTAGCTTTTCTGCATCTGAGATAGACAGCATGCTTTCATGCTTATGTCCCCTTAAGAAGCAATTGATGAGCAAAACATGATTGGGTGGTCCCTGATCATTCAAAGCAGCTAAGGTTCCCAGATCTTCAGCCACCAATCTGAAGGTCCATTGGATAAAAAAAAAATATATATATATAAATCTAATAGATTCTTTGTTAGAATGAGTTCTTAGTTATCTGAAGGCAATGCCTAAATTTGTAGTTTGGAATAAACAATATCATAAGTAAGATGAATTGGCTTGAATGATTTGGAACACTAAGAAGTGGGCAGTTAGTGGACAAAGTGCACAAATCAACTACCTGAGTGCAAATTCAGTGAAACATAAGATTAGCTTTGACGTCATTTGAATCAGTGAATCATTTACTCATCACTCACTCTGACTGAATTATTTTTAATCAATGAATGATTAACTGGACACTTGCTCTTACCAGATCATTTGAATCAGTGAACAGTTATTTTGAGACTTGCTCTGACTGAATCATTTTAATCAGTGATTTGTTATCTCTAGAAAAGCCCCTTTGCAGCAGCTTTTTTCATGTTCTTCATTGCAATTTCATATGCTTCACGCATAGAGATTTTCCATCTTTCAGCATAGTCAGCGTGAGTCCGAGCAGCCTTTTTCTGCTTTGTGAGGAAAACCAGATCACATGGGAGAACTGGTTCTCAACCAAAGAGAAGAACAAATGGGGAAAATCTGGTTGACTCATGTACAGAGAAATAATAAACATGGACGACTTTAAGATGTTCTGCCCAATTCGACTTCTCTTTCTCAGCTAGTGTTCTGAACATCCCCAACATTGTCCTGTTGAACCTTTCTGCTGGGTTTGCTTGAGGATGGTAGGGAGTTGTTCGTGAATGTCTAATCCCACAGTAACTCTCAAATGGAGCTGTTGTTTCGATGCTCTGAATTGGTGTTCTGGTCATTCGGTTTGGCCTCTATTGTCTGAGACATCGACACACTCTCGTGATGTAATGTTCTATCTCTTCTCTCATTTTAGGCCAGAAGAAACGTGCACGAGCTACTGCCACCATATGATCAGTGCCGAGGTGAGCCATATCTTCATGTAAGTACTTATAAACCACCCTTTTCAAGCTCTCTGGGATAACTAATTGAGTTCTAGTCACAATTTTTCTTTGCAGGATGCCCTCCTCATTAATTTGAAGGTGGCACCATTCTTTTCTTCTCACCGCTTCTGCTTCCTTTAGTTTATCTTTGTGTCTTTGTGCCTCTCTTTCCCTGCGATTTTCTTTTTTTGCACATCACTTTTTTTCAACAGTTCATATAAAGGCTTAGCTATTCCGGAAAAATTTGCAATGTATGAATGATTATATCCCAGGAACCCCATGAGTTTTCCTTAGGGTTCATGCTGTACCCCTGTTCAGAGATGATGTGACTAACATAGCATACCTCTCGCTTGAAAAAGTCACACTTTATTGGTCTGAGCTTGATACCACATTGTTTCTATCCCTGCAGAACTCTCCTCAAGTTTTCCAGACGTTGGTCAAAGTCCTTGCTGAAAACTATCAGGTCGTCAAGGTAGGCGATGCAGATTTCATCTCTCAACTTTCCTAAACATCCTTCCATGTACCTCTGGAAGGGTGCTGGCGCATTGCTGAGCCCGAAGGGTATCCGCACCCACTCGTACAGCCCCCAGGGGTTATGAAGGCTGTGTATTCTCTGCTGTCTTCACTCATGAAGCCTTGATGGTAGGCTTTTCCCTGGTCCTGTACTGTGAACTAGAAGTTACCCCCTAGGTTTTCTAGAATCTCTTGAATTCGTGGGATAGGATGTCGGTCAAGCTCTGTCTTCTCATTCAACAGCCTGTAGTCCACACATAGACGTAAGCTATCATCCTTCTTTCACACACACACACCACTGGTGGGGAATAGGAGGATGTAGATTTTTAAATCCAACCCTTAAATCCAAAGTCATCTTTGGCAAACACCCCTGCATTTTCTCTTAGCAGCTGTCTGAAACATTCTTGTTGGTCTCCTGATAAGTGGCTCAGGTCTACAGGAGGGTCCCACTCTTCACTCTCCTGAACACTGGGTCAACTCTCCGGAAATACATCTCTGTCACTTAGTGACTGCTAGGATTCAGATTCAGCCAAGGACGCTGATTATTTGACTTCCATATGGTGTATAGCATCCACTGAATAAAGCCACCCCATGACTGTCCAACCAGGAAGAATCACATCCTCCTCTGGTGTTTTCTACTATCACTGTGAGACTGTCACCATCCTCCAGAGTCCCCTCAATGACCTGTTTGTTGATCCTTATCCCTGTGGGCCAGGGCATTTCTGGATTGGGTTCTAACACTACTTGGGCCCCCAAGTCACCTGTCTTGTTTACTTTTCTACAATTGACATTTACCTTCTCATGCCTAGGAAGGACCATGGGTTTTCATCCCAGTCTTACTAGATGACAGTCACTGCTATTCCTGCGTTTCTTGAGGAGTGATATTACCACTTTCGCTTTCCTGAGATGAGCTCAACGTGCTGACAAGGAAGCTAAAAGGAACTGCTGAGTGGTGTTAGTTTAGACCACTTCTTCAATTACGTTAAAACCAATTATTGGTTTCTCTATTTCACTGGATGTAATGAGAATTGACACAAGCAAATGTTGTTGTTTTTTGTCTCCAGCCTCAGTGTCTGCAGACAGACAAAACTCCACCTTCATCCAGCCCTCATATGGAATATTTGTCCCATTGGCTGCTGTCAGACTTAGTTCACCCTCCTGAAGCAGCTCTTCAACTGGTCTCACCACTGCATCAGGTAGATGTCTCTTCTTCCACTGTGAGCTCACAATTGACACTTGAGACCCCATATCCCAGAGCACTGATGTATTAACACCACTGAACCAGGCGTCCCTCTAGACTGGCTGCTTTCTCTTGTTTGGCTGACCATGGTCCTCCAGGTGAGTGAGTTCTGGATAAACCTGCCATTATATCTGAGGTGACCTCAATCTTACTAGATGTTACATTGAGATCCATTACTCGAATTGGTGGGTTTTTTTAGGTCTTGAGCTGCATGTGTAAGTGAATGGTACAGCTCTGTTGCATCCTTTTCTATGAAGTGTGCTCTAAGAATTTGTTTTAACACGGGCAGTGTTAGATTAGCTCTACTCTCCAGGTAACTTCTCAAACTGACCCCTGGAATAATGGCTTGAATGACTGCCTCAACTATTTCTGCCTCCTCATAACCCATATTATGTGCTCTGTGAATCTGTCTGTACAAGCTGGCGAAATAAATTTGTCCCCTTGGCCAGGTTCACCAATTTATCCAATTATTTTCAGTTATTTTTTAAACACTGAAGGTAAAATTTGATATAGTCAAATAGTTTACTCTCAATTTCATCCAGTGTAGCTTCTCACACAGGTAACATTATGACTAGTCTCTGAGCAGTCTCATTTAACTTACGTTACTCAGTTTTGTTTACTTCGGCTGTTTTGCCGTTCTCTTTCCACGGTTCGAGGCTCTTCTCGCTGCAACTCACAGCTGTCTCCAGTGCAGCACTCACAGCTCTATCCCTCATGGTGATTTCTCTCCCCGAAATCCATCACAAACCGGGTGGAAACACCAGTTTTATATAGCCCCCTTGAACAATGACCAGGACTGCCTTTTGATTTTCTGTAGATTTATTTGCCCTGGTTTTTTTCTCTTTTTTTCTGTGACGATTCAGGGCTGAACCACAACAATGATTCATTTACAAGAACAGTTCACTTACGGAATAAATCATTTATCTCACTCTTCTTCTCTTATGAACACACAATGTCTCTTTCCCCACAGCACCCCCAACGGTGCACCCATGCTTCCCTGCACACTGTCCTTTCCAGCTTATTCAGTTTATATCAACCACAAATAAAATAAAGACATTAAAAAATATATATATATAATTCTTTTGAGGCATTACAGATGTACTCTTAGAGACAGGAGTGAGGAGCTCTGTCACCCATGAGGAGCTCAGAGTAGAGCCGCTGCTCCTCCACATCGAGAGAAGCCAGTTGAGGTGGCTTGGGCATCTGTTTTGGATGCCTCCTGGTTGCCAACCTAGGGAGGTCTTCCAGGCTTTCAGGTTCTCTCCTGAAACTGCTGCCCCTGCGACTCCGCCCTGGATAAGCAGTAGATAATGAATGAATGAATGAATGAATGAATGAATGAATGAATGAATGAATGAATGAATGAATGAATAAATGAATGAATTAATGAATGTATTCTAAAGTGTTGAAAGTTTAAAATATAATTGTCAACATACAGATGACAAAACAAGAGAGCCCACTTTTCCCCATGCTTATATTAATTAGCACTGCATCCATCTTTTCTCTGAAAAGTATTACGTTTTTGAATAATTTTAAAACAAAGTTACAGCTTTCTGATTTTCTCTGGAAGAAAATGAGTGCCTGGACGCATGGGGAAACAGGGGAACAACTTTGTAACCGTAGCCCTTTGACGAATACATTTAAAGCAGTGTGATCAGTCTAGGTTAGTTCCAGGAGCAGACAATGACCCTGGTGTGGTTACAGCATTCAGTGCATCATTGATCAGCTGACACTGATCCTTGTTCCTTAATTTTTCACTGCTCTTTCACCCCTCACTGTCATCACCAGGCTCTGTTCCTGTTTTGTTTCATCCTCGCTGTTTGGCCGTATGCTATCTCCGATCTCTGCAATAAATGGTCCCTTCCCTCACCTGTCCTGGCGCTCTTGCTCTCCCTCATGGCTTTGCCGCTCACCTAATCTTGAAAACCACTGTATCGCCCCTGCCGAGTGAATGAGAAACTACGCTCCAAAATAAAGACTTCCTCTTCCCTCTACTGTCTGTTTTTTGCACTCTTAGTCTAGTACTTTCAGGTAAATTTTTGACCTTTTTTGTTTGTTTTATTCAACACTTTTTTTATTTCCCCCCTCTTGGACTCTTGGAGTCCTTCTGGGGAATACTTAGTCACATTTTTGAACTCTTCAAAGCAGTTTTTGCTACTATAGTTTATTTATTTATTTATTTTCCTCTCTGTGTTTGAAGACTTTGGAGTTTTTTTTTTCTTTTTCCCTTTTTCCCTTTTGTGACCTAATAAATTTTTAGACCTGCACTTGTGTCTGTTCTGATTACCCTGACACATTACCATAACCTACAGACCAGACACTATTGATGCGTCTCTGGCGGATCTGAAAGTTCTGGATAATCTGAAGGCTCTGGGTCAGGAGGTACTGGCAGGTCAGACGGATCAGGTGGGTTGGGCTGCTCAGGTAGGCCAGATGGTAATGGCAGGTCTGGTGGCTCTGGAAGGTCTGACAACAGTAGCTCAGTCCATGGCTCTGGCAGAAACAGCAGCTCTGACAGCTCTGGTGGCAGTGGTCATACTTGGAGCTCAGGTGGTGGTATCTCTGGAAGCAGCTCTGGCAGTTCCGGCTGTGGCTGCGATAGCTCTAGCTATCTGGCTCATGGCTAACCATGACAGAGAGAGACTCTTGTGGGCTGACTGCAGACTGGCAGCGGCCATCTTGGAAACTAGTGGACTGGCAGTGGCCATTTTGGAAGCCAGCTGTAAACTGTGGGGGCACAAGGACTGCAGGTTCATTGAGTGCTGGGGCAAGCTGGTCTGAATGTGCTTAAGCCATGAGGTGGTGGTGCACTGAGATGCCAGTTAGAGGCAATGCTGGAGTGGCTGATCAAGGAAATATGTTTGGGGAGCTGTGGAATGTCAGAAAACCAGTCAGTAACTGGTGTGACTACCATTTGCCTCACGCAGTACAACACATCTACCACACATCCCCTTTGCATAGTTTATCAGGTTGTTGATTGTGGCCGGTGGAATGTTGGTCCACTAGTTTTTAATGGCTGTGTGAAATTGTTGGATATTGACTGGAAGTGGAACACCTGTTGTATACACCAATCCAGAGCATCAAAGGGTGAGTATGCTGCCCATGCATGAACTGGGATGTTTTCAGCTTCCAGGAATTGTGTACAGATCCTTGGAACATGGGCCATACATTATCATGCTGCAATATGAGGTGATTTTTGTGGATGAAAGGCACAAAAATGGGCCTCAGGATCTGGGCATAGTTTTTTCTGTGTAGTCAAAATGTCATCAATTACATGCAGCTGTGTTCGTTGCCCATAACATACACCTGCCCATTCCATAACCCAACCTGCCACCATGGGCCACTCAATTCACAACATTGACATCAGCAAACCACTCAACCACATGACACCAAAGACGCCATCTGCCCCATACAGTGAAAACCGAGATTCATCCATGAAAAGAACACCGCTCTAAAGTGCCAGACACCATCAAATTTGAGTAGTTGTGGCATCAAGTCGGTTAAGATGACAAACTGCAGTCAGGTCAAGACCAAGATGAGGACGATGAGCATGCAGATGAGATTCCTTGAGTTGTTTCTGACAGTTTGTGCTGAAATCCTTTGGTTACATAAACTGATTGGTGCAGCAGCTGTCCAGGTGCTGCATGATGTGGAGGTCCTGGGCTGGTGTGGTTACACAATTCTCTGAAGCGCATTTAGAGACTTATGGTAGATAAATTAATATTAAATTCACAGGCCCTTGTGGTCATTTCTGCATTCAGCATCCAAATTGCATGATCCCTAAAAACTTGGGACATCTTGGCATTGTGCTGTGTGAAAACTGCACATTTTAGAATAGACTTTTATTGTGGCCAGCCTAAGGCACACCTCTGCAATAATTATGCTGTCTAATCAGTATCTTGATATGCCACACCTATGAGGTGGGTGAATTAACTCAGCAAAGGAGAAGTGTTCACTAACACATATTTAGAAAAATGTGTAAACAATATTTGAGAGCAATAGACTTTTTGTGTACATATAAAAAGTTGTAGATCTTTAAGTTCAGCTCATCAAAAATTAGAGCAAAAACAAAAGTGTTTTCTTGAGTATACATATATGCAACATATATTTCAAAATGTTGCAATTTTTGTTATATATGATTGCAATAGGATGTCTGTTCCATGAACACTGTAAAGACCAAGCAACAGCTCTAGGTTCTCCTTTGAGAACCGGGTCAAAAAAGTTATGTGCAGCCATGTTTATAATATTTAATTATCAACACATCCTAAAAGAAAAAAAAAAGATATATATATATATATATATATGGGCGTCACGGTGGCGCAGTGGGTAGCACGTTCGCCTCACAGCAAGAAGGTTGCTGGTTCGAGCCTCGGCTGGGTCAGTTGGCGTTTCTGTGTGGAGTTTGCATGTTCTCCCCGTGTTCGCGTGGGTTTCCTCCGGGTGCTCCGGTTTCCCCCATAAGTCCAAAAACATGCGCTATAGGTGAATTGGGTAGGATAAATTGTCCGTAGTGTATGTGTGCGAATGAGTGTGTGTATGGATGTTTCCCAGTGATGGGTTGCAGCTGGAAGGGCATCCGCTGCGTAAAACATATGCTGGATAAGTTGGCGGTTCATTCCGCTGTGGCGACCCCGGAAAG
>CAIGQV010016734.1:699531-739788 GCA_903798115.1 Danio jaintianensis | reverse complement strand
CCTCTTTCCCTACACGACGCACTTTCAAGTATCTCTATATAAAAGTGTATATATATACTTTAAAGTGCAGAATCTCTCCATTTAAGTGCAGTTTTGACAAGGGTAATATCCTTCTTTAGTATATTGGGGTTTGGGGTGTGATGGGATGCTTCTTTAATAGTACTAAAATACGCCTTAATGTAACTGTTTAGTAGTAGAATGGTTTACACAGATTCCACAACACCCCATAAAGCAGTATATCAGAGGAATGACACTTGAAAGGGTTCAGTCTTTATTACCTTGGCTTTAGCATGAAAAAGGATTTACAACAGACAATTGATTTATGATTTAGCTGCATCCTAAAGCATTACTGCAAATCTCGTTCCTTCAGCTATATCTCAGCTATAAAAAAAACATCCTCTCTCTGTCTTTGCACTTTTCACAAGGTGGGTCTACCTGCCACGAATGCCAAATAAGACTGCGATATCTCAGAACCCCAGAGACAAATGCCACAGGAATCCGACAAGAGCAGTGCCGAGGAGAGAGTAGTACAGGCCCTCAGCACAGTATGGCAAGGACCTCTTTGAAGACTTTTAATAGGTCTGCTTTGTGCGCTAGCTGCCAGTACCTGTCACACTGAGTCCAGATGTAGGAACACATTCTTCCCTGACTCAGACATACTTTGTGTAGATTTCAGCACACATGCTAGTTTGACATCTTAATTTTACAATCTACAGACAAGTACATTTCTTTAATACCCTTCCATAAAAGCCACATAAACAACCTTCTAACCACACTGTAAGATCAGAATTAATCAGGTAAATTAAGAAAATATTCCAGCCATAATTGTTTAGCAGGAAAAAAATTTTTTCAACATTTTTATTTCTATTTCTAGTTCTATTGTTTGTTTTTAAGGTTTTATCAGTATTTTTCCCCCCCCTAATGAATAGGTTTATTAGTGGACTAACTTTAACAGATGAATTTATTTACAATTATGGATATAAAGGGGTTGGACAATGAAACTGAAACACTGTCCAATTTAGTGTTGGAGGTTTCATGGCTAAATTTGGCCAGCCTGGTTGCCAATCATCAGTGATTGCACATTCCACCAGAGTGTGAAGGTTTAATTAACAGAGTAGCAGCACAGATTAGCTTAAAATAATGCACACAATATTATGGGTGTCATATCAGAGTTCAAAAGAGGACAAATTGTTGGTGCGAGTCTCGCTGGTGCATCTGTGACCAAGACAGCAAGTCTTTGTGATGCATCAAGAGCCACAGTATCCAGGGTAATGTTAGCATAGCACCAAGAAGGATGAACCACATCCAACAGGAGTATCTGTGGACACAAGAGGAGGCTGTCTGAAAGGGATGTACAGGTGCTAACCCAGATTGTATTAAAAAAACCTAAACTCACAGCTGCCCAATTCACTTCAGAATTAAATGTGCACCTCAACTCTCATGTTTCGACCAAAACTGTTTGTCTGGAGCTCCACAGAGTCAATATACATGGCCGGGCTGTTATAGCCAAACCTTTGGTCACTCGTTCCAATGCCAAATGTTGGCTTCTGCTGGTGCCAGCAGCAAAAATCTTGGGCTGTGGACAATTTGAAACATGTATTGTTCTCTGATGAGTCCACCTTCACTGTCTTTCCCACATCTGGGAGGTACGGTGTGGAGAACCCCCAAAAAAGCATACCACCCAGATTGTTGCATGCCAAGACTGAACCACGGGTGCAGATCAGTGATGGTTTGGGTTGCAATATCATGGCATTTCCCATGGCATTTCCAAGGACTAATGAACCATTTTGGAGGACCATGTGCAACCAATGGTTCAAACATTGTATCCTGAAGGCAGTCCCATGTATCAGGATGTTAATGCATCAATACACACAGCAAGACTGGTGACAGACTGGTTTGATGAACATGAAAGTGAAGTTGAACATCTGGTTAGAAGTCAAATACAATATGAAAAAGAATGCTTTTGCCGGGAGAAATTATAAAAAAAAGTTAAGAAATGGTCATCAAGGGTTACCAAAGAAAATAATGCTAATAAAAATATGCATAAACCACTATTACATGCTTCAGTATCACATAACAAGAAATTCTTAACTCTAAACTATAAATAATTAAATAAATTGATTTTTTTTTGTAAAACTAAGAGCATCAAACTTCCGCAGGTCGTATCCAAAATAATGAACTTTTAATAGATGCAACTGTGCATCTATTAATGGGTTAAAATTCTGTTATTAATTACTAAACCAGTTTAAATTAAAATTCTGTTATTAATTACTCACCCTTGCATTGTTCCAATCCTTTGACCCCTTTGCTCGTCTTCTGAGCACAAATTAAGATATTTCAAATGAAAGCTGAACTCTCTGTGATATTAGACAGCAACATCCCTGGCTCATTTAAAGTCCAGAAAAATACACAAACAAACATTCACAAAACAGAGCATATGTTTATTAATTTTCCTTCGACTTAGTCCCTTTATTTATCAGAGGTCACCACAGCGAAATGAACCGCCAACTTATCCAGCATATGTTTTACGCAGCGAATGCCTTTCCAGCTGCAACCCAGTACCGGGAAACACTTATACACTCTCACATTCATACTCATACACTACGGCCAATTTAGTTTATTCGATTCAATTATATTATATTCACTTATTGGACTGCGGTGGAACCCGGAGCACCCGGAGGAAACCCACGCCAACACGGGGAGAACATGCAAACTCCACACAGAAATGCCAATTGGCCCAGCCGGGACTCGAACCAGCAACCTTCTTGCTGTGCTAACCACTGAGCCACCATGTCACCACAAAACAGAGCATACAGTATGCCTTCATTGGTTCAATTGAAATATTATCAAACTATGAGAATCATTTTGTGTACACTTAAAACAATTATAATGACTTTATTCAATGGTTAATCTCTAGTTTTTGAGAATATTTTTTGGTATTTCTCTGGACTTTGAAGGAACTGGGACCGTTGCTGTTTATGGAGGATGAGGGAGCTCTCTGATTTCATGTAAAATCCCTTAATTTCTTAATCCTTTTGGGTGAACTAACCCTTTCAGCATGTTATTCTTCTTTCTATTCAGCTATTGCAATCAATGGTAGCTCATAGCACCACTTACGGGAAAGAAATAGAGCACAGTATTTAGCATAACAAATTTGGAGCCTCTAACCAAAATCCTTTAGCACCACAAACAGCTCAAGTTTCATGCATGCTTATGCTAATAGCAGCTGATCCATAAGGGCCAGAAATATTTTATTTTTCTTCTGAATCCTTGGCTTAAATTTGTTTCTATTTAGAATTTATTTTAAACTTACTTTTTCAAACTTCACCTAGACCACAGGTGTCAAACTCAGTTACTGGAGGGCCACAGATCTGCACAGTTTAGCTTTAACCCTAATTAAACACACCTGATCAAAGTAATCAAGTCCTTCAGGCTTGTTTTATACCTCCAGGTAAGTGTATTGAAGCAGGGTTGGAACTAAATTGTGCGACCCTCCAGGAACTGAGTTTGACACCCCTGATCTAGACCAATGATTTTCCATTGATCAAAGTAGGTCATCTTAATGCCATGCTAACAAAATAGTTATGGAGCTTTTTTTTAAATAGTTATCAAATAATACACACATAAATTTAACATAAAATCTTGTAAATCTATAGTAAGGTGGCCGAGAGAGCTCATTGCACTTCTGCTTAATCTGCTTAATTCATTCTGCTTAATCATCTACACATGTATTTACTTATTTTTACACGTTTTACAGTGAAGTCAGAAATATTTGAATGTATTAATAATATTAATATGCTGGTGTTTTTAAATTATGTGTTAATTTTTCTTTTTTGAAGAAGAGAGGAGAACAAATTATCACTGCTTGAATTGACTCTTTTGCTGCTTTTTGTTTTGTTTTTGGTGACATTGATTAATACGTATCGGACTCCAATTGCAAAGTGTCTGTGCATACCAGTTTTTTTATATACCAATACGATAAAAAAGTTTTCAAAAATTTCGGACTGTGTGCAAAGATCTTTAGTCTGCAAAAAAGAGTCTATTTTTACACTGAAATCAGACAGACTCATCCCATGTCTGCTTTGTGGCCCTTCCTTCAGGGCACAAACTGCTACACTATTGGCTAAAAAGAACATATATATATATAAGATAATTTTTTCCATTGGCAGTCACTCTTTTAAATAAAATACTTAATTGAGGTATGTTTTGCAGGTCAGTGTGCACATGTAGGCATAAACATATATATATATATATATATATATATATATATGTATGTATATATATGTATGTATGTGTATATATATGTGTGTGTATATATGTATGTATATATTGTGCCTCCTTTTATGTTTTACCTTTTTTTTTGACAGATTGGAAGTGGGGTAATATGTTTTATGTGTTTTAGACACATGTAAGTGTATGTAAATTGTAATTGTATGTTGTATGCTAGTGTCAAATATAAATTTCTGCCCAGAACCTTTGTAGAGAAAATATAAAATAAAGTAAAGTAAAGCTTGTTTTCTTGCATTTAGCTCCTCATTTGGCCTCTATTGTGCTTGGCATCTTAACTGCTTGCAGCTATGTTTATGTTTTGCTTACATCTTTTTGTTTGTAATGTATAGGAGAAAACAAACAACATTTTGAGAATTTCATAGTGTATTTTATAATCCGAAGAATAAAGAAAGTCATACAGGTTTGAAAGGACAAAATGGTTAATGATGACAATCCTTGGGTGAACTATCGTTTTAATACATTTCTGAACAACAGCAAGGAAATATTATGCTTATCCAGCTGAATAAGCAGAAATACAGTACTCCCCCGGTCCTGTTACAGTACAAGACAAACTGTGAGGATTTATATAGCGGTTCAATTTACAGTAAAAAAACAAAAGACAAACACTCTTCACTTTTCACTGACTGCATGCCACATGAGCCGATCATGAAGGTATTTTTAGCTCTCTGTCTTTTATTAAATACAAATTCTGCTGATTCAGGCTGTCAGCATAGGACATTTAACAATCAGTTCCAGAAACACCTGACCTTTTACTGCAGTACGTTCACATTGCATATAAGACAGACTTTGATAGTGTTTAACATAAGACTTTCAGCACAACACTCAGTTTCAGCCTGATAATGACCCTGCCAAACTCAAGAGCAGTCACAGAATCTATTATGGAGCACCGCAGGTATATGTGGCATGTTATTCAGTCTTGGTGGACAGATCTGTGAATCACAGTGTTGTAGAGGAATACCCTGAGACATACATAAGCTGGATCGAAGAGACATTAAGCTTTGATGAGAGAGGATAGGGAATACATAAACCACTCCAAAAAATTGGGCCGAGCCTAGCTTTGGACAAAAATAAAAAGAAACTAAGAAAAAGAAAAGAAAAGAAAAACTGAGTGGGATGAAAGAGTGAGGGAATGCATCAGGGGTTGATAAGAAATGAGTTTTATCAAGGGTACATTCCTCATCTGAGAGATAGAGGCCAGGGGAACATTAAGGAGCTGAACGAACATTTGCAGGGAACAGCCAGATGTGTTTTCTTCTTGTTGTTGCTTATGCTGGTTCACAGGTTGTTGTTAGAGGTGTTTTCTAGCATCAGTACTACTATTCCCCATTTTATGGTTATGGATTTGAGAACAACCTCCTTGCTTTCTGTTTTAAAATGTAATCTTTTACTTGTCATAAAGTGTTTGTGCTACAAATATGAATCATGCATCTTGTTGGTGACACAAGTTTACAAGGAGGGGCTGTAACATCTTGCAACAAGTCACCCTAACCAACCCGAACTCAAGAAGAAATATCATTTTACATATTGTCAGAAAAGTGGCTAATCCATACAAATTCATATGATTTCAGTCGTATGAAAATGTACGAATTTAAAAAGGGAGGTGTGCCACCAAACCAAACCCCACCCCTAAACATACCCCTCATTAGGGGATGGGCAAATCATATAAAAATGTGCGTACATGATTGTACAAATTAATATGAATTAGCCACTAAAAAGTTACGAATTGACATGATATAAAATAATACTCGAGTAAATGTACAATTAATTTTCAAAAATGTAGTCGAAGTAGAATAAAAGTATTTGTTTTAATATTACTCAAAGTATAAGTAAAATGTGTGCTTTCTCACAAAATGTAAAGATCACATTTTAGGTCAGCAGGCAGAGAGTAGGTGGTCTTTGCATTCGACTGTATGAGAATTTGCACTTCAAAAGCATGTGATTTCAAATGTGTTTTTGAAGCATTCCATTATATATGGAAATGATTAAAAGTAGACAACCCCAAACACCATCACTGCAAGATCACCATTTAAACCAATAATTTGCATTGATTGGATTGATGAAAATGAACCACAATATCAGGTGTAAACAGGCTTAGAAAACCTTATTAGCCAAATGGTGATGCCCTACTAACCTTCTGAAACACCCAATGACTTGCAGTGTATTGTAATCACTCTCAATGTGCCAGAATTGTGGTTACAAGCTTAGCATGCACAATGAGCACTCATAATCTTTTGCAAATGTGAAAATCTGATTCCACAAAGGTTTGCCATTACAATGTGGATGTTGCCTCAATGCTACAGGCACCAAGGACATTTTCACAAGTAGAACAGCACATGCACAAATAAACATCCGGCTCTAGATGTTCCAGTGGACATTGTTGGGTGACATGGGTTCAGCCTGTCCTGAGAAGAAACAACTCCTGCAATAAAAATATCTGTGCTTTATTTCTTTATCTCGCTGTCTCATAGAAAACTGTCAATAACGGGATTGATTGTTATGTGCATGGTTGTGCAATCCTTCCAAGCTTTTCCTTCCAGAAGCTGCTTTAAACACAAAACGCTTTAATTCACAAAAAGAACTATCATCTGGCTTGCCTTTAAACCCCAGTCATGCAAAGTTGAAACGTCTGTGCACTCAGCAAGAAGCCAGTTAAGCCTTCCCATCACCCCTCTCACCCCCCTTACCCATGTTGAGGACGATTTTGTTGATGCAAAGTCAGATCTCCCCATGGCACTTCCACACTGGCACATTTCTTGGGCAAAATATCAGTGGCATTCTGCATTCATGCAGCTTTTGTTTTTTGGGTCCAAAACCGAAGGGCAAACATGGTCATGTGCAGCTTCTTTTTCAATGATGTGTTAATTCACATGAGTTTATATTTGACATGAGACGTGATTTTTTATTTTGTCCCGGGGCTTGGCTTATTTTTATGGAGACATGATGCAACAGAAAATCACACAGAGTTATAAAAATGTCCCAGACCATATTGTAAGCAGTATGTATGGCAGGATTCTGGATAACCCTGAGAACATGCCAGCAAATACATATTTGTATTCTCTTTAGATTTATTATGGCAGTATTTGACTGAATAGTCCCTAAATTCTATATTAAAATAATAAATTACAACTCTTAATAATAAATAAATCTCATAAACTGTTTTAAACTTAGCAGGGGCTTTTTTCTCACTTATCATAGATTTTCATCAGTAAATCTGTTGAGAGTAAGCTGATTGTTTTTCTCAAGGGTTCAACAGTGGGAAACTTAATGTGGTGGTGTGAGCGAAGACAGACCCGGTGGGTGTTATGTCAGTTAGTTTTAAATAAAAACTAACATGATATATTCAAATAAGAAAAATATAGTACCATAACTATAAGGGGGTGCAGTGTCCTTGCCATGCTTGGGTATTGTGAAGGAAAGAGAACACAGAAATCTATATGCCTTTGGAATGACATGCACTGATGAATCCTGAACAACAGACCAAAAAGGTTACCATAAATTAATTTGTTATCCTGAAGAATATCTAATCCTGGAGTTAGAAATCCCAGAGGCTGTACCAGCTCACCCTACCCTTCTACCCCTTCTTCAGGGAGGGGAACATCATGGTGGCTGTGAGAACTGTCAGAAAAGCAGAAAAAAAGAGACAGAATGATAAGAAAAAGACTGAAGAAAAAAAGAGGGGAAAGAGAAAGGGGAAAAAAAACTGGGTCAGGTTCTTAAAGCACTCTTCGTCCTGCCTGGTTCTCAACCAGCTGAGAGACCCTCACATTGGTTGGCGGCAGCACTAGTTGCCTCTCTGTGGATGGCCTTGTACCCCCCTGTCTCCAGTTAAGGCAATAGCTTCTCAGACTCATGGGTACCTGGAACGAGCCCCCCATTCCCTCGCTATCCCTGCTCCTGCAGGGCGGCAGCAGGTCTTAGCCTCTGGTGAACACCAGCAACTATTACGTATGGCAGCCCCTTCATGCTGTGTCAGATGGCAGCGAGTGTATCCGCCTCTTTCTGCAAGCTCCTCCAGTACTGGTCTCAAGCATCCACAGCAGAATACTCTTCTCCTCCAGCTCGATGGCTTTGCAAATTTCTCCCAATGGCAAATGCTCTCAATAGGGGTGTCAAAATTAATTGTTTCTTCGATGCACCATGGTAAAGATGTGGACAATTCTGTATTCACCTGCTTGTGTGATTGCTGGGACAGTCTTTCACTGACACTGAGCACTGACACTCTGTTTCACATCGGGCTGCTGATAAGCCTGTCAGGCTTTATTCTGCATTAGCAGATGCTTACATGTACTTTATTCCTTGCTTAATAAACAAATAAACACAAAATAAAGATGTAGCAGCAGGCCCTCATAGACGACTGCTGCCTAAACGTAAACAAAGATCAAAAATAAAGTGTCCCAGGCCTGGTCCTGTTTCATCTATCACTGTTGACATCCCACATTTTGGACATCCCTCATTTGGTTTTTAGATTGTATACAAAAAGAAGCTCTAAAACAGGTGTGAAAACTCAACAATAGGTTTCTATTTGATTTCAATGCACTTGTGGACATAAATATGTGCCCAAAGCCAGAAATGTCAAAGTTATTAGAAATGATTTAAAAGAAATTGCCCTCAGGGATTGATAAAGTGCTTTTTAGAGCCAGTTAAACTCTGACTCACAGAATTCAGGCTGTTTGTATCAGCATATTGCCAAAACAAGTCTTGTGTAACTCAGGCCGGCAAGGTTTAAGATGTAAATTTCTGCAACTTGCAAGATAATGCTATCCCAAGGCCATGGGACCTTCAAGCACAAAGATTTACACAAATTCACTGTCCTTCCCTTTAAATTCATGAAGTAAAATAAATAGCTTGAGCTTCTGTGATCATGTCGGATTAGTTTGAATACATCAACCTTCAGCAATTTTTTGAAGATGGCAAATAAATATATTTCCATTTCTTTGCCATTTTTCCATGTTTTATGGAAAGTGAAATCCTGATTGTAGACATCAGAAAATGCAAGTGTTTATGTCACATCCAAAATTACTTGAGTTATTGATTTAAAAGTCATGTGCCTCAACATGTAGTATGAACAATTATATCTTGCCAAAGCATTGACTAATATTGAAAGCAGACAGCTAGAAGTCTATATGCATGGCTTTGACATACTGTGGTAATTAACTCATTTTTCATTTTGACTATTAATTTGTACTATACGTTGCTAAGAAATTCATACAGGGCAACATGCAGGTCCCAGCAGTGTTTGTCTAACCACAATGTTTCCTAGTAAATGTTTTCCCCCTTATTTTCAAAGTATAACACTGCTTATTGTATTTCTTATGTGGGACTTTTACAGTATTTATTTAATTTGTTTACCACTTGTTAGAATGTACAATTCAGGAAAGACAGTTAATATGTTTATTCAGACTCAGAGCCAATGGCAAACAGGCAAAATGTCTGTTAGTAAAAAACATTAACTGTCCTTAACTAATGGGACCTTATTGTAAAGTGTAAATAATATGGGAAAAGACATCCGCATTAACAAACACTTAAGATGGAAGGTTAATAAATACCAACAACTCTAGCAACAAATAAAGTTTAGTTGCTAGTAATTGTCCATGTTATTCAATAAAGTCAAGACTTGACACGTGAAAGGTAAAGTGTTTCGATAGACATTAAGCATTTTGTTAAAACTTGTGTTGTGAAAACGTTAAACAATCCCCTTCACATTATGCCAATACTTTATGTTAAGTGATTGCTGCCTCATGTTTCAAAGACTCAAACCAGTGACCATCTTATTGTGAGTCGACAATATACCCACTAAGCTCTAAGGCTGGCCCAAAAATGAACTCTTTACTCTCGTTTAATTTCATATTTTGTTTTCCCATCCATATTTTGGAGGAGACACTGCTTCCCTTGCCTCCCTGGAGAAAATGGCTTAGCTCTATATGCTGAAAAGAAAATCATATTGTATGTCTGCCCAGTTGTGTCAATTCTATTTGGTCTGCCATGATAACTGATTTTAGGAAGGCACAGATGATGGAATCAAAAACAGATGGTAGTAGCACTGGATATTTTAGTCCAACATGGGGACTGGAATTTTTAGAAACAACGAAAGGTGCAGGAATGTATGTCTGTGATGGTTCTTATTGAGTGAAATGGATGTATTTAGGGCATCTCTTACTGGTCATGGGGAGAGGGATAATGAGTATGGATACCACACACCGCTATAACATCTGCAGCTTATTAAACATTCTACACAACACCTTTTGGGTGTGCTAATGTTCAGAACAAAATTTCCTGTTAAATTTTTCAATTATGGTGACACTATATCAAATATTTTTAGAGTGACGTTTTCTGCTTAATTGCTCTCCGTTTTGATAGGACAATTAAGATAACATTTTCATGTGACTGCAACAAAAAAAAAGTATGTTGAATTTGGAAAAACTCACCCAGTTTCACTCAGGAGAAACTTATTATTATTCTAAAAACTGCAGAGGTAAGTTTTATTTATATAACTCATAATATATCTTTAGGTCTTGCTGTCTGCCATCATCCAAACACACAATCCTGCACAGCTGAGCTGAGTTTGGCATTTATCACCAGTCCTGAAGCTCAAAGCCATAAGTGGCGGAAGACAGACTCTGTTCCCCTCCAGAGAATCAATGACTCACCCTGTCGCAAGGTGAAAAAAAAAAAAAAATTCAGCCAACACTGCTGGTGAACAGAAGCTAAAAGTGCTAAGTGGGTGTTACTATGACCACATACACTGTCTGAAACCATCAGTCATCACTGAGGACACACAGTTACAAACAGAGAGTTTTAAGAAATAACACAAGCACAATGTTTATTAGCAATTCCAATGCAATCTCGCGACAGTTTGTAACTTTCTGATTTAGTGGATAATCGATATTAATTTGTATAACCTCATTCATGCATTTGAGTATGATTTGCTCAACCCCCCAATGAGGGGCAGGGTTAGGGGTGGGGTTTGGGGCCAAATCATATGTTTTCGTTTTGAATTCATACAAATTAGCCACTTTTCTGACAATGTGTAAAATAGTTACGTTTCCTCATGAGATTGGACTGGCTATTCACATTTAATGATGAAAATCAGCTCAGGTGCTTTTTTCAGTGTACGTGTTATGCATTATGTGGGTCACTGCATTTTGGCTTTGTTTTGGAAGAATGGAAGCCAAAATTCTGTCAGAGAAAATATGCCAACAGCTTGTCACTGTGCCCTTAAAAGGACAACTTTGTACTTTATTAACTCCTAAGGTGCCTTTTAGTAACCTTAATGTGCTACTATGAACTTTTACTTTGAGTGAACCTTCCCCAGTGGCAAGTTCTCATACACTAAAGGAACAGACTTTTCTTTTCTTTTTTGAGAGTTTAGGATTCAACATCTTGTGAATCTCCACCTGCTCTTTTAGTATTCTCTGATGGCTCTTGACAGTAATACACAGAGTTGCTTAAAATCTGGCTGTGAACAGTTAGGTCCAGAGAAGATTCCATTAATTATACTGTAAAGTCATGTGCTAGTACTGCTGGGCAGAATAAAACCATCAACCCTTTTAAGGCTCTGGTGAGAGTATTTGGCTTATACACATGAGGTATTGTGTTTAGGTCTTGACAGGACAGATTGAGCATCTCTCTTCACCAGCCCAAAGGGAAATCTCATTAATGTATCAGCAATTTTAGCTGATATGATTTCCCAGTATGCAATCCATGAGAGGAAAAATGCACTTTAAAATACCCTGTCAAAAAAGCTCAGCTCAAAAGCTGTATCCAAAGAAACATACACTTACACTGTTACATGAGCAGTCCTCTGTTGAGTAATCATTAAATGGTGTGATATTGTTAGTTCAAGGAACAGCATGTGCACATGAGTTAAACTTGTTGGTTACCATCCCAGATCTTTCACTTGCAAAGCAATTGGCATGACTTAATTTTGTCCATTGGGAATTGATTGAATCATTGTTGTTTATTAATTGCTTGAGAGAAGGGGTTGAAAGTCATCTGACCATTGGAGAGCATTGATCAGCTCCAAGCTTGCTACTCTATGTCAATACATTTCGAATAGCTGTCATTGGAGAAAGATGCCTATAGCAAAAAACAGTGTTGTTTTAGGGGTGGGGGACTGTCTTTATTTTAAAGGAGCCATTGGAAGCAAGTGATTCACAATAATCACATTGCTGGATGTGCAGTGTGAAGTAGGGATCATATAAGACACTTTTCCACTGCATGGAACAGTACGGTTCAGCATGGGTCAGTTCAGTTTGCAGTTCCACTGTAGTTTACCCCTTAAAGTTAATGTGATTGTTGCTATAGTTGCGCCGCCTCTACTGCTGACTTCCTTGACTGCTCCTCGGCTACCAACAAGAGAAATTACCTTTTATATGGACCACAATGCTGTCATTTCAGGGGTATTTTATTGCAATGGTATAATAAGGTTTAGTAATGCAGACCAACAATGCAGCAGTGGCTGCTGCTGAGTATTTAAATATAGCAGGTTTGGTGTCTTGTGTAACAAATCCAGTGACTCTGGCAGTTATGATGGTAGTGGCAGAAAAAAAAGTACCACATACTAGGTATGAAATGCAGTGAAAAAGCCAACAAAAGTGAGCCATACCGTAACGTAGTTAAACAGGCACCACAATAAATATGATTTGTGGATAATGAAGAATTCTATGCATAGTTATTTTAAATTTGATTAAATCTGTCTACCTGAATACTGTAATACTCTTCAGACTCCCCATAGCATTCTGATATTTGATTTGTGTCTTTGTTGTATTTTTTCTACAATATACTTTTAATTTGTTTATTATATTTTATGCAGATGCACTCCCCAACAAAAACCAAACCTAAAAGATCTATTCAAGTCATTTGGTGAAATAGATTTCATTTTGAAATATATATTGCAGAAAAAAAAAATATCACAATGGCATTTTTTTTTTTCAGAATATTGTGCAGCCACAACTTAAATTCTTTGAGCTGGAGTACAATCCACATGGTTTTGGCTTTGGAGTAATGGTGGAATTCAAAGATGGGTAACTTCGGTCCTGGAGGGACATTGTGCTGAGGAATTTTGCCCCAAGCCTTCTTAAACCCATCTGAACAAGCTAAAAAGTGTCATCAAGATACTGTAGCTAGATGCAGGTGTGTTTGTTGAGTGCTAGATCTAAACTCTGCCACACAATGACCCTCCAGGACTGAAGTTGTCTATCCCTGGTGTAATTGCAACATGTACCAGCAGAAGATAATTACTGGAGTTAACAAGCTAAACCCTAATCCCTATAGATGACACCATTAATCATTTATGATACCCCATTGAAGATGGTATTCCAGTCTACCAATACTGAATGGAATAGTTATTGAATGTTACAGTGGCAAGGCACTAAAAGATTCCGTCATCCCTCTGTAGATGGTACTGTTTCACAACGTGGCACATTACTGTGCTAGCTTTCAGAGAAAAGCTGTTTTGTTTGTAGCCATTTTGAGTTAATGGAGGAAAAGAGGGCCTAGAAGCTTAAAGGTGCCCTCAGCAAAATTTTCTACCGAGGCTGCCCAAAGCAGAAAACTTTGCATAGGGTCCAGAATCTCTAGTGACATCACTGACCGCTTCTCTCATTCATTCATTCATTCATTTTCTTTTCGGCTTAGTCCCTTTATTAATCTGGGGTCGCCACAGCGGAATGAACCACCAACTTCTCCAGCATATGCTTTACGTAGCGGATGCCCTTCCAGCCGCAACCCATCACTGGGAAACACCCACACATTCCCATTCACATACATACACTATGGACAATTTAGCCTACCCAATTCACCTATAGCGCATGTCTTTGGACTTGTGGGGGAAACCGAAGCACCCGGAGGAAACCCACGCTAACACGGGGAGAACATGCAAACTCCACACAAAAACTTCCTTGCCAAGTGACCCAGCCGGGGCACTCACAGTTGCTGTGAGTGCTACCCACTGTGCCACTGTGATGACGCACTTCTCTCATATTTTAAGATTTTATCTAAGTACATGAGCATCCTTGTACTTTAACAATGGCTGTAAAATTGGATGTTTTGATACAATAAGATGGTTAGATAGCACTTGACAAGCCCGTTCCACTGGACACACTAATGAATTCCCTTCCCTTTGAAGGATTTCCTGTCCAGATGTGATTGCATTGACTTACAGACTGAAAGACTAATGAAAGTATTGAAAGCTTCTGATCAGCTCTATTGACTGGTCAATGTGCACTATGAAATTCTCACTTTGCATAATCCCTAATGAACTCAAACAACAAACTCAACAACAAATACATGCGATATGTGCCACATGCGATGACATGTCAGTAAAACAGTTTAACCTTTACATTAAATCACTTGCTAGAACTTAAACGCTTCATTTTATGCAGTGTCACTATTAAACATTGCCATGAAATAATCCCAATGGACAAAATGTAAGAAATTCTGCCATTGTTTCCTGTATTCATCATCTGCTTGTTCCATGAGTTATCTTATGCTGAGAAGAAGACATTATGTAATAACATTTTCTCAGCCTCACATATCAAATACTTCAGCAGTTTGAACTTGATTATTGAATGGATATGACTAAAGTCTTTTTTTTCAATACTTTTCAACCATTTTCAGTATTTGGAAAGTTTCGCCAAAGATTCAGTTTTTGCATGCTGTTTGCCCTCTGACATCTATTATGGAAGATCAAGTGAATACCTAAACGAGAGGGGAATATTGGCTGCATATGCTGCCACAGATGCTGACATAGCAGCTGGTCAATTTAATCTTGTGTTTATTTCTCCAGAACTGCTTGTTGGAATTAAAATAAATAAAGAGACATGTTCCAAAACTGATGTTTACTGTGAGTATCTTATTGACACGGCTGTTGACAATATGCTTACCTTTATACAATGGTAAGTAATGGTATACTTGGTTCAAATGCTGTGCGTTTTTAGAGGAAATGTCTGCATAAAACACCATAAAAATGTATCCCCAGATAAATCCAGCCTTGTGCTGCACAGCTATATTGTTGGAAATAGTCTAAATGATCTATTTTTATTTTATGTCAAAAATCATTCAAGATCATCTTCCGTGAAGACATTTTGTAAATTTGTTTTCAGAACAAATGTTCTGTAAATCTATCAAAAATAATTATTTATTAGTGATATGCACTGCTAAGAATGGAATTTTTGGACAAATTTAAAGGTCATTTTCTCAGTATTTGGATTTTTTTTTAACCCGATTTCATATGTTAGCCTAATATCACCCTATTTTACAAACCATGCATCGTTGGAAATCTTATTTATTCAACTTTCAGATAATGTATACATCTCAATTTCCAAAAATAATTACACTTATGATGCTTATTCTTGTGATCCAGGGTCACAAATGTGTTCCACGCTCTCAATGTAGTTAAATTTTTTTCTGTTTTTAAAATGTTGAATTCCATATGGGTATGAATCATAGTCAACCACTATCTGCATGGTTTCCAGTATTCTTTAAAATAAACTGTGAATTAACGCAAAATGATCCGTTTCAGTAGCTTTCTCAAGGACATAATGGGAACTAGTTTATGGCTAATTGTAGACACTGAACTAGCATCATCCCAGTTACCAGACCATTAACCATTATACCTTACCATCTCCTATTTCATAGCACTATCTCACTTAGAAAGCACTTTTTTCAGAGAGCACCTCAACATATGCAGAGCATGTGTGTCTAGCACTACACTGTTCTGATATTGTCTGAAGACTTCCTGAAAGCCCTTAAGCTGCATGACAAATTGTGCAGCAAGAGAAAAGCTAAATCTGCTATCTGGTTAAGTCTCAGTTGGCCCTGCTTAACCTGCAGCTACCACTAATCAAAGGAATGTGGCACACTGTAATTTTCAGCCCACTAGAGATTTCCTGTGAGTCAGGAAACGGTAAACCGCTGACGGCTAGACAACATACTGCTGATTCAGAACACAAATCAGATTTCTATGGATTGCAAGTGTGAACACCTGCATAATGGAACAACAGCTGTTAAATGATTGTGTCTTGTATTGATACTTATTTGGCTGACAGAGTGTTTAACCCATTAGGGTGCTTGCCCAAGCAATGACGTAACTCATGGCTGAACTACCAAAGAATGATGCATCATTTGGGGAAATAAGCTATGTACTGTAGTGACAAGTTTTTCCCAAACTCTCTTGGAGATACACTGTTTATCTATCTAGTGCAGACCAACATCCCTTTGATTGAAAATTAAAATCAAAAGCCACGCAATATAATTGTATCAGTATTTTACATTACCAAGTTGTGTTGAAACAGCTGCAGGCAGCGTCTGTGGGCCCCTGAAGGCATCCATTTTGTCACTCAATGCACACCTCAAATAATGGTGGCTACCAGTCATAAATTGTTTTTAACAACGTAAATCTTCTACTGGGTTTCTACTTCATATTTCATTAGGAGACATTATTTACATATATTAAGCAAAACAAGTTGTGATACCTTTTATATAATCTTGAAGTCTGGCATACATTTGTGAGTCATTTGTTTTACTTTAAATTTCAGAATACCTGATAAATAATTCCATTGCCAAAATATGAGCAATTATCTGCAAGTGTTTGAGAGAGTTCCTGGTCCTTTGATTGTTCTTTTAAAAACAATGGTTCATCTGCATAGCAACTACTGCATGATAATCATCTCTAGCTTTTGTTTGGGAGACCCTGGGGTAATGTAATGTTTATTGCATTTTTGATGATGATATATAAGTTGCTTTTTATGTTAGTATGATAAATTAATTGTCAAGTTAAAAAAGTTACATATAAAGCAATCTAAAAGTAATCGAAATGCATTTCCTAAAATGATAACCTAGATTACATTAATAACTACCATTTTCATTATATTTTCTGTCATATTTGGCAGACTACAATCTACACAGCACTGTCAAAGTTATTGATTTTGCTTCCAGCTCAGCATATACCAGGTTTCCATGATCTGGCATTCTGTACAATCCAAAAGAATGCTATTGTTGGTGTTTGTATGTAACAATGAACATATTTTGTAACGTGGTACCAACAATCATTTTCAATGATTTGATCACAAGTGGTCACCAAATACTGCTATTTTTGACTCAGACTATGGATTTAATAACAGATGTAAACGGGGCTCTGGTCCCTGTTTGTGGTATTACTAATCCCACCTCCCTCTCTCATTTCTGTTATATCCATCTCCTACATTGCTTCCACATGCTGAAACATACAGGGCCTCTGACAGCAGAGAAAACAGTAAAAATATACTTATTAATGAACAGCTTTAGAAACATTAAATCTTTTATAGAGATGTTTCTATTGATTACTTTTAACATATATTACAGTTCAGCCTCAGGAGGAATCACTGATTTGCTCCAAAAAAAAAAAAAGAAAATAAATTGCACAGAACAGAAAACATTTTTTGTTAAAATTGTGTTATTTAACTTGTTACAGTGATATAGATTTAATATAAAATTAAATCAACCCATTACTTCATGACTTTAATATTCAATGAAATCTGTAGCGTGTCATACTGTACATGAAATGCCTACAGATTTCAGATGTTGTCAGTATAATAATATTAATGTATGTGATGAAAATGAATTTGCAAGCATAAAAAGTGCAGTAAAGCTTAAAGAGCCCCTATTATGGGTTTTTGAAAATGAACTTCCATGTAGTGCGTAACACAGCTCTAAGTGAAGTGAAATATCCAGCTAAGGCTTAAATCTGATAGTGTTGATTACGGGAGTTTTCCGGGAGAAATAACAAAACGGGAGGGTGGTGGGAGATGGGTCTGAAATACGGGAGAATCCCGGGAAAAACGAGAGTGTTGGCAGGTATGCTCACACACACACTCTACACTCTGACTACTTCAATATTGTTGAAGCCGTGGTGGGCATTTCTCTCGTGCTGAACGCTGGACCAATCACAACAGACTGTCATCGGTCCAATCAGCGCAGATTAGCTATGCGCTAAGGAGGGGTTTGGGAACAAATTAATCGCTGAACGAATCATATGGGAGTCATTGGGATAATTAGGTAAAAAATAAATGCATATTATAAGACAATGAAAGTGTTTTTTGACCTTGCATGCATATCAGCCTGTTGTTGGAGACCCCCAAAACCAAAATATGACCCTTTTTAATGCATAATAGTTTCCCCATACATTAGACTATGTTACGTTTAATATTATCCTGAAAAAACAGTTTCTATAATAAATCTTTTATAAAAAAGAAAATTAATATCATAATTTTTTAAAGAAGAGGATTGTTTTTAAAGACTAAAATGGCATTCAAATTAACACAAAACATCTGACACTCTATTTAAAAGTGCATACCCAAAATACTAATTAAATGTACCACTGGGTTTTAATAATTTGTCAGAAAGAAATTTAAATTGAATCATTTAAAATGTGATAAGATTTATATGTTCTTTTTTCTTTCTTTTACTAATTACAAGTCAGAATAATTATGTTGTTTCATTTTTACTTAATTATATCTGTTATGCTTAATGGCGAAACTATTTCACCCATATTTTTTCTTTTCACAATATTTATTTAAAACATTAAAGCAGGCGCACGTTCCACTACTGCAATATAGTAATTAATTATTAGCCGACAAAATTTTAATTAAAATTTGAAAGACTTGACTGCACAAGTGGATTATGCCTGTATGTATTCATTGCAATTATGACTTGATGAATTAATGTTGCCAATATGTATAATACAAATTTTTACACAGTTAACCGTTTTTTATTATGAAAAGAATGACAATGGCATCATTTAAATGCTCATGGCTCTGCCCTGTACACCAGCACAGGTAGTACGCCTGGTTAGTTTGGGTTGCTGGTGGTTAGTAAAGAAGATGCCAGTTTTTGCACTGAAAAACCATGCAGAAAATTGGCAAAACTGCTCAGTAAATTCACCCCCCTGCTCTGTAAGTTGTAGCTGCATGATGCAATCAGTAAGAAATGGAATAGCATACAAAGCAGAAAAGGGAAAAGGGCTTGGAATGAGAAGCAGAGAGAGAGAGCTGAGATAAAAATAAATGCCACTACTTTTGGCGAAGGTCTGTGTGGACGATAATGCTAACAATCTGCTGCAAAGCAGTGCCAATGTGTACAGGAAACACAGCGGAACTGTGCAAGGAGGGGGTGAGATGCATATGCACATACTCTTTAAGACATGCTGGGATGTTTTAACCAAAAAAGTTGGCTAATATGGACAAACGCAATAGTTGGGTTAAAAAGTTCATGTGAAAATTCAACTGAACTGTTGGGTTTATCCATATTTAAAACAGCTAAGTATTATAATAGTATATATAATATCAGTATATATAATAGTAACAGTTGAGGGAATATTATTGTAAATAATGATATATAATTATATACATGAATATAATCATGAATCCACATTAATCATGAGCACGAGCGTTTGCGCTCATATTATGGCTGTTCTGAATGCCTTTAACGTGTTGCACGAATGCGCCTCTGCAGTAAGGCTATTCTCTCCCTGTTCGCAGGGCCGGTGCAGAGTCACTGGCCAGACATTGGCCAGATATTATTAATAATAATAATAATAATAATAATAATAAATAAATAAATAAAAGCCAAATAATAAGTCGTGATCACGACATAACTTTTTATGTCGAGATCACAAGAAAATTAAGTCGTTATCACGAGAAAACTTTTTGTTATGTCGAGAAAACAAGTTGTTATGTCGAGATCACGAGATAATTAAGTCGTGATCACAACAAAACAAAAGAGAAAACATATTTTAATGCATGGCCTCCTAGGACCTCCGTATGTTATAGATACTGCTGTGTTATTGCATTGTTTACATTTTTGAGTTCAATAAATTACAGCTCTTATGAATTAAAAAGAAAATCATAAAATCATTAATAAATAAATTTTTCATCCATATATTTCTAAAAATAGGAACTCGATACATTCTGTCACTGAATACCATGTCCTCTTGTGTGACACTATTTGCTAACTTTAAATCCAAACACCATCCAACATCCAAAGACTCAATGGGAAAATGTGCCCAAGGATACATTTGTGAGAAATATGTGCTCGTGGTATATGGCTGCATTTTGTGTGTAAAACAAATGCTACAGGGTGGTAATTACCTCAATTCCACTGAAAACTTTAATAGTTGAAGGACCCCATTCAAGATCATGTGACTAAAGCCCCCTGTGAAGCCCATGACATTCATCTGTTAAGGTTTTGTCTTAGATTTTTTTTGGAACCACTATAAAATTGTCAAGTTTAGTTGTCCTTTGGTGTGACGCCCCTACACTGAAAAAAATGATTCATTGGACTTACTTTTTTTTTTTTTTTTATAATAACTGGTTGCAAACATTTTATACGGGCTGAATACTAACAAACAAATTAAATTTAGTAATGTTTAACATCATTTGTTTGTTTAAATTTAGCCCATACACATTGTTTGCAATCAGTTACTTTAAAAAATTTAGTAAATCCAATGAATCAGAATCATTTTTTTTTCAGTGTATTTATTGAAAAAGTCCAACAAGTCTGAAAAGTCATGGAGAAAAACATATTCATAATTTCATATAAAATAATTCATTATATATGAAGATAAATCATTCTCATGATTTGTATATTATTAAGATTTTTGTTGTTGTTGTTGTTGTTTACTTTTTGCAATGTCACACCATAGGATATTTTACAATACAGTTCAGTAAAAAAAAAAAGAAAAAAGAAGTGAAATAATTATGACATTATATATTTATAATGACCTCTTGTATCTTTTTTTCAAACATCACACTGGTGAAAATGGTGTTTGCCAAAAAAACAAAAATTACTGCCTATTGGCCAACTACCCAAATGCATAATATCCCAAGTAAAATCTGTTAATATACTCAACACAAACACAAAGCTAGTCTGAGAATAGAGTTTGGAAGATGAAGCCTCATTGACTTTCTAGGTTTGGCTGCTTTTCCTGCACAGCTTTCTGGATATTCAGCATGGTGGGAGCACATATCTGGATGTCTTTAGGAACAGATGCGACGGAATGGTTTAGGGAGCGTCTGGGTCACAAACGTCACACAAACATCCCAGCCTGTACACACAGGACTGTGTGAGACTGGCAGAGACTGTGTGTTGCTGTGAATACAAACTAGTGGAGCAGTGCTTCATGGGACTTTTGCGAACATCTGGATGCCAATATCAGATACTTTTTTCAGCCCAAAATCAGCACAAAAAATATCACAAACAGATTTTTCTTTTCTTTCTTTTTCTTTTGCTAACTAAGGCTTCATTTATTAAATCTACAATAATAGATCCACAATAGAAAACTACAATTAATCAATACTATAAATATTAATTCAGATGAATATTAGTTTTATGTTACATAATATTGTGAAACATTTTAAAATACATTTATTCTATGTGAATATATTGTACTATTTAAATTATTCCTGTGATTTAAAACAGATTTTTAATCAGTCTTTTTTATCACTATTGCTTCATTTATTTGATCAAAAATACAATAAAAAACAATATTGTGGATATTACTTCATATGAATATTACTTCAATATTACAATGTTGTGAAATGTTTAAAAATGTAAATGGTATATTCTGTTTGAATCTTCATTCATTCATTCATTTTCTTTTCGGCTTAGTCCCTTTATTAATCTGGGGTCACCACAGCGGGATGAACCGCCAACTTATCCAGCATATGTTTTACGCAACGGATGCCCTTCCAGGTGCAACCTATCACTGGGAAACATTTATACACACTCATTCACTACGGACAATTTTAGCTTACCCAATCCACCTATACCGCATGTCTTTGGACTTGTGGGGGAAACCGGAGCACCCGGAGGAAACCCACGCGAACACGGGGAGAACATGCAAACTCCACACAGAAATGCCAACTGACCTAGCCGAGGCTCGAACCAGCGACCTTCTTGCTGTGAGGCGAACGTGCTACCCACTGCGCCACCGCGTCGCCTGTTTGAATCTATATTACAAATTTATTCTTGTGATTCAAAAGGGAATCTTTTGGAGGAGTCTTTTTTGTTGTTGTTGTTGTTGTTCACTAAGACTGAGTTTTTGGATCAAAAATTACTTTATATAAATATTACTTCAATATTAAATAATATTGTAAAGTTTTTACAACATTTAAAAATATGTGAATATATTTTACAATGCAATTTATTCCTGTGGTTTAAAACTGTTTTTATTTTTTTATTAGACTTTTGTTTTGTTTTGCTCACTAAGACTGCATTTAATGGATTACAAATACAATAAAAACAATATTGTGAATATTACTTAATATTTTGAAATAAATGTCTTCTATGTGAATATATATTTTACAATTTTATTTATTCATGTGGTCCCAAACTGAATTTCCATCAGTCATTTCTCCAGTTCTCAGTGTTATCTCATACTATGGAATCATCCTAATATGCTAATTTCATGATCAAGAACCATGTCTGATTATTACAAATGCAGCTTAATATTTATTGTGGAAACTGTAATATAGCTTTGATTAAAAGTGAAAATAAATATGTATCATGCTACAAAACATTCTGTTAAAAAGGCTGTTATTTTAAACCAATAATAATTTATCATAGGGGAGGAACCATTGAAAATGATGTACATTCAAAAATAAAGTTCCCTAGAGGGAGGGGAACTTCAATGTTATGTGGAAAAACTTCCACTATGGGGATTTTGTCAGAAACCAATCATCTGAAAGAGTAATAAAACGGGCCAATGAAATGCCAATGAATTGGCGGCGTCAGCGTACACAGCTGGCAGCAATCACAATTATTTGTGTATAAAGATGCCAGCCGTGCATAGCAAGACACCTTTCAGAGCCGAACACGCTACTGAGAGAGTCCTTGGGTTCCTCCAAACCTCCTTCGAGAGAGGTAGAGAGAGAGAATGAGAAAGCTGCCGGTGTTTGAACAGGCTGTTTCTCCCGGTTCCAGAGTGTGTGACAACGCAGTGGCAGACGGTTGAGCTGGGCTATTCTCCCTTGCCTGGGCATTCTCTGGGTCCGGTCCTTCTAGAGCGGTATGAATAAGAAGCTAATTTTCTTAAAAGAGCAACACGGTCGTGCAGCGCGTCTTTTTAAAGACGTAGTTCCGACTGTGCGTTTCTGGATGCGGTGGTTCCCTGTTCACGGATGATGGGCACGAGCATTGTGTTGCATGTCTGGGGGTTCAGCATGTTAATGCGGTGCTCGCGGGCAGCACATGCCATTACTGCGATGGCATGTCTGATGCGCAGCTAAGATCGCGGCTCGCTCTTGCAAAAGGGCGAACCACCCCTGTTGTCCCCTGCAATCGCGGTTGGCACTCGGGCAGATCTGAGAGTTATAGTAGGGGTCAATCCGCCGCTCTTGGGCTTGCGGACCTCCCATTCCTCAGCGCGCTCCATCCAAGCTTCGAGTGAGAGAAGTGCTCCATCCTCCGGGATGATCGCCCTCTCATTCGATGACACCGAGGACCAGATGTCCATCGCTGCATCGGAGGGTGGGCTGTCATTTTCCGATGACAATCAGGGGTGGTAAGCGAGGCTCCGGATATGGAATCTGAGATAATGGCTGTGCTTTCCCGGGCTGCTTCGGCGGCGAGGCTGGAGATGGCTTGTCCCCCAGCTCCGCCGCTGGACCGATTAGGTAGGGGTGTGATGTGGAGGATAAGAAGGGGAAACCCTCTAAGCCTCCCGTCCCCTCCTTCCCGGAGGTGCACAGTAAGTTTACGCAGCGCTGAGGGCACCTTTTTCTGCCCGGTCTGCGTGCGCTCCACCCTCACCTTCCTCGATGACGGAGCAGCCAGAGGGTACGAAGCGAATCCCCAGGTCGAGCGTACTAGCGCGGTCAATCTTGCCCGTGTGGTGCCCCTTCCTGGCATGATTAGCCTCTGCTCCCATCCAAAGTGTGTAGGTTGTCTGCGTCCCTCTGGGCCAAAGCCTACACTGCTGCGGACCAGGCTGCTTCCGTTTTGCTTGCTATAGCTGGTGCAGGCGTTGGCCCAGCGGCACGAGGAAGGTTCCGACCCAGGCTTAATTTACGCACTGCAACCGACTTTGCTCTGAAAACACCAGGTCAGCTGCGAGTGCCCTGGGAAGGACAATGACCACACTAGTGGTCCAAGAACGCCACCTCTGGCTAAAACCTGGCAGATATGCATGTCGTTGACAAGGTTCGCTTTCTTAACACACCCATATCCCAGGCTGGCCTGTTCGGCGACACAGATGGGGAGTTCACCCAGGAATTCACCACGGTGAAAGAGTAGTCAAGTGCGATCAGCGGGCTTAAAAAAAAAAAAGAAGGGTTGCTCTTTTCCTGGCGGAGGGTCACGGACACCCATATCCTTAACTTATGGCCGTATGGCTAGCAAAAATTTATAAGAGCAATTGCTCCTTTCTCCGGGTGTGACAGCCTGAACACTGCCAGCATGGGACGCTATGCCTTCCAGCTCGCAGGATCGGTGCTTTTCGCCACAGGCTCCAAGAGTGCCAGAGGACGGGCTCCCTTCTCTCGCACTCCTAGCCCCCCTGCGGGCTCTTGGGACGAGGTTAATATTAACCTCTTATCTTCGGCTCTTCCTCGGGACACGTGACTCCCGGGGTGTGCTCTCCCATCCCATGCTGCCCCACCGCTGGTGCGTCAGTGATTGCACCGATGATATCACTCGCACGGGCTCTGCCAGCCTGGTTAGCACGGCCCAGCCCGTCGCGATGGCTCATTTGGACAATCAGACTCGGCTTTGCGATTCAGTTCGCTATACGGTCCCCCAAGTTCACGGGCGTGTATTACACCAAGGTCAGCCCTGTGTCCGCCCCTGTCTTGCGCGAGGAGATTGCTGTCCTCCTGGCGAAGGACGCAATCGAGCCGTTCCCTCCAGCCAAGATGAGGTATGGGTTTTTTGTCTGTACTTCATCGTACCCTAAAAGAGCGGTGGGTTATGACCAATCCTAGTTCTGCGCGTTTTGACCCGCTGCCTTACAAGTAGCCGCTCAGAATGCTCATGCAGAAGCACATTCCCCGGTGCATTCATCCTCAGGATTGATCTGCAGCGATAGGCCTGAAGGACACGTATGTTCATGTCTCCATTTAACCGACGCCACCGGCAGTTTTTGCGGTTTGTGTGTGAGGATCGAGCATGGTAATACAAAGTCCTCCCTTATGGGCTCTCCCTGTCTCTGCGGGTTTTGACCAAGCTCGCGGAGGATGTCCTAACGCCTCTTCGGCTTGTGGGTATCATTATCTCGATAACTGGCTTTTTTTTCTTTCTTTTTTTTTCTCACTCGCGGGATCAATTGGTTATGCACAGGGACTGGGTGCTCCGGCACCTCAACCTGTTAGGGTTTTGGGTCAACCGAGAAAAGAGCAGGCTCGCCCCCGTGCAGAGCATCTCTTTTTTTTCGGGTTGGAGCTGGACTCGATCACCATGACGGCACGCCTCCCCCGAGAGTGCGCCGAGCTGATGCTCACCTGTCTGAGAGAGTTCGACAGGAAAACTGTGGTCCCACTGATATTATTTCAGAGGCTCCTGGGGCATATGGCATCCGCAGCCGCTGTCACGCCGCTCGGGTTGCTCCATATGAGACCGCTTCAGCATTGGCTTCACGATCGGGTTCCCAGACGCGCACGGCACGCGGGCACGCACCGAGTGACTGTCACTCCGCTGTGTTGCCACACCCTCAGCCTCTGGATGAACCCTGCGTTTCTACAGGCCTGGGTGCCTCTAGAACGAGTGTCCAGGCATGTCGTCATTCCGACGGGTGCTTCCAGTACGTGCTGGGGGGCCATGTGTTGTGGGCATGCAGCTGTGGGTCCGTGTAAGGAACCCGGTTGCATTGGCATTTAATTGCCTGGAGTTGTTGGCAGTGTATCTCGCTCTGCACCGTTTTTTACCGGTGCTAGAGGGGAAACACATGCTGGTCAGGACGGACAGGACGCATGTCTCAGCTCGCGCGCCATCTGCTCCTCCGGAGTCATACGCGGCGGAATCGCTGCATGCCATTTATTAATTTTTTTTCCCCGGCGAGCTCAACCATGCAGCCGATGCGCTCTCACGGCAGTTCACGCCCGGGAAAACAGAGACTCCACCCCCGGCTGTCCAGCTGTTGTAGGTGCGCTCTGGCGCGCTGGCTAACACAGCTGGCCCCTGGGCGTGCGTAAATACGCATTTCTCTCCAGTGAGCCTACTTGCAGATACTGTGTAACGTCAGGGAGGACGAGGAGCAGGTCTGTTATTGCGCCTCTCTGGCTCAATCGGACCTGTATTTCAGTTCTCTCCTCGTGACGGCCCCTACCTGGCATATCCCCTTGAAGAAGCTCCTTCTCTGGGACAGGCATCATTTGGCACCCGCGTCCAGATCTTTGGAACCTCACGTGTGGTCCATAGATGGAGCGCGAAGGACTTAGGTGACCTACCGGTTCGGTGGTTAACACCGTCACTCAGGCTAAAGCACCCTCTACGAGGCATGCCTATGCCCTGAAGGGGAGTCTATTCACTGTGTGGTGTACTTCTCTCCGAGAAGGACCCCGGACATGCCAGATCAGTGTGATGCTTTCCTCCTTCAACTGGCTGGAGCTAAGGCTGTCCCCTCTGCACTGAGGGGTTGGCGTTACGATCATCCCCACTCTAAGGACGCGGGGATGGTGGCGCACTGGGAAAGCATCGCCTCATCATCCAGTTCCCAGAGACACGAGACGCTGGTTAATGAAATCAATTCTGTCCCCCTCTCATACCCACTTGAAGATCTCTCTTAGGAGAGGTCTGCTCGATCCACTCGACTCAGTATCTTTAAGATTTCTGTCCAGGTAGACAGCTCTGCTGGTCGCGTTGGCATTGGTCAAGAGGGTCGGGTATCTGGAGGCATTTTCGGTCAGCGAAGTGTGCCAGCAATTCGGGCCGGCCCACTCTCACGTTTTCCTGAGACCCCGGCCCACCTAGGTGCCCGAGGTTCCTACAGCGCTTCTTTCTAGACTACATAGTGAACCTGCAAGCGCTGCCCACGGAGGAGGCAGACCCAGCCCCTTTCTTTGCTGTGTCCTGTTCGCGCTCGGCGCTATGTGACCGCATTAGAGCTTACGACTCTAAGCAGCTCCTTTTCTGTTATGATCGGCAGACGGGAAGTGCCGTATCCATACTAAGGTTGGCCCACTGGATAGTGGATGCCATCTCCCTCGCTTTTCTGTGCCAGGGTGAGCCGCGTACCCCGGGAGTGAGAGCGCACTCGACTAAGAGTATCGCCTTCTATTGAGCGTAAGCATGCGGCGCCTCTCTAACAGACATCTGTAGAGCTGTGGGCTGGGTGACACCTAATACATTCGTAAGAGTCTATAATCTTTGAATGGAGCTGATTTTCCTCACGTGTGCTGGATAACTGGAGTCAGGTGCCTGGCCCATTACGTTGTTGGCATGTCTACTTGGTCAGCCCGCGTTCTGGGTATAGGTGCCTGCTATGCGCGATCCCCACCGGCAATCCCATATGCTTCACTCAGCCACGGTTTAGTCCCCCCTCTTAGGAGGGCCCGTGTCTTCCCTCCCCGCTAACCATCCTTCATATGTGTACTTCCCCTTCTCAGGGTTAGTCCATATGTCTTCCTGCCACCAGGTCTCCCCATTTGGGCAGCAGGTGGCCTCCGCAGCATCCTCCCTATCAGGACTGCATGCTTTCCCAACGTACTGTCGTATTTTAAAATTCCTATAAACTTAACTAGGTGTATTTTTTACGACTCCCCAAAAAATATAAATAAGCCTTCAAGCGCTTCACAGGTAATTAAGGTAAGTTAGGGCCAGGGGACACGTTGGAGGGCTGCGTCTCTGGTGATGATGGTGCACTCACGCCAAGAGCCTGGCAAACCTATTACCAGTGAGGTGGTAAGGTTCAATCGCTGTGGCGTTTTCCATACATTTCCCCATAGTGGAAGTTTTTCCACATAGCATTGAAGTTCCCCTCCCGCTGGGGAACGTTACGGTTACTACGTAACCCTCATTCCCCGAGGGGGGGAACGGAAATGCTATGTTCCTTCGCCACAAGCGGTTGCACTTTAGCTGACGGCTTAGTTCGGCTCTTCAGCTAGAAAAGGTGTCTTGCTATGCACGGCTGGCATCTTTATACACAAATAATTGTGATTGCTGCCAGCTGTGTATGCTGATGCCGCCAATTCCTTGGCCCGTTTTATTACTCTTTCAGATGATTGGTTTCTGACGAAATCCCCATAGTGGAAGTTTTTCCACATAGCATTTCCTTTCTCCCCCTCAGGGAACGAGGGTTACGTAGTGACATCTATAGTTCCACAAAGAACCTACAATATTCATCTTTGTATTCCACAAACAACTTTTTATATAAAGAATGATTAAATTAATGAAATCTCTAGCTTGTCATGCTGTACTTAAAATGCATACATTTCAGATGTTGTCAATATATTATTAATAATGTATAAAAAAAAAAATGAAAATGGGATTTCAAGCATAAAAAAGTGCAGTGCAACTTTAATTCATTCATTTTCCTTCGGCTTAGTCTCTTTATTCATCAGGGGTCTCCACAGTGGAATGAACAGCCAACTTATCCAGCATATGTTTTACACAGCGGATGTCCTTACAGCTCCAACCTAGTACTGGGAAACATCCATACACACTCATTCACACACATATGCTACGGCCAATTTAATTTATTCAATTCACCTGTACCGCATGTCTTTGGACTGTGGGGGAAACCGGAGCACCTGGAGGAAACCCACGTGAACACGGGGAGAACATGCAAACTCCACACAGAAATGACAACTGACCCAGCCGGGACTCGAACCAGTGACCTTCTTGCTGTGAGCCAACAGTGCTAACTGTGAGCCACCGTGTCACCCTTGCAGTGCAACTTTAATTTATTTTCCCCATAGATTAGAATGTTGTTGTTGTTTTTCCTGTATTTTCCATCATTTGACATCAGACTTTATTTATAATTGCAAAATACTAATTAACTGTAATTTTACCACTATGTTTTTACAATTTGTCAGCAAGAAATTTACACTATCTTTAAATGATAATAACAGGCCACTACTGCAATACAGACATTTTAGTTAACTTAAAATTTGATTAACTTAGATTTAGACTTGACTGTACAGCACAAGTGGATTTATGCCTGTTTGCAATTATTGTAAATGTTTGTAATTGTTTCTAACCATTGCATTGGTTGACGTATGACACATTCAGAAAAAAAAGTTGTTTATTGCCATCTATGGTTCCATAAATCCATTATCTTTGGATTCCACAAAAGGTTTTTTAAGTAAGGAATAATTGGAGCTAATGAAGCCACAATGGCAAGCAAAGAGGCAATTTGGGTTTGCAGTTTTCTAATAGCTCAGTGGCTCATCAATTATTCCTTATACAAATAATCTTTGTACGGAGAATGTAGAAATTGATATTCCTCAATGTTCTTCAATGAATTATAAATATCAATAAAGAACTGCATTTTTGAGTGTATAGTGCATATATAGCATTCAAGCATATGACTACACTGGACTGTAAACATGACTTTGCAATGTCACAGTGCAGATTTACATCAGTGTTAATGATGGTGATCTATCAAACCTGTAAACAATGCTGGCAACCTCAGTGCATTTCCAGCCGCAGGCCGCAGTTGCACCTCAATGTTACTACAATAACATTTGTCTCTCTAGAAAAAAAAATTAAAATCAACGTAGTAACGTGTCTGAAGAAAGGTTAATGACACACCTGGGACTGAAGCCATGAGGTCTGTGATGTCATCTTTGTGTGCCAATAGTCAGTGTTACTCTAGGAGAGGTCACCCTAATGAAACTGAGGCAGACTGAGATGCACTGATTCCTATTGAATAATGACCGCAAACACAAACAATGTCATGTGGATGACTCTGAGACTGTCCTTCACTAATACTGGGTGTCTGTTACAGCTCTATTACAATGTTATAAAAATGTTGTATTAAATGAAAGAAGCCATCTATTGAACAGTTTGATTGAAAAGTACCTAAAATAACCCTAAACAAGATCAAATCACTGCAACACTATGCTAATCAGGCACAACATGACGTCATGACGCAGTAAAGGGAATCATTTCTATGTGAATCAGAGGTTTTGTCTTAACCAGCTGTGACTGTGAAGGATGATGTGTGACAGGGGATTCTATTTCTGGAATGGTTTCTATTTCTGTTCACAAACTGTGTCTTCAGTGACAATGACAAATCTTTTAATCTTTGTTGTGTGTTCTTAAAAAGGTTTAATTTTAGTTTGACTGTCACAGTGAGTGACTTTAACAGTCATAAAGAAAAGTGACAGTGGATAATTTACTTGTGTATTTGAAAAAAAAAAAAAAATCTTGCAGAAAGAACATTTAAATAGTGATTTCTTTGTGAACAAACACGTATTTTACATAAGTACGAATATGCTTGTCAGTGAAATATTAGCACACCCTGTCTAGTCTGGATATGATGTAGCAAAATTTTTAAAAAAGCTTTTTGTATTGTACACTTAATGCAAAATGACTCACTTTACAGCGGCACAGTAGCTCAGTGGTTAGATTGCTCTCCCCATGTTGGCGTGGGTTTCCTCCGGGTACTCCAGTTTCCCCCACAGTCCAAATACATGCTGTATAGGTAAATTGGATTAACCAAATTGGCCATAGTGTATGAGTGTGTGTGTGAATGAGAGTGTATGTGTTTCCCAGTACTGGATTGCGACTGGAAGGGCATCCGCTGCATAAAACATATTAGTTGGTGGTTCATTCCACTGTGGACGACCCCTTTAAGGTGAACGATTAATCTGTTGAAGTTACAGTTTTTCTCAGTTGCTTTGGTGCATTTCTCACAACACTATTTACATTTGCACAACTGTTAATGCATTTCTCAAAACAATTAGTCATTTGTGCACATCATAGTAGCAGTTTCTTATTCCTTCCAACAAATTGCAAATGCTTTTGCACATGCGTCAATTGCTTTCATATAACTCTCTGCTGTTTTATAACATTATCATTTGCTTACGTCATGTCAGTCAAAATTAACTAAACTTGTAAATGCTGAATAGTCATTCCATATAAAACTAATAGTCCTCATTTATTACTTGAGTCATTACATACAAAAATGTTGAACTAGTTGTCAAAATCTGTCAAGCTAATTTTATAAAACAAATGTAAATCTTTTTTTCTGAAAATGTCTTATAAATTGAACAATTTCATGAATGATTTACAGACCTATTGATGTTACCTATACCTATTTATATTTATGTCTATGTTTATACAGACCTATCGAGCGCATGCTCGAGTGACGTCATTGTTGCTATTACAGTTGCCTCGCTGTGTGTGTTTGGAGCTTCGTCACGTAGATTCGCAATTTACATTTTTATCATAAAATACATCCCCTTTCGCTAGTATTTGTCTCTCCTACTTAGGGTGAACAAATCCTTAATACATTTATACAAACAAATCTACTTTAAAACGTTCTGTCTCTCAAGCATCCACTTGTAGCTTGTAGCTTTAGCCTGCTAGCATCGCTAGTCAGCTAAAGCTACCGACGACTTTCACTCACTGTCTCACTTACTGTCTTTGCTCTTCACCCTGTACAATGTCGCTTGTGTGTCTAGCCTTGAGTGCAGGAGAAGCATCGGTGGAGGCGTTGGAGCTGGAGCTGGAAGCAGTGGAAATCCAGATTCACGATCTCAAGATGAAGCGAGCACAGCTCCGGGAACAACGGGCCCTGCTCGATGTACCCCGGGCTGCGGCTCGCTCATCTGAGGTAAGTGTGCGATACAATCTCAACACTCCATCCACCTCAACCCCATGTGTTTCTCTGTCCAGGCTCAGTGCACCGGGCACGCGGTTCGTCCAGGGGTCGTTCACTCTGGCACCCGGCTACTGTGGCCCCTGGGTGCAACCGCGTAAGGTGCATACCAGGTCTCGGGGCAGAACGTCTCCTCCTCCTGTGTTCGAGATCCCCACGGAGAACCGCTTCACCCCCCTCCGCGAGATGTGGCAATCATCGGTGACTCCATCGTTCCCCACGTCCATGCTGCTTCCACTAAAGGTAACAACGTACGCACTCACTGCTTTCCCGGTGCTCGTGTTAAGGATGTTTCTGCTAAGGTACCCGCTATTCTGAGCGCTGGCGAGAGCATCGGAGCTGTCGTTCTCCACGTGGGGACGAACGACACTGGGCTGCGGCAGACGGAGATCCTGAAGAGGGACTTCAGGAGCGGTTCGACGCACCTCGCCTGCCACGCAGATCATCGTTTCTGGACCGATTCCTACCTACCGCCGAGGAAATGAAAGGTTCAGTAGACTTTTTGCTCTGAATGAATTGCTATTAACATGGTGTAAAGAACAGAAGTTGCTCTTTGCCAATAACTAGAATATTTTCTGGGAGTGTCCTAGGCTTTTCCATGCTGATGGGCTGCACCCCAGCAATGCTGGAGCTGAACTCCTGTCAGACAACATCTCCAGGATGCTTCGTTCTATCTGACTAGTAAGTGAAAATTCACAAAATTCACATTTTAGCCATATAGACTTTTGCTCGTCCCGCTTAAATCACAGTAATGCATATCTGGCTAACCCCATAGAGACTGTCTGTTCCTCGTATTATTAGATCAGGAAATAAACTTACTGTGTGCTCTAGAAAAAATCTATTAAGATTCAAACCAGAAAAACAGCAAAAAAGTGAAAATACAATTTTTTTTAAAGCTCGGTCTCCTAAACATCAGGTCACTAGCACCTAAAGCACTTATCATAAATGAAATAATAACAGACAACAATCTTAATGCACTCTGTCTCACTGAAACCTGGCTGAAACAAAATGACTATATTAGTTTTAAATGAAGCAACTCCTTCAGGATTCTTATATAAGCATGAGGCTCGTCAGACTGGTCGTGGTGGTGGAGTTGCATCAATCTTTAGTGATATTCTTAATGTTAATCAGAGAAACGGACTTATGTTTAACTCTTTCGACGTTTTGGCGCTTAATGTTATGCTTCCGGATATTATGAAAAAACCTATGTTATCTCTCGCTTTAATCACCATATATAGACCCCCAGGACCCTATGTCAATTTTCTAAAAGAGTTTTCTGATTTTATTTCTGACTTACTAGTTAAAACTGATAAAATACTAATTGTAGGAGACTTTAACATCCACATAGATGATGCTAACGATACATTAGGGCTCGTGTTTACAGATTTATTACAATCCCTTGGGATAAAGCAAAACGTTGTTGGTCCAACCCATCGTTTAAAGCATACATTAGATCTAATTTTGTCTCATGGAATTGAGGTCATTGATGTACACATTACACCACAAAGTGATGATATAACAGACCACTTCTTCTTACTATATAAGCTGTGTCTAACTGAAATTAGCAGATCAGCACAGTTATATCGTTCTGGTAGAACTATCGTCCCGTCCACTAAAGATGAATTCACAAATAACTTACCTGATCTTTCTCTATTTCTAAATGCACTGGCAAACGCAAATGACCTTGATGTAGTAACCAGCAGTATGGATGCTATCTTTACTAACATACTAAATACTGTGGCACCCATCAAATTAAAAAAGGTTAGAGAGAATAAAACTACACCATGGTATAACAGTCATACTCGAGCTCTCAAAACAGCAACCCGTGCCCTGGAACATAAGTGGAAAAACAAAATTAGAGGTCTTTAGAATTGCGTACAAAGAGAGTATGTCCAGCTATAGGAGGGCTCTAAAATCCGCCAGGGCTGAGCACCTCCGCAAACTGATGGAAAATAATCATAACAAGCCTAGATTTTTATTTAACACCATTGCTAAATTAACAAATAATCGGTCATCTTTGGAACAAAATGTCCCACCGCAAATTAGTAGTGATGACTTCATGAATTTTTTCAGTGATAAAATAGAAGGCTTCAGACAGAAAATAGAAGATGTTAAACTTTCTGCACCGCCTTATACTTCAGATCCATTAACCATTCCACTGAATCAAAATAATCTTCAGTGCTTCAAAATCATAGAACAGGAAGAGCTAGATAAACTTATAAATGGTTCTAAACCAGCTACATGTATGTTAGACCCAATTCCAACTAAATTACTGAATAAATTGCTACCTGTAATAGGAGAACCTCTTCTTAACCTCATCAACTCTTCTCTATCTTTAGGCCATGTTCCAAATCCTTTCAAGCTAGCTGTTATTAAGCCTATTATTAAGAAACCACAACTGGACCCCAGGAACTTAGCTAATTATAGGCCTATTTCAAATCTTCCATTTATGTCAAAAATACTAGAAAAAGTTGTTTCTGCCCAATTATGCTCCTTTCTGCAGATGAACAATGTTTTTGAAGTGTTTCAGTCTCATCACAGTACAGAAACCGCATTAGTGAAAATAACCAACGATTTACTCTTAGCCTCTTACCAAGGGTGCATCTCGTTATTAGTTTTACTTGATCTCAGTGCTGCATTTGACACCATCGACCACAATATCCTCATAGATCGCTTAAATTCTACAGGCGTCCAGGGACAGGCTCTACAATGGTTTAAGTCATACTTAACTGACCGTTACCAGTTTGTGAATATAAATGGACATCTTTCACAGGTCAGGCCAGTACAGTATGGGGTGCCTCAAGGATCAGTTTTAGGCCCTTTGCTTATCACAATATACATGCTACCCCTGGGAGACATTATAAGAAGACATGGGATCAGCTTTCACTGCTATGCAGATGATACTCAATTATATATTTCAACAAAACCTGATGAGACATCTGAACTGTCTAAGCTAACTGAGTGTATTAAAGATGTTAAAGACTGGATGACCAACAATTTTCTTCTCTTAAATTCAGACAAAACAGAATTATTACTTATTGGGCCTAAATCCTGTACACAGCAGATCTCACAACTCGACCTGCAATTAGAGGGACACAAAATTAGCATTAGTTCTACTGTAAAAGATCTGGGTGTTATATTAGACAGCAATTTAACTTTTGAAAATCTCCCATGTCACAAAAACCGCCTTCTTTCATCTGAGAAATATCGCTAAGTTACGAAGTATGCTATCCATCTCAGATGCAGAAAAGTTAGTTCATGCTTTTATGACTTCTAGGCAGGATTACTGTAATGCTCTGTTCACTGGTTGCCAAGCATCCTCTATTAATAAACTTTAGCTAGTACAAAATGCAGCTGCCAGAGTTCTTACCAGGTCTAGAAAATATGATCATATCACCCCAGTTTTATCCTCCTTACACTGGCTGCCTGTTAAGTTCTGTATTGATTATAAAATATTGCTTCTTACCTATAAAGCTTTAAATAATCTAGCTCCTGTTTATCTAACCAACCTTCTGTCTCGCTACAATCCAACCCGCTCTTTAAGATCTCAGAACTCAGGGCTTCTGGTAGTACCTAGAATGGAACGTTTTAATACAGTATGAACAGCAGCTATGCTAATTATTTTCTTTAATCTCTATTTCCACCTGGGGATACTCATTCTGAGGTCCCTAGAGACTATGCGATCCAAGACCTGTGAAGAGATGATCCCAAGGTATCCATAATCCTGGACCGGGTCATATCCCAAGCTGATGCTGTGGTCGTCATGGAGAAATGGAGTGCATGAGACTGATTCCTGAATGACAAACAAACAAACTAGTCCCCGCATTGATCCTGTGGGCCAGCCTGACCTCCTAGCGGTGCCCTACTCACACCTGCAGCTTCTCCACGATGGACGTCCAGCTTCTCCAGCCTCCGGCGCCTAGACTGCAGCTCCACACAGGAAGTTTGGCCAGAAGAATAATGGTCGTGCCCAACAGAGCCTAGTTTCTCTCGAGGTTTTTTTTCCCCTTCAATTCGTCAATTGAAGTTTTTATTTCCTCACCACTGTCGCCGCTGGCTTGCTTGGATCAGGACTTGTGGAGCTGCGCTTCGGTGGATTTGCTCTACAGTGTTTGAACTTTCAGCAGTGAAATTTAAACCACACTGAACTAAACTAAACTTAACTTCAACTCTGAAATCTGGACTTTACTAGAACTATGTTAAGCTGATTTGACACAATCTATATTGTGAAAAGCTCTACATAAATAAACATGAATTGAATTTAATTGACTGTTGTAGGTTCAGTTCCAATATGTACTGCAATATTGTTTACAGTTGTACACAGCTCTACCCAAAGGAAGTTTATGTTTGTTGTAAATAAGGGTGTATTTATTCTTTTGCACAATGCTGTGAATAAATTAGAATTGCAATGAGCATATGCAGTAAAAATGTGAAACATACATATTCAGTGTCTTGTACTCAGATACCTCACTAAATGCAGTAATGTCTAACTTTACTGTAGTTTTCAAATGGCTGTGCAAACAGTATATAGTGCTGTCTTGAGCATTTTCAGGATGTGTGTGACTTTTTTGCATTGGAAAAAATGTACAGAGTAAACTGTCATAATGAAAACATGACAAAGCCATTTGACTATCTTATTCATAAACAATGGTGTCAGGACTTTTCATCTTGATGACACTGACACTTTCATTGACATGAATACTTGCTTTTGAGGAATGAGCTATCCATTTTGAGCAAGTGACACGCTTTTGCAGGTTATCAACTAGGTTTTGCAGTTTGTACTAATTGTTTTGAGAAATGCATTAACTGTTGTGAAAATGTAAATAGTGTTGTGAGAAATGCACAAAAGCGACTGAAAAAAACTGTAATTCACTGAAAAAAGGTTTTGGTAATCTTTAATCACAATTTAAAACAATTTCCATCCACATGACATTTTCTTCTGCTCTGAAAGAATAATAAGGCATATACAACATACAGGGTTCACACATATACAACATGGTTGTTCAAGCCTTTGGGCTGATCCAAAACTGAAACCAACTTGACAGGAGCGCTGAGACTGAACAGCAGGCTGCAGACAAATGACACTAACACCAGGACGAGAGTTCATGACCCGAACACGAGATTGCATGTTCATTACAAAGAGAAAGACAAGAGAAAAATACATGACAAGACCAGTGCCACCAAAACAATAATAAACAAGACCAGTCCAGACACACTGACCCCCAAATTACCCAGAGTGATGGTGAAATGCATATAAAATTAGAGAAATTAAGAGGAGAAGAGAATAAGACATAAGCCATTTGAGAAGCATGTGAGAAAGTACATGAAACAGTTCTTGAATGGTTGGATTTGTGCTTAAGAGGTTAGTTCACTCAAAAGTGAAAATCCTGTTATCAATTACTCACCCTCATGTCGTTTCAATCCCCTGAGACCTTCGTTCATCTTTAGAAAACAAATGAAGATATTTTAGATGAAATCTGAGAGCTCTCTTTCATCCTCCATAGACAGCAATGGTCTTGAGAAATCCAGGAAAGGAACCAAAAACATTGTTAAAACATTCCATGTGACTTCAGAAATTCAACTGTAATTACATGTAGCTCTAAAAAGATTTTTGTTTCCCTATATGTTCTCTTTCGTGTCAGGTCATGGTGCACATTTAGGGGTGTATTGGAGTTAGCAGCACAACACACAAGCATGCTGGTAGTAAACGCGAGCCCTATTCTGATATGGGAGCCATAAGCAGATGAAAGAGCTCTTGGATTTCATCTAAAATATTGTAATGTGTTCCGATGATGAACGAAGGTCTCAGTGGATTGAAACAACATGAGGTTGAGTAATTAATAACAGAATTTCTTCTTTTTTTATATATTTTTTAAAGCAGAGGAAACAGTCGAGCAAATGATGTTATGCCAGCAACCTGGTCTTGAAAAAAAAAAAAACTCATAGTAATTGTGTATGTATTTGTAGAATGGGCTTTGTGGTATATGGTTGCATAAAACTTTACAGCTGAGATCATACTAATTCCATCAAATTACTGTAGCCACCCATTTTGGCAAAAAAAAAAAAGGTTATAAATCTCTATGAGATAGTGTTGAATGATTTTTTGGATAGGTAAATAATACCATACAGAAAATTCTTATGACTTCACATTTACCTGTGATAACAGTTGCAATTTACCACTTTGTACAATGAGCACAAACCATTGTGATCTGTCTTGCACCTTTCCTGCAAATTAAAAAGTAGTTTTTTTGCTAATTTATGCACAAAACAAATACAAACCTAACCGTGAATATTTAGCTGCCAAAATGCAAAACACAACTAAAATGGCCTTTAACCACTGAATAATCCAAACAAAAAATAGATTTCAGTTCATAGTTTACTCTATTATTGATTCGTCAAAAATCCATCATAGCATATTTTAAAAAAAAAGTATATTCCTGTCATGGTTAAAGTGCAGGAAATTTAGAGAAGAAAATAAACAAGGATTATGAACAGTGGTGCATGAATGATATTGCAGATGTGAGCTGAAATATGCAGCAATGTATCTCGGGGGCTCGGGTTGCAGGTAGTGAGAGACAAAAAGAAAGACAGTGTTTCTGCTCATCATCATTCCTGCCAAATTGAACAGATTCCAGTGAGTTCAGTGTGAGTGGGAGACAAAAACAGGTGAGGTTCAGTAACAGAATTGGAAATCTATATTTTTCATACTTAGGTGAGCTAAGACAAGCGTTGTTGAAAAAAATCTAGTACAGTCTTACATTCTAATGTCTACATAGACAGCCAACTTGTCAGGCATTTTATGAGGTAGAAAAATTTGCTATGCCTGACAATTGTTTACGTCAGAAATATAAGTAAAACTGTCTATGTAAGCAGTTAACTGGGTTTTGGACACAGCTAAAACACATATTTTTATATTTGCTTATTATAATTTTGCTGTTGATTTATTAAATTAAAGCTGAAGAGCCTTTGTAAGACAGTTTTTCGCACCTTCAGGCAGTGGTTTATTTCTCTACAGTGCTGTCGGGTGCCATCAGACAGCATAATGTCTCTTAGTGTGTCTTCTGCCTTTGTTAATGCTGCAGGCTCTCACAGTGAGGAGTCACTGACATTGCACAAGGACAGATATACTTCATGGACCAAACAGTGTCACCGGCACAGTTGAAAAGTTCAGTAAGTACACTGAATTGAAAATGTTTCAACCCAAATTTGGGTAAAATATGGGTGAAAAATATTTTTTTCCAACACCTACTTGATTTCTTTGGACAGTATGTAGCTACTGCATTGTTTAATATTCGTACCTTACAAGCTCTTTTGTGAAAGAATAAAATCAATACTCGAGTGTTCTTTGCAATGGTTTTTGATGCTTGATGGTTATGATTCCCTGGAGTTGGAAAATGTGCCAATGTGTGAAAAAAAAACAGCTGAATCTCAGCGAATATTGCCTCACAGACATGAGAAATATATCTATAAAGTGTAAACTCTCTACAAGTCGTGGCCAAAAGTTTTGAGAATAACATAAATATTGGAAATTGGAAAAGTTGCTGCTTAATTTTTTATAATAGCAATTTGCATATACTCCAGAATGTTATGAAGAGCGATCAGATGAATTGCATAGTCCTTCTTTGCCATAAAAAAATTAACTTAATCCTAAAAAACATTTACACTGCATTTCATTACTGTCATTAAAGGGTCTGCTGAGATCATTTCAGTAATCGTCTTGTTAACTCAGGTGAGAATGTTTACGAGCACAAGGCTGGAGATCATTATGTCCGGCTGATTGGGTTAGAATGGCAGACTTGACATGTTAAAAGGAGCGTGATGCTTGAAATCATTGTTCTTCCATTGTTAACCATGGTGACCTGCAAAGAAACATAGAATAGGATCATCAAGAACTTCAAGGAAAGAGGTTCAATTCTTGTTAAGAAGGCTTCAGGGCGTCCAAGAAAGTCCAGCAAGCACCAGAATCGTCTCCTAAAGAGGATTCAGCTGCGGGATCGGAGTGCCACCAGTGCAGAGCTTGCTCAGGAATGGCAGCAGGCAGGGGTGAGCGCATCTGCACGCACAGTGAGGCGAAGACTGTTGGAAGATGGCCTGGTGTCAAGAAGGGCAGCAAAGAAGCCACTTCTCTCCAAAAAAAACATCAGGGACAGATTGATCTTCTGCAAAAAGTATGG